>JAHRHZ010000073.1:24673240-24693477 GCA_024137785.1 Ginglymostoma cirratum
AGGAGAAGGAGAAGGAGAAGGAGAAGGAGAAGGAGAAGGAGGAGAAGAAAGGAAAGGGAACTGGTGAGCGGAGTTTAGCTCCACATGGAGTGACTTAACCTGCCACCATTTTTATGGTGTAGTGATGGGCTTTGGTAGGGAGGATAGCTGGAATCTCAGTTTAAGGTGGTAGGTGGGCACATGCAGGGTTTTGGTCAAGATGGATTGTAAAAGGAGTGCTAAGTAGAAAAGGACAAGGAGGCTCAAGGAGTGAACAGCACCCAAGAACCAGATCAAGCCTTGCACTCAAGGTACTCTACAGGACTTGTATTGCCTTCCATGATCTGCTGATTGCTAAAAGCAACATGCAAAATAGTTGGAACCAAGCCTGAAATGGGTGGCGCTAGCATTAGTTTGATGCTTAAAACACAGTCATGACAAAAGGCCCTTCAAATGGCACCTATTATTCATTTATAGATTCCAGGTTCACATCTGTTGCTATCATATTATCGTGGATCTGAAATGCATGCAATGTACTAATATGCGGGGTTCAACTGCTAGTCACAGGCAATGTTACTTGTGTTACTGACAGTTGCAAATTGCAGACATGCATCTCTGTGAAACAGAAGTAATCACAGGTGATCACACAACGCATTATTGCAGAGATGTGAGGGGCATTTTATGTTTGCAGAATGGTTCCTGTATGAAATGAACTTCCAGAGGAAGTGGTGGATGCAGGTACAGTTACAATATTTAAAAGATATTTAGATAAGTACATGCATAAAGAAGGATATGAGCCAAGTGCAGACAGATGGTACTTGTTTACTCTGGGATTATTGGCGGCATGGACTGGTTGGACCAGGGGTCTGTTCCATGCTGTATGACTCTATTAGTTCTCCTATAGCATTTTCACTCTACCACTGTCTCTCCAGCAAGACCAGTAGAACACAAAATAAGGTCTCATGTCAAATTGGCAAAACAAGTCATTCCATGGCCCTCCATGTCAGAATACGTCTCACTCAACAAGTGAGCATGGTAATTTGTAAGTGAAGTGACTGCTGATTGTTCCCATTGTCAAGAATGTTTTCTGTTCCCAACACCGGTTCACTGACAGTGTAACCAAAGGACATAGCTGTGGCAGGTGTCGGCATCTCAATTGTTGCTATGCAACAAGGACACAGGAAGATGGAGAAGGGGCAGACAATCAAGCAATCCCTGGATCAGCAACAACTTTCAGCAGAAGCTGCATATCTTCCACCACATGAGTTTGCAAGTTGATGAGCTTCTAGGAATGTGTTGCAGAGTGGGGCCAGAGCCCTTTATCCTCAATGCCATTTCCTCTAGATGACCAAAGTGCAATGTCAGCACAGGCTCAGGAATTTGAGACACTGGCACAAACTATGTTGGCTGCAGGTGTGGGACCTGTGACCTGAAGGAATGAGTGGCCATCCTAGTCTGGTAGTCAAGGTGATAGCTACAGAGAACTTGTACGAGTGTTTACAATTGACTGCTTCCACGGCACCATGAGACCAATTCTACTTTCGACCGACCAATTCTGCACCTACTGTGTTTGAAGATCCAGATACATTCTGCAATCTTGGTTCATGACTTTATCATGCAACCCTCTGACTGAGGTGGATTAGATATAATAGAGTCCATTCTTCAACCAGAGCCACAGTGGAGCAGATGACAAGACTCCTGAAGATGAGGTACTGCTGCTTGGACCTGTCTTGCAAGGCAGGAAGACTATTCAGTACTCCAGACAAAATACATCTTGTACTTCTAGCATGCTATGCCTGATCCAGTTATGCAGGTCAAACAGAGGGGAGGTGTTGAACACTGAGGAACTGGGAACAATCTTCTGAGGATAAGGTCTTTGAACAGAAAGAACATCACTGATGAAAGACAGCAGTGCTGTATCAAGCGCAAGGCAGGCAGGACTTCATTAGCAGAACGGTTATCAGATTTGAGCTAAGTTCAGCGATCATTCATTGACAATAAAACATAACTTGCTCAAAAAGTCAAGAGGTAATTTAATGCCGGATAGGAAATGTTTGATTTCTGTTCACTTTGGTTTCTGCAAATAAAAGTTGGTGTTTTAAAATACTGACGCCCAGAGGAGTTCATAAAATAGGAAGTGATTACAGACCAGTGAGACTTGATGCTTAAAAACTGGTTATATTGGGAAATTGGGAATGCAACAGGCCACATGCATGCTGGGAGAAGTGCTGAGTAATGGCTTTCGCACAACTATGTTGATGATGCAGGGCAGCTCTGGATAGCCAACACTTGACCAAGTGCACGGTTGGAGTTCCAAGATGGCAACCACCAGGCTACCGGTGTTTCTGGGAAATTGCATGAATGTTGAGTTCTCCAGGTACAGTAAATGGCAGAAGAGGGCTAGATCCGGATTAGAGGAACATCTTTGGGATGTGGTGTATGTTTAATGAGGTAGGTTTGAGATGATTGAACAAGAGAATTCTAGGTCTCATGCATAGTTACAATCCATGAAACTCAACAAAAAGCATCCAGTAAGATTCAGTGTCAAGGCACAGAAGCCCTACAATGTGGAAGTAGGCCATTTAGCTCATCGAGTCCTTACCACCCCTTCAAGAAGCATCCCAACTAGACGCACATGGTAGTCTTGCATTTCCCACAGCTAATCCATCTGGTCTGCACATCCCTAGATACCATGAGCGATAGAGCATGGCCAATCCACCTAACCTGCAGATCTTTGGACTCTAAAAGGAAACTGGAGCACCCAGAAGAAACCCAAATAGACACAGGGAGAATGTGCAAACTCTATACAGACAGGCACCCAATGCTGGAATCGAATCCAGATCCCTGGCACTGTCAGGCAGCAGTGCTATCGACTGAGCCATCCCGTTTCAGAAAATCACAAAAAGAATTAATAAAGTTTGTTTTGCTGTAGAACAAGTATATAACAAAGGTATCACCAGTTTTTATAAACACACAAGATTGCACTCCAAATTAGGCAGATTTCACTTTTATCCACTGAAATAATCAAAACATGAAAATAAACAAGAGAAAGGCCTTTAAATGAATGACTTAAAATAGAAAGGATATATCAACATATGCTTAAACCAGAGAACTGGGCAAAAAAAGTGCTATTGCAAGGTTTCCTGGCCTGCCTATACCAAGTGACAATTCTATTAGCTAAAAGCTCGTTGGAAAAAACATCCAGGACACATTTCTAGATTATGAAGCAAGACGTGGAGAGATGAAAACATGTTTGGCACTGCTGAAACTGGAGCCGTAGAGCAAAATTGTACTAACAAATTCTAGAAAAGCACAATAAGATCTAAAACCCAATGCAGGTATCAAACAAAGGAATCTATTAAAAGCACTTCACATTGTAAGCATTTGAGCAACATTGAGAACAAAATTCAGAATGCCATAAGGCAAACAACCTTGGAGGAAAAACAGACATTGTAATTAAGAGAACTGAATGCAGATTCAGCTGATAGAATACAAAGGACTGGACTCTACTGCCATAAATCGATTGTGGCAGTGCTGGCCTGCCTAGGTAAAATGGAGAGAGATGCCATTAGTTCAACAATCAATCAGCAATTTCCTCAACATCAGTGTCTGAGATCATGAAAGACAAATGAACCAGTCTGAAATGGTGTTGCTCAAGGGACTGCAAACACCACAGCTGCAAGCAGAAGCAGGGTCTATGGGTGAAGATGTCAATGTTTTGCTTGTGACAGGCTTACTTTCTTCATTTTTTGTTTGAAAACACAGCAAGACATCTGTCAAAAGAATAGAGAATCAAGCAATGGTTTAAAGCACTGGTCATTCACATACAGCCTCCTTGGTGGGAGATCCATTCATAGCCTGCTCCAGTTTCAGTAGACCAAGTAACAACAAAACATTTTAAATGCAGTATTATGGTATCTTCTTTAACACGAGTAGAAATGCCCTAATAAAACAGAACTCAGTCTCGGTATTTACTCTTCTTTCTCAAGGAAGTGCCTGATGTTCCTTATCCAATACTGACCAAACTGGAATCTGAAAGGGGTGGTATTGCAGATATTGCCATGTGCCCTGTTACGAACTACTGGGATAGCCAGCTACAAATCAAGCCCCTCTATTCCGAGCTATACTGGATGTTAAAGTTTTTATTCAAAGTATGCACAGGACTCCAATCTGACTTCCAGGAAACGTTTGATAGAAAACACGGATGATGTTCTGGACTACACAAGAATTATTATAAAAACAAATAAATTATAGCTACAAATAGATATAAACCACTGACGCATGAAACTATTAATTCAAACTCATCCCCTTATAAATTCTCCCTTAAACAATATATTGTCTATTTTCAAACCCATCCGAATGAGCCCCAAAACTTTACAACTTACTGGGGTAATGCACTGTAATTCAAGCACTGCTGTTCCCAGTGTTGTATCAAAATGTTAAAGTTATGATTAAGTTCCACACAGTGCTCCAATTTACCTGACTTTCAGACCAAGGTTGATAGGAAGCACAAATCTGGTTTCTGCACCAAACAAGACTTATTATATATGAGTAATTAGACTACAGCTACAGGTAAACAGATGTAAACCACTGGCATCAATCCCCTCATAATCACCCCCTTTAATACAATGACAAACAAATAAGGGAAATAGATTATTGGTGGAGATAGGAAAAAAAACCTGGAAAATCAGTCATCCTGATTTGAATGTTGAGATATTCCTACTTTGGCTAGCTAGAACCTTGGGGTTTAATGTTATTTCTTTGGAAGGTTCCATTGGTTTCTAAGATATACAGAATGAGTGATTCACTTTGAAAATGTCTCCAATTTATCAGTTCAGAAGTCCCTGCTCACAACACCTGCTGCAAGATAACTTGTTTTGTTTAAAGTTAAACTGATTTATTTTTTAAAAACAACTGCAGAGAACAGGCTGTTTCTGTTGAGGATAACAACAGTACATACATCTATGTCTTACTTTCTCTACATTTATAATTTGCTTCCAGTTCCAACCTGCTCAGTTGAGAACCATTGAGCTTCTATCATGAACAACTCTTTGAACAGGAACTCATATCCACAAAAGTATAGAATATGAAATTATGGAGCTATCCTGGGAAATCTGTTTTAAAAATAGTTCTACTTGCAGCTCAGGGCTTTTAAAAGACATAAAAGTAATAACTTGACTCCACAATACAGCAGTCTTAGAGCAACACATTTGGAATTGCAATCTTCAATGGGAAGAACCAAATAGCTTGAGACTACCCAGGCTCTCAATTATACCATCCTTGGATTTCTTTCTTCCTTGTACAATTCTGACTCTTTGGACTGTAGGAGGAAACTGGAGCACCTGGAGGAAACCCACACAGACACGGGGAGAATGTGTAAACTCCACACAGTCACCCAAGGGTGGAACTGAACTCAGGTCCCTGGCACTGTGAGGCAGCAGTGCTAACCAGAGCCACCGTGCTACACCAAGTATGGTCCCTTTCAAAAAAGTTTCCAAATATTCCTTCACTTTATAGAATCATTGCATAATTTAATTTAACTTGCATAATCTAAAACATAAAACGAAACATTGGTTAAAAGTACTCTGCAACAAATTACATTTGCTGCGCTCAGGGAAACCTCTATACAAACCAGGTTGATCCACCTGGTATTCTCCCTAACTTGAAGTGATGAGGCCACTGTACCGTTCAGCTGGAGTTCAAGAAAACTGTTTGGTTTCTTGTACTAAAGACGGAATATGTAACAGCACCTACCTTCAAATCTGAGATGCATGCACAAAAGAAATTAGCAGCTAAGAAACATATAAACTGAGGAGCAGTGAATAGGATTTTCTAAAACAGTCTTTTGTACAAGTTTCAGTTAACTTACAAGATTTTTGGACACAACATAATCTTTATTTCTGTGTGCAACCGACACCAGATCACAACTTACATAGAATGTTTTGGAAACACAAATTAAAGTCTGCTGTACTGTCAACTTTCGTTTTTCTTGAATCTTGTTCACTTCTACTTTTGCTTACCAGCTTATGTTAGACTCATTCCTTCTTGTTGCACCACTGAGATTTTCAAATACAAGAAAATGAAGAAAAGCAACAAATTGTTTTTTTTTTCTTTATTTCACAGCATTCAGCATAATAGCCCAATCTAATCATTTTCCAAAATCTCAACAATTTCATACTGTTTTCTTTTCTAACATTACTGTCTGAATATGAAAATAACTATATTTTCAAAAACAAGCTCCTGACTTCCAGCCTGAAAATAGAATGCCTATTATTTGCACACATTTGGATATTGGCCTTCCTGTAATTTTACAACTCCCACAGCAATCCATTAATGTGAAGCTCCAGCTTTGCCGTTTGTTGTCCATTCAGAGGAGCTTCTTCCTGGAAAATCAAACTTGAGCAATTAACGAAAACACTGCCCAGCAGGCACAGTAAAAAACCAAATCTTGATCTTTTCACTGTCCTGATTTGAAGTTTTTATACCTTAGCTCCAAAAACATCCCAAATATCTCCCAGCCACTCTCCCTTTTAAACATTCACTTTCATTCCCTCTCTCTTCAACAAGGAGTTAACTTGTCCCCATTTGCCATACAGATCAAGTTCAAAATCTAGACACAAATTCTTTAATTTTATTGTCATCCAGTGTCAAATAACATAATAATGCAACAATAAGGTGTAATTGACTTAATGATTTGTTTTAAAAAAAAGCCCCAATGCACTTCATAGATGTCAGGATACACAATGCAGTACCAGGAAAGAAGAGAAAGGGTGGAAGAGAGAAAAGTAGAAATGCAAGTATGGAAACAACATGCAATACCAAATCAAGGTAAACAAAGATGAAGTAACAGGCGATACGATTAGTTTGGGAAAGAACAAATGGAGAGTTTGGCAAAAATTGAAAGTTTATGGAATGTAGAAGATTGGTGATGAGCTTTAGAGTAAGAAGGACTGAACATTGGGCTTCAGTGGCAGATTGACTTTAGTGTGACAGCGCATAAATGATATGGAGAAAGAGAATGTGGAGTTTAAAACTTCAAATCATCTCATTCACCTGAAGAAAGCAAGGACCAAAGACAATAACTTCTATTTTCTCAATATTGACTTGAAAATTCAGTCAATTCAGATGCTTTCAGATTGTTTACTGCATTTTGCCAACCTATGGCCTCAAAGGGATAATGTTGAAAATGATCAGCTTGGGTGCAAGCTGATCTCATGCCAACAGCTGACATCACCAGGAGGCAGTGTGAAGATGAGCAAGTGGAAACGGCAGATGATGGATCCTTAGAGATTTCTGGATGTGGCTCTAGAGAAAAGACAACAAATTCCTGTTTGAATTGTCAAGACTTGCATCAATGGCATATGTACAGAACATCAGCATTTGAATGTTTGGAAATTGACTGATCAAGGAGTTGAGCAAGGAATGGGGAAGGGAATCAAGAGATCAATCTCAGGGATAAGAGCTTTACTGGGAAGATAAGAGAAATAGAGAATGAACCACAGATACATAAATTCTAGAGTGGCTGGAAAATTAGTGGAGGTGTACAGGGATTAAAAACAAACAAACATTCAGGAAAAATGTACAAATGATAGGATGGAAAGAGGGGGCAGATTGAGCTGCCAGCTAGTCAACAATGAAAGGCAGATTGACCTAGCATTTCAGAATGATTCTATAATAGATGGCTCAGCTAGGGATAGTGAAGCTGGTTATGTTAGATGCTGCAATTGGTTTGGTCAGATGCATGCCAAGTTTGCTCCTGATTGAGGGAAAAAGAGGTTGCACTGTGTGAACAGGAGGGGTGGGAATTAGTGATTATATTACAGGGAACTAAGTCATCAAAAACAAATATTCAGGTGATGATTAAATTGACAGTGGAGCAACTGCTGCAGTGTGGTTGGTAACATGTTTGAAAAGAAAACTGTGACAAGTACTTGAGGACTGAAATGAGTGAAGTTGTCGTCACTGGGTGCAAAGATTAAGGGAGGAAAGACAACTCCGAGTAAAAATATGAAGCTTTTAAATGAAAAGCACAAAATCCAGAAGAGAACGCTGAAACAAAGTGAAGAGGCTGAAGCCATAACTTAAAAGACAAAGACCTCGACATTTATACAGCTGTTTGAGCAAGGCAAGAAGCAAAACACATTGCTAAGTAGTGTCGCATTTCAAAAAAAAACAGGGGGATGAATGCTACCAATGTGTCATTTTTTATGCCAGCGCTAACATCAATACAATCATCCATAGTGAGGCCTTGATGACTCTTACTCATGATTAATCCAACATTCTGAAGAGAAATACCGAGAACTGAAACAATCATTAATGAGCCAGTAGCTGTAATGGCAAGTGTGAATACAATATTGGAACATAAAAGAACAAAGTGGAGGTTGGACAAATTAGTCTCAGAGGAGAAGACTGGGCGCAATGGTCAGTGAGAGCAGAGAATCAGGCAGTTGAGTTTGCTGCTCTGTAGTATTAAAAAAGATGCAAAACATGTGAGGGAAAACTAATTGTCACACTAGTCAAACTTGGGATTAAGTTCATCTGTACATGCTAAAGCTAGGGTGGAAAAAGTAACTATTACATAAAAAATGTAATTAGATAAATATGCCACCATATTACAAGATAGAACAAGTCCAGAAAACTGAATCAGCTTGCTTAACATTAATGTCTATTCAAAGATCAAATAGAAAAAGAAGAGCAGAAACCACAAGCAAAAGAACTGTAAGCACAAATTTCGAAAAGGAATGGCAGAGACAAGCCTTTTGAATTATTTGAAAAAGTAACAATATTGTACTAGTTAGGATATTTGGATTTTCAAAGGTCTTCAGTAAGACGGCAGACACATGACTAAGATCAGGCCAAGCAAAGTCAGAAGACAAACAGCAGTGGGCAATATGGTAGATAGGTTAAAATGTTATATTAATTAATCATTAATGATCGATCCAAGGGTAAAGAATATAAAAGTATTACTTGCTTTAGGTTTGGTGATTAGAAAACAGCAAAAACTCTGTGCAAAATAGTTGCAGAAAACATTTTAAAAGTGGATGTAGTCTCTGGTGAGATACCTGCTCAGTAAACACTTCTATGAAACAATCATAAATGAGACCAGACATGGAGGACAATAAGACAAATATTTTTGAGAAATCAATTGATTTGAGAGTTACTCATTTGGACATTACATTCGCTGAATAAAAGCTGGTGTTTCTCGCTCTGACAACGAGCTCTCCATAGACATAAACTAGACCACAACCAGTATTTTGGACATACATTGAATGTGGGAGAAACCTCAAAACTTCTCAGAACTGTTTCACTTGGAATTGATGGTTTCAGAGATGCCAAAGTAATCAGGAGCATTTTATCATTGGCTTCATAACCTCCAGATCAATGAGGTGCAGCTTATCCTTTACTTCAGTATAAACACATACCATCTTCAGAAACTAGTTGGTGTGCAGTTGGTTATCATGCAATCGGAATTTGTCAGCCAAGCAATAACAGCACAGGAGACAAAAATGAGAACAAAAAGCAAAATGCCTTAAAGTTGTGAAAACAATTTGCCTACTTTCCTGTCGGCAGTTAAAAATCCCGCTAAAAGATGCGGGTGACTTAATGAGGAAATTGTGAAACTAATAAAAATATGGATAACCATCTCAAAAGGAGGGATTGGTCATTTTAGACAAAAAGACCCTTCACTCGAAGTGCCATAACTCTTAGGAATTCTCTATCCCTATGGCTGCAAAATAGTCCACCGGAGATTGATGAATCCTTGGATACTGCAGGAACCGAAAGATACAGGATAGTATGGGAAGGGAAGATAGCAGATCTTTCAGCTTGACCCTATGAATTTATTAATAGGCAAAGACTGTACACAAAAGTCAAAACTAAAATTATTTGAAAAAGGCCTCGAGGCATGCAGAGTGCATCCCTACCACTGGACCAGAAGGTCCACATCCAAATATCTCATCAGACTTTCATGGCCATGGAAGATGTATCATAACACTTACAAACAAGTTGATTATCAATCTGGAAAGGCTTCCAACGTGCCTATGGTAGGAGCTAAGAGCAGGAGTACCTGCTTTTCAAACAAATTACGATTACCAGCGCAGGATATATGGGAAGTAAGAACAGCATCCAACTGTAAAACCAGTTGCCAAATCCAAAAAGTGGCAGTTGACTCTAAGATAGTCAGTCAGAATTGTGACAAACCTGCAAAACATGGGAAAAGCTGAAAAAAAAACTGGAGAGAGAACATATGTTAATCTTGAATCAACTGGCTAGTAATTATATTCAAAGAATAGACATGAGATAGGAGCAGAAATAAAGAATTTTATTTTATTGAAAGTGCAATATGTGTCGTTATAAATAAAACATTCTAAGTGACTAAAAGTCTCCAATGTTCAATCCTTCACCATCTGACAATCCAAAATTGACATTACTCTATTTTTTTCTTGTGACTGTCAACTTTGAAAACATGCTATCAAATTTTACATTTGGCCAGCAATAGATAATATGTTTTCAAAAGCAGCTACCATTGTATACCATTAGATGGTCAAGGTTGAATGTCTTCAATATTTTAATCTTCTTTACAGAAATTGTCAAAATATTTAGCAATTAGCAAATTCTGTACAGATCTTTCTTCTTTTACAAACAGATGATCAAACTCAAAGAAGTCAGTCAAACTGTATAAGTTTTGTTTTGAAACAGGTGAAATCGTATCATCCTTTTAAATGATACAGATGACTTATGTGGATATTTTTCAATCAACCTGCTCTGATATGATATGACACATCACTGGGGCAGGTAGATTTGAAAGCCAGGCCACCTGACCAAGTGGTTAGGACACTAACAGTGCACCATAAAAGTGTTCAGAATGCAAGGTTCTGAGATGAAACTTTTTCAGACCACTATGGCCATAGGCAGATTACTTTGTAAAGTTGCGCTCTACTAAAATATGTACAACTTGACGTCATCCAAGATAACTGCCATTAGAAAAGTTTTTTTTAAAAGCAATCTTTACAACAGTTAAATCAATTTTTATACAACTTCACATATTAATATATATGATGTTTATACAACTGACAATGGGCAACTGATGATAATTTGCTCCAAATTAATTTTTTCATGCTTTAAATCAATCAAGATCTTTTTATGGAAGAGGGCAAGCCTATACCGCTACTTCAACTGACATCATGGTAACTTGGGTCACGAGTGAATAGGTTCTCCCTCAGTGGTTTTGCAAGTGGGAAGAAATCCATCTGACTGCCATGTTCTCATGTTAAAAAAAATACGACTCAACTGCCTTCTACAATTCCTTCTAAAAGGAAGCACATTTTCTAATTATCTGTCCCATTTGTCATTCCATAGAACAAGCAAACTGTTTAAAACAAAAACAGAAAAGATCAAAATCCGATGAAATGATGTTCAGAATTTCTAAGCAATACCGAGTTTTAGAGATGTTAAATTTAGGTCATTTTCGGCACATTGTTAATTGGTCTCTTCAGTTTATGCATTCCATAATGCTGCCAAATTTTTTGACAACTGATTTAAAATGTGCACAATATGGCTAAAAAAATGCAAGTCGTCACATGAACATTCTAAAATGGCCAAAATGAATAATAGCATTGTATACTGACAATAGATAAAGGCAATTTTTAACTTTTATGGGAACATTAGATCTTTTGCTTATAGAAAGTGAAATACTTTAACTTCTGAATTATTCACACCCTCAATTTTAACTACAGAAATAAAGCATCTATTTAACCCATTTTCCATTGAACCTCTTGCAAAACCTATAATACTTATATTTTTAATACAAAAATGGTGACCATGTTCTTATGAGTGGACATCAGTGAAACTCTGCAAAACCTGAAAGGAGAGAAAGGAAAAAAACAAAAACATTAATTAAAATGAAATCAGCATAGGAAGCATTTAAAAAAAGACAAATTAAAACAAAAATAATGTTAAAACTAAGATGTATGAGTGAAAGTACTTAATTTACACAATGTTTCTTGAAGGAAGCAACTCACAAAAATACATGTTCAAAAGTGAAAAACACCACTATCAGCAAATAGCAACAACTATTTTTCCCTACTTTTGGTAAAATACATCTGTTCTATGCTGTCAGCGTGACCACATTAATAAACAAACAGAAACTGCTGCCTTCAGCTGTCATTCCTAACTTCAAGGTCCATCTTAAATAAATTTAGTAACCAATTATAAATGGAAAAGAAAAAAATTGCCAAGTTCTAAATGGTTTCCAATGTTAAGCAATTTAATTACATTGATACCCCACATTAATACTAAGTACTAAAATAATTAACTTTCTATGAAACTACCAAATTCATATTTCCCTCCTTTTCCAAACTCGAGGCACCAAGCAACCTCTTTGAAGAAATCATGCAAGATCTCCAGCCTCAAAATCATGCTTGTTCTGTGATTAGCCAATGTGGTTTGCAACATTGTAACTGTGGCTGAATCAAATTGATTGGTATCCCAACACATGCAGAATGTGATATTTTGCCATCTACAAAATATCACAAAAAACAAGATTAATCAGGAAGTGCTATGCAAACCAGAATCCACATATTGCTGCATAACTGAACTTGCCACCACAATGGTTAATTTGGCTTTCTTAAACTGTGTTCAGCCTTAACATCCCAACCAAATACATCTTACCATATTAAGGTTGTTTTTTATCTAAAAAGCTAACATTAGTCCAGAGAGATCCAAGGCCATTCAGAACACCACTGGTTGAAATTTAAAATTTCATTAAAATTAAAATCTCAGGTGTGTCTTTAGCAGGGGAACATTTCAGGCAGTAATACGCGACTGGAAGTCATACAGAATGTAGAACTTTCTCAATCGTCTACTGGCAAAATAACTATCCAAGGCAACAACAATCCACACAGGCCTAAGGTCTGAGATTCAACTTCCGATCTACGCTTCAAATTGATGTCCAGTATACAAGCAATAACAATACAGTATTTTAAATGAGAAGTCGGAAAAGTCAAGCACACATTCGTGAAGTTGCCAGAGAAAAATATCATCTAAAAGCCTAGCTTTTTACTTAGTGTCTTCTCTATTACCGTTCATCACGTAAGGCTCATCTCCCACTTCTGGGCATTCCAAAGGCAGACTTCAGCTTCTTTTAGACTAAGGACAGTGATCATTACATCGCTGCCTTCATTCCTTTGATCAACTACTGCAGAAAAATAAATGGATGAATTATGACACCTAGTAGCATCTCCTAAAAATGCAGCAACATCTTGTAAAGTAGTCTTCAATTTAGTCCACTTTCTGCTTTATAAGCAGCCCTGTAAAACTTACAAATATCATTCCCAAAAGCTAACCACATGAGCAACAGAGTTTTAAATTTGAATCCAAGCAGCTTCTGACAATATTCTAGTCATCATTCTATAGTTAAATAAAAAGAATTACACTTGAGGAAAAGAATTACTATGCTTGAGGAAAGAAGTGAAATTATCTTCTAATATCAGGGAAATGCATAAAATGTATGTCATACACAAGTATAAACATCCCAACCAAATACAGTTGACATCAAATTAGGATTGTACCTTTCATCAGAAAAGCTAACTCCCGAGAGATTCAACGTTATTCAGAATGCTACTGGTAGCTCTTTAAAATTGCATTAAAATTAAGTTCACAGGTGCGATTTTAACGGAGGAACATTTCATGCAATAATAGGTGACTTGAAATTCAGATAGAACAACAAACTTCCTCAATGGTCAACCAGTAAAATAACTACCCAAAGCAACAATAATCCATGATCGGAGATTCAACTATGCTACAAACGTACAAATGCTTTATGACAGCAGCAGCTGAGCAGGAGTGAGAAACAGGGACACAGAAAAAGGTGCTAGCCTCTGACATGCTCTCACTGTTAAAAGAGAGTGAGTTCCCACCAGTCCAGGGTGGTCTGGGTCTGGCCCTGGACCTGGCCCTGCAACATGTCCAAGGAGGACCCCTTCTTCATGGTGAAAGGAATCGCCATCAAGAGGAAACATCCTCTCAGCATCCATCGACGGTGACAAGTAGGTCCAGTAGATCACATTTGTGGCAGCAGTGGAGGTAGTTTTGAGCATCCTGGCAGCCTACAGTGAAGTGGCCCTGCCGCCGACTCATGGTTGCAGAGGTGGAGATGGGTTTGGGTTCCCAGTGGTGTCTGCATCCAGTCCAGATTCATGGATGCAGTGGAGGCAAGTTTGGGCCCAGTACGAGAACTGGCGACATCAGCAGCAGTTGCATTAGTGAAGTGGACGTGAAATGGACTCATGGCAGCTACGGAGACAATTTTGGGCCAGTACGGTACACAGAGGCAGCAGAGGTATCTGCATTGGCAAGACCTATAGAAGACTCAGTGGTGAGGGCTTTGAAAGGAGAAAAGTTGATACTGAAGAGCGGTGACTTTTGTTCCAGTGGCAACCACGTGGCAAAGGGGACTCGTACCATGGCGCAGCACTTAAGAAGGACTATAAAATTGAACACTATTTATTTCTTCATTTTTTGCCTTTATATTCTATGTTAGAACATAGAACAGTACAGCACAGTACAGGCCCTTCAGCCCACAATGTTGTGCTGACCTATTATCCTACTAAGATCAATCTACGTTTTGGTTTATTTTTCTGTGTTTTAGGATGGTGCCATAAAGTCGCAACAGTAGTCAACTTTTTCCACTGTATTTTGTTCTAACATACACTTAACAATAACTAAATCAATAATGCAGTTTAAAATGTATCACTTAAGCATTTTAGGACATCCTGGAGATGTGAGAAGTGCTAAATAATTTGCAAATTATTTTGTCATAATGAACCTTATTGGGAAGAATGCAAGAGAAGTTTATTTAGGACATCCTACTGACAGGCAGTGTGCAAAAATGCAGCTGGATGAGATACAAAGAGAACTGCTGGCATCCAAATAGGCTTCATTAACAAACAGCAGCTGATCAAAATAAAAAGCACAACAGAGAACAATAGAAAACACTGAAATTTGAGAGGGAGATAAGGAGGAAATGAAACAAAAGACACTTTCATCTCCATTGGTTTTATTCTTGTTCAAAATTCCTCAAAACTTCGAAATTATTTCATTACGATTCTGCCACATTTTACTGGACACTGCAAACACAAAAACAGCACTGACTGTGTTTTGGCTGTGTATCATCAATACCACTGTTTGATGCAGTAACTACCACATGAGCAGGAATTGTACTACGCCACTGCCCAGCAATGACGATGCCTGTGACAAATATGGCACTACCAATGTCATCACAATGTGATTATACACGCTGGACAGAAAGACAGCACCAAATGCTTCCGAGGAATCTTGGCCAAATGAACTACCACTTACTCTAACAGTGTGAAAACTGAAACAATTGTCAAAATAATTGAAGCAATGAGCTGCCTTTGCTCTGAAGCTTGCTGGAGTTGGATGCACTCTGTGCAGGGTAATAAAGTGTTGTTCCCCCATGGGGATAATTAGTGCATAATTTCAAGGTTAAATGCCATTCCCACTGTGCACAGATGGGTGATCAGCATACAATTGGCAGCCTCCAATTCTGGGCCTCAGTTTTGAGACCAAACACACTTCATTCCACAGCTGTTTGTTAGCAGCTTGTGGTCAGGTGGCCAGCAGCAGAATTTCAGGACTGGTTAAGAGCTACAATCTAGCATGCTGGGAAATTTTGGTCAAGCTAGTTGAAACTCTGACCGCCAGTTTAAACTGCTGTGACCTGTAGTTTCCTGTGTTCATCAAATAAGGCAAGTGTCATACGTCTAAGCATACTAACACCAGATTACCTTGTATGGAGTATGGAATATCACTGTTTATGTCCCCCAAATGTTTACCAGTGAACTCCATTGGCTGGAATCGAACAATGTGATCAGGCTTTGATCAATTCATTGTCTGAATGCCAGAGATCTTTCTGGAATTGGAACACATTTTCAGATAAGTTAAAAGAACAAAGAAATTTTCTGAGAAGAAGCCTCCAAGACACATTTGAAAAGCACATGCCTTGTAGGCACTTTCAGCGAGAACAAAGAATCAGGGGGCAAGACCTATACGGAGAACAAAGCTGGTCACTTCTCTCGAATCAGGGTAGCGTTTAATTCAAGCCAAACTTAGAGTTGAAGTAAGAGTTAGGGTTAAATGTGAATTAAGTTAAGCTGAGGTAAAGTGAAGTTAAATGAAGAGTTAAAGCTCAAGTTAAGTTAGACGAAATAAGAAGTAAATGCTGCAATAAATGTATGCTTCATATTGAATATTGGTACTTGAGAGTTAAAGAATGAATAATTTGAGTTAAAAAGTTGCTGAGTTTCCATCAGTCACACCTATTTAAGCAAGGCAACAAAAACGTAAAATTACAATTCCCAAGTCAGTTCTTGATATATCCTTTTCGTGTTGAACATTACGGCAACTGCAAAATAATTCATGCAACAACTTCTTTGTCCATATCAAGCATTTTACAAAAGCAGCATTGATCTTTCTGAAATTAAATATTGTACAATAACATCAACAGAAGACACTGAAATATGTTTTTAATTTTAGCTTCTGATACGTACCGCAAGTCAATTCTCACATCTGGATTTCTAGTGAAAAAGTAATCACTTCATCACTTTTCATAAGACAATTAAATTATTTGAAGATGTTCTTTACCCGCTGCTAAAATTAAACAAAAAGCTGAAGGGTTTGCTGTGCACTTATCAGGATGGCAATACAAGAAATCAAACCTAGAAATGAAGCATCAATTTACATAGCATGAGAAAAGAGTGCTGATTAGTCAAACTACAGCTGGCACAGAGATGCAACAGGAACTGGTAAATGTCAAGCTTAGCTGATCACTTGGGAACACCGCCCACCACATACATGACAAATGCACTCAACCAATGTTGTCTGCCTCATATGCTGCAGGCGAGGATGTCCCAAGGCATGGTACATTGGCGAGACCATGTAGCCAGAATGCACCAGACGGGAATGCTCCCTCCCAGTGGGGAGCACTTCAGCAGTCAAGGACATTCGGTTTCCAATCTCTGGGTAAGCAGCCTCCAAGGTGATCTTCGAAATACACAACAACACAGAATCGCCAATCAAACTGATAGGCAAGTTCCATACCCATGAAGACGGCCTCAGCCGTGATCTTGGGTTCATATTGTGCTCAGATAACACCACCATACTCTTCTGTATTTGTAGAATCTTCCTTACTGTCTTGTTTTAACACCAGCACCTTGATAATTTGTTATGATCTCTCTACCTTAATTACTTTGTACAGTTTTGGATTATGTGTTACTTTGGTTAGACCCTCGGCATTTGGCTCTTATACCTATCGTGTTATTCCAGCCTTTTGATTGGTCTCTAGCACCACCTTATTTTTAACATTTTGTAATTATCTCTCTGCCTCAATTAATTGGATTATAGGTCATCCCCTTCGCTTACTATTCAGCTGTTGACACTTTACTCACGCAGTCTGATACTTTTGATCACCTGCAGAGACTTATCATTCAACACTTCCCTCACACCATTTGTGTGATCTGTTGATCTCTCTGCTTATAAATTCTGTGCCTGTATGCTTTTCTTCACTTCACCTAATGAACGGGCAGCACCCCAAAAGCTTGTGATTTCAAACAAATCTGTTGGACTATAACCTGGTGTCGTGTGACTTCTGACTGTAGCTGATTAAGCTGAAGACCAGGCATACAGTGACTGGTCAGGGGCTTGTCTTTTCTTTAAAAACTGGACCACACAGGTTAATTCATGCTTTCTTTCAAAGCCCAAAGCCAATACTTTGAATTCTAGTTGTGCTGAAAAGATACATCTATTTAAATGGTTACTGAAGTTGAGAGGGAAACATCAGAAACCCATTCCCAAATATCATTTACTTATCAATAGCTGCAACCACATCACAGGCAGGATTCTGACTTCAAATATTCACATAGGAAGCTTTAATTTCAAAAGCTGGCAAAGGCTTGACCATTGCAATGCCTTTAAGTTCGATAGCTAGTTTAAAATTCAACATCAGATACTTGCACTAATCACTACATAGTCTAGAGCAGAACATTTGCTGTTTAAAAGCAAGAGAAGTACACAACTATCTTTGCAAGAATCATTCAATAATGCTTACTTAACAAATCATATTTCTAGCATGTAAATTGGAGCCAAGGCTCTGCTAAAGATAGATGGTCACAAAAAACAAGACATCAAATAGGAGAACCTTTTTAAAGTCACACTTCTTTTAAACCACCAGCGAAGGATTTTAACAAAGGACAAGCCTAGGCTCAACAGATAGAAACTAACTACATATTCACAACATATGTTAAGCCTTGCTGCTCATACAGAAATGGATATGGTTGATTTAAGCACATGCAAAAACTAGTCCCCCAATGAATAGCTTTGTAGAACAGTGTAACACTGTACTAACAGAACATCAGCTGCTGTAATTAAAATCAATGAACACAGCAGGTCTTCATAGAATGGAGAACCAAATCACAGCTTATAATACGTTTGACCAATCACAAGGAAACAAATTCTCTAAAACTAACCACCTGCTACTTTTCTTCGAGCAAACCAGTTTTGACAAGGTTTTGGTTTTAATTGTTTTAAAGTGAAGACTGCACCATATACTCTGTATTCATTTAATCCACTTTATTAGCTATGTTTGTGCTAAAATTACCTAGGAAATTATGAGCAAATTAGTCATAAATATCAATGCAAACTAAGCAGGGCATTCTTTTTTAAAACAATACCAGCCTAAAATATAAACAATCCTAATGCAACAAAACAGGTTATTTTTGAAAACCTGCTTTACTATTATACGTAATCTAGTTAAAGAAAAAAAGACTTAATTATACACATACCCATAAGAACATCTGAAGAAACTAAGTGACCTGAATGTTTCCTTAAAAGTGAATTCACAAGTCAACAGGATCTAGCATTCTAATCTAATTTTGAAATATGAGAATAGTACATGGACGCAAAGATCACCAATGTAGGAAGTAGTTTCTGCCCAACAATAACATCAAATTTGTGCAATGCAATTTGAATGTCAAAAACCGAACAGATTCTGAAGTGCAGCAGACAAGAAGCTCCTCAAGCTTTTCACTCTTAAGGTTCAGGTTTAATTTACACTGGAGCTACATCAGCAGAAAAAAATCTTGTAGACAATCTCACAATGACTCAAAATGCAGTTTTATTAGCATCCGGGTTTTATTCAATTTGGAAGATTACACTGGGACTACTGATTTGCAGTGAATGAATGTGTAAAAATCCATGATTTCTGCATAATGCGCTAAGATATTTTCATTCAGGCTTTTTGCAGTGAGGATCGACAGCCCTTCTATTATTTTCTGAAAATTTCAAGTAATGATTTTCACTAGATTTCATTGTTTACCTATACAATTCACTTTTAAAACCTTGATGATTCCACACGGAGTCCTTAGCAAGTCAGAATCCATGATGTATTGACTGGAGATGATACCTGGTCGATAGCAGTACCGAGAAGAGCATGTGGCAGGTAGCCTCATCATCGTTAGCACTTGAGCGGGGCTCCTGGAATTTGTCAATACAGGGGAGAGTAACCAGAATCAAAGACCAAAATGACTTTTGATGAAATGAAGTTAAGGTGTACAATTATGATGAATTTCTATTCTCGGTCAGCAGTGAGGAGACCGGGACAGGATGGGTATCACAACCGTAGAAGGCAAAGCCCAGGACTCCTCAAATATTGAATTCAGTGCTTCTTGAAACGTGTGGATGTATGTCTCTCACATAAATTAGCACTCTAAGATAACAAAATATAAGTTCTGTCAACCATAGTTTTGCTTTTTGCCTGAGAATTTAAAATTAATTTGTTTAATTTGGGGAAAAACTCAAAAGTGAACAAAGATAGACTGACAGTTTGTTGCTCTCTTCCTTTATCGCATTTAGTTGAAAATCTAAGCAAATTCATTCTCTATTTTATATTCAAATCATTTTGCTAGTGTTGGCGTTGTACAAATTAACCTGAAGAACGTTTTTGAGTTTTATCATCGATCTTAAAATATTTTTGAAAGCAATAAGCAGACAGATGAAGAAAAACTTGGAGTGACATATCCTACTTTTCAAGCTTGGAAATGGAGAATTACAAACATGCTTTAGATGCAGGAGATAACAAGCATGGGGCTGGATGAACACAGCAGGTCAAGCAGCATCATAGGAGCAGGAAAACTTGACGTTTCAGGCCTAAACCCTTCAGGCCTAAACCCCTGAAGGGTTTAGGC
>JAHRHZ010000073.1:24693877-24710541 GCA_024137785.1 Ginglymostoma cirratum
GCCTAAACCCTTCAGGGGTTTAGGCCTGAAGGGTTTAGGCCTGAAACGTCAAGTTTTCCTGCTCCTATGATGCTGCTTGACCTGCTGTGTTCATCCAGCCCCATGCTTGTTATCTCGGATTCTCCAGCATCTGCAGTACCTTTTATCTCTTTATCTTTAGATGCAGGAATTGTTTTAAGTTTGCAGTAAAAAAACTCCTACAAAATCAGCAGTCATAGAATTGTTATAACCAAAGAAGGTGGCCATGTGATTCGTTAAGTCTACAACAGCAAATTTAACTTGTTTCATTCTTTCATCTTTCTCCCAACACACTGCAAACATTCTATTTCAGCTGCTTATCCAATCCCCTTTTGGAAAATATTATTCAATCTGCTGCCACCATCCCTTCAGGCAGTACACTGCAGATCCCAGTCACATCGTAATTTTGAACACTATCAAAACTCCTCTCAACCTTCCCCAAAAAGAGCTGCAGCTTCTCCAATCTATCCAAGAAAGGAACCATTCTAAATGTTTTGCTCTACTCTCTTAATCATTCACATTCTTCCTAAAATGTTGTACCCGGCATTGAACACAATACCCTAAACTAACATTGTGGCATTGTTTTATAGACATTCACAACTGGTTTCTTAATGCCTCTTCTAACAAAGCCCATGTTCCAATATCATTTCCTCAACCCAAGTTGCCCTAAGTTTATACAAGTTGAAGAAACAAATGATGATTTATATGGGTGCCTATTATGAAAACGTTCTGATTTGCTTTATTTAGAAAAACAAATGAGCAATGCAAAATTCTTTTCCGAAAGTGGAAAAAGGAGATGGAAAAGAAGTGACAGTTTCAATCTAATTCAACAATGGCCTTACGTAAGGATATTTGCAAAAACAAGATCATTTAATAAACAGCATGGCCATCAAATCAAATTGGTAACTGCACACCAAATATTTTCAAAAGTAAGGAAACAGAAAAGCGAATATACCAAGCTTCATAGCTTTTCATTTTCTGACAAAGCAAATGCTTGTAGGTAGAATGACAGAAGATTTGAGCACACAGGGATTCAATCCTGGTAGAAAAGCACACCAGGAGCAGCACCAGACAAACCTAAAAGTGATGTGTAAACCTGCATATATACTACACTGGAGTGGCAGCAAGCAATCCCGCATTAAACAGATCAAATTAAAGTTCTGCAGTTCTGCCACATCCAGTCGTAATAGCAGTGAACAATGTAGTAACCGGAAGAGGAGGTAGCTACACAAGTAGCCCCATATCCAACAATGAGGAGTCCAGCACTTCACCACAAAAGACAAGGCTGAAATATTTACAAACATCTTCAGTCCAAAGACTCAACTGAAGTCTCAAACATCACAAATGTCTGTGTTCAGATGATGTGATTCACTCCATAAGGTATCAGGAGCGAAACCAAACACATCAGATACTGCAAAAGCTCTGGATCCTGACAATATTCCAGTTCATGTACTGAAGTTTTTAACTCCAGAACTAGCCATGGTCATAGCCAATCCAGAACAGCTACAACACAAGCAATTACCCAACAATGTGGTAAAACAGGACAAAATGTAACCAATCACTGCTGCATCATCTTAACCATCAGGAAAGTTACAGAAAATGCCTTTGACAGTGTCATGAAGTGTACTAAATTCAGCAAAATCCTACTCCCCGATATTCTGTTTGGGCTCTGCTAGGGGAAATCAGCTCTATAACTCACTATCCCTTTGATCTAAAAATGTTCAAACGAGCTGAATTCTAGAGGTGAGGTGACAATGACTACCCTTAATCACCTCCAACAAAAGAAAGCCATCACCCCATGATGTTCAACGGTGTTACCACTAATATCCTTAACTAGTGAACTGGACCAACCATATAAATATTGTGTTTATAAGAGCAGTTCAAAAGTTAGGAATTCCATACCAAATACCTAGCTCACAATTCCTGAAAACCCATGCACTGTGAAAATGACAAGACAGGACTACAATAAAATTGTTTGCTTGTTGCTCTAACAGCACTCAAGTTCAACATCGGCCTGATCAGCTTCCCACCCACCAGCTTAAAACATTCTCTCCCTTCACTACTGATGCACAGCAGCAACATGTGTCACATTCAACGTGCACAACAGAATTTCACCAAGACACCTACCACCCTGAATAGCAAGGATAGCCAACCACCACCTACAAATTCCTTCTAAAGCTACACACCCCTGAATTAAAACTGTATTGGCATTCTTTCATTGTTAGACAAACCTGGAACTCACTTTATAAAGAACATCTCCTGTGCGTGCACGCAGAAGTGCAGTCAGAAAAGAAGAATACAGCGGAAATGATGCTTTGAAATGCTGCAAGGGGAGGAGAGACTGTCAGTGGCACCAATCCAGTGGTGGCAGAAATAACAGAATAGTCTCAGAATCATTGAATCCCTACAGTGGAAACAGGCCCTTCGAACCAACAAGTACACACCGACCCTCAGAGCATCTCACCCTGACCCATACCTCTCAAACCCACCTGATCTACACATCCCTGAACACTACAGTCAATTTAGCATGGCCAATCCACCTAACCTGCACATCTTTGGGCTGTGGGAGGAAACCAGAGCACCCAGAGGAAACCCAAGCAGACACGGGGAGAACGTGCAAACTCCACACAGACAGTTGCCCAAGGGTGGAATCATATCTGGGTTCCTGGCGCTGTGAGCCAGCGATGCTAACCACTGAGCCGCCCTTAAACATGGGTAGTAATAGAGCGGGAAGAATGCAAGAATGGAATTGAGACTATACAAGAAGTGGGCTGGGAGAAAGTATATTAACTTGATCTATCCCCTCAATAATATCTTGATAAGATTTCTCCAGACTACACTGTGAATGCAGTAACAATTACACTCTCAATACAATTACATGCACAACGAAAGAGGGGGATGATTGAGGGGGATTGAGGGCCTGTTTTTTAAAAAAACTCTCTCTCCAGCTCCAGGCACTGGTGACCCAGCAACAAAATCTAAAACCAGTTTTTTTTCTTCTTTTTTGGGTCCAGAGAAAATTAGTCATTCTCTGCATCAAGCAAAATACAAATAAGGATTTGGATGAAACTTCAGCAGGAGCCTTAGGTAAATGGAGATCTTCACTTATTACCAGAACCTAAGTGGAGTTATTATTTTTTGACCTCTCTGCTTCCCACGATCATCTTGATTTGTCATCCAAATCTTAACATTATTCCATAACACTTTTAAAAATTTTAAGATTTCAAATAAGCTGTTAATACAATTGCTAAAATTAAACGGAGGCCAGGAAATGGCATTAAAAAGCTACTACAAGACCAATTTATGCCAATATTAATTTTAGCAACTGTGGTTGAAAATGGAGCCATTAGCAATTAAAATGCTTCAGTCTTTTTGGAAACCTCAAATGACAGCTTAGACCAAGAATTCAAACTTCTTGGTATGTTTATATTTATTCCATGCTGACCCAGCTTACTCCAGAGGATTCAAATCTTTAAAAAAACATTAAACACTTTCATGCCATACAGATATACTACACCCATGTTGGTATCAACGTTACAGTGCTGTCAAGCCTTCACCATGGCAGATTTTGTATATAACCACTACAGATTGAATTTACCATTGACTTTTATAGTTGGAAAACGGATGGTTGAAATTTGGAACAGCTTCTGGCAGAACCCCAACACTCATATCGGAAGGCAATCAGGGCAGTACTATCCAGCAGCTTGCCAAAAACAGCCTAACCATTCCTAATGAGGGAAGAGGAAGTTTGTTTGTAGAGTAAGTAGGTGGAATTGCTGTAACTGCTGTAACATTAACTCACTAAGGTATACTATTGGTACTGTATATTCATGCATTACTGGAATGTTAACATCTTTGTTACTACTAAGCAATCACTAATATCTCCAATTATAAGTATTTGGATGGTTAGTGTCCTGCCACATGCGCATTTTTTAAACTAACGTCCTACCACATTTTTTAAACAAGTTGCCAAAGAATGTTTTTAAGAACTAACAGATCACAGAATCATTACAGTACAGGAAGCACTCAGCCCGTCATCCCTCTCAATGTGCACTTCCCCAACGCCATTCACCATCTTCCCAAAGCTGCACATTATTCCTTTTCAGATAAAGTCCAACTCTTTCTAGACTGAATTCTATTGAGCCTGCGTCCAGTACACACTCAAGGCACAATGACAAGAATATCATTACGACATGTACTTGTGGTCCAGAACAAACCGCTGCCCTAGCCAAGCTGTTCCAGTACAGATAGAATATTGGTATCAAGCCAACAATGTGGAAAATTAACCAAGACAAATCCAACCTGGCCAATTATTACTCTATAAGTTTACTCTGTAAGTGATGGAAGATGTAATCAAGTGTTATCAAGCAATACTTACTCAAAAATAACCTCCTCGCTGACAAAAACTGAAAGAATTGCACATGTTGTAAATCAGAACCAAAAACAGGAATTGCTGTAAAAACTCAACAGGTTTGATGTTGCCAGACCTGCTGACCTGCTCACTGATGCTCAGTTTAGGTTCCACCTAGGCTATTTGCGCCTTATCTCATTACAGCTTTGGTCCAAACATGGAGAAAAGGGCTAAACTCCAAACATGAGCCAAGAGAAACTGCCCTGGACATTAACACAATGTGTGATCTGGTAGAGCACCAAAGGAGCCCATGCAAAACTACGTCAATGGGAATCATAAGAAACCTCACCAGTGGATGCAGTAATGCAAGTAAGGTTGTTTGTGTTTGTTGGCAATCAATCATCTCAGCAGGAGCTCCTCAGCATAGTGTCTTAGGGCCTAGGAATCTTCAACTGCTTCAATGAACTTCCTTCAGTCATAATGTCAGAGGTGGCTATGTTCCTGCTCAATCATCAATCATCAACAATGTCCCGCACTATTCATGACAAATTGGATACTGAAGCAGTCCATGCCCATGTCCATGTCCATATGCAGCAAGACCTGGACAACAACCAAACTTGGCTGATAAGTGGCAAGTTGCATTCACACTTCACATTAGCCAGACAATGACAATCTCCAATCCTAAGAATCAACTTGGGCCAGATTATCCAAAATACCTCTAACACAAGTATATCCCTACTCAAGGAAAAACGATTTATTTAAAATGTTCTATCCACGCAGCTGATTCTAAGTGAAGTTCCTCATCTCTAAAATGATTCTAGTGTGTTTTTTCCACCTTCTCTAATGCCTTTACACGCTTCCTAAATTGTGGTACCCAGGACAGAAGGCAATAATGCAGTTGCAAACAAACCAAAGTTCCATAAAATGCAACACTGCCTTGCTTTTATACTTTAATGATTCACACGGCATCCAAAGCCTTATCAATATTTTGTTTAAACAATTTCTCAACTTGTCTTGCCACCCTCAATGATGTATGTCAACTTACAAACAGGTTCCTTTGTTCCTGGACGCAATTTAGAATTGTATCCTTCATTTTATGTCTTTTTTTGTTCTACTTACAAACATAAAATACATCATACTTCTCTTCATTAAATTAAATCTGCTACTTGCCTGTCAATTTTACCAACTTGTCTATGTCCTTTTGAAGTTTTACACACAATCCTCTTTATCATTCACAACACTTCCAAGTTTTCTAAAGGTCCACAAATTTTAAAATTGCACCCTGTACACTAAAGGCGAGGTCCTAAACATAAAGCAGGAAGAACAATGATCCCAACACCGTCCTCTGTTCAATAAATACCTATTCAGCAAAAAGCTATTTCCTGTCACTCGGCCAATTTCATATCCATGTTGCAATTGTCCCTTCTGTTCCATCAGCTCTAACATTTCCCATAAGTCTGCTGCATGCCACTTTAACAAATGCCTTTTGGAAGTCCTTGCACAACATATACTCACCATTGCCCTTACCAACTCTCACTTTTATATCTTCAAAAGGAACTCAGCAAGTTAATTAAACATAATTCACCCTTCATACATCTGTGCTTGCTTTCCTTAATTAGCTTCCATTTACCTAAGTGACCATTAATTTTCCCCAAAGTACATCTGCACAGTTACCATTAGAAGTACCTGATCAAGATAGAGACACAAGCTTAATCGTCAAATATTTTCTAGATGTGTATTGCAGGTAAAACAAATTAGAGTCAGATTTCCAACATCCACAGACTTGTGTTTATTCAAATTAGATTTATGCCTTCCTAACATAGATATTATTTTTATAATCAATCTGTATACCAAAGCTATGCAATGTGCCTGTTCAGTCATTTTACAAGGCTCTCTGACAAGAAGTGAAGTGTTTCCTTCATAGAAATGATGACCATTTCCTTTCTGTGAATCAAATCAGTTTAATTAATTTGCTCCTCCATACATGTTCTTGTTTCCCAGTATCCCTGTTGCTATTCTTATTCATTGATCAAAGGATGCCACAGCCACCACTGCTACACATGATGTTATTGTTCAATAAACTGAATCACTTGTTGCATACAGTTGACTCCAGAGCCAACTGCTGTGTTCCGGACAATAATGAGCTCTAAGGAAATAGGTGGCATCAAATAGAAATCAGATAGCTGTTAATTTAAAAAACAAGCGTTCAAAAGTTCAATGCATTGACTGCGTGTGAGCTTGACTGTCAATAATCTGCCTTTAGTTTCTTTCTGTTGAACTAGTTGACCAAAAGGTGGTTTTTCACTTCCACCTATCAATCAAAATCCATCTTCTCTTGAAGAGATCCATCCAAATATAAACATGCATAATAAAGTAGTTTGTATTGAGAGCTGAACTATTAACATGGTGCAATATTAAAATAATGCCTAATCTACAACCAAGAGTTTGATCAGAAAACAGAATTCTACTTCAAATTACAAAAGCAAATCAAGTTGAAAAACCAAAATTATCCCCCACATTTTGACCGCACCTTGTTAAATCATTATTCTAACATGCAAATATCATTTGTCTCAATTTCCTTGACATCAAACAATCCTCTCCTGCACAAGGAATTTTGATTTTATCAGCCAATTAAATGTCAATTTACAACTGAGAATCTGACCTCAAAATCCCACTCCAAGTTACCAACCTGAACTCTGCTGGCTTTGCAGACGCTTTGTGGAAATCTACTTTTCCAGAAGGAAAGAGAATGAATCGGATGCAAAATCTCCAACTCTTATTCTTCTTACAAAATGAATATTTCTTTGATACATATTGCACAATAACTAACTTATGTTCCTGCAGTCACTTGATAGTGATTAATCACAATCTATTTTGTTTGGGGGTTTTGACTTTGGCTGAGCCAATGCAACAGCAAGGTCACAATTGTAAGTTTGGGTTTAACAATAAAGACTCAACACAGGTTCAGTTTTAAAAGCCTCACCTTCCTTCTATTGAAGTTTTGTCTTCATCTTTCTGGTACCTTGCTGAACAACAGTAAGATCTAAGAATCAAACAGAGAACCCTGGCTGCTGTATTCTGGTTTAATGGACTGTCACTCTGTATTTCTCATCTTCAGCTGGTGGACTGAATATACACACCAATAAATTGAGGCTCAGCCTATGAACCAAAAGATGACTTTTTTTCTTGTTAAGAGAAGTTATGATTTTGACAACTGTAGATGACCTTCATGCCCCCATATACAAATTCTGAAATGGTGACAAATGAGTTCTTGGGCTTATAAATTGAGACAAGTTATAAAAGGAAAGAAAACGTACTAAATCCAGTTCAGGCCTCAGGTGAAGAACTGTGGACAATTCTGGATATCACATTTAAAACCAATGATATAGAGAGTTACCAGCACGTTATCATGGATGGGAGGCTCGAGTCATGAGCACAGCGTGGCAGAGTTAGAGCTGCTCTCCTTTAGACAAAGGAGATTAAAATGATGACCTAGTTGAGGTTGTCAAGATGCAGAGAGATTTTGGTAAAACAGATGGAGGAGATCAATTTAAAATAACTGACAAAAGATCTGGAAAGGAAATGAGAAGAAATATTTTCGCTCCAAGTTGTCAGGATTAGAAACATGCTATCTGAAAAGATGGTAGCAGCAGATTCTATTAATATTTTTAATAGGGAGTTGGACGGGTATTTGATGAGGAACTTACCAGGTTATGGACAAAACCCAATGGATGAGGCATGACTGGTCTTTTAAAGAGTTACACAAGCACGATGGGTCACATTCCCTTCATTCTTTGCTGCATGATTCAATGAAACGGACATGAGTTAGTGCAAATGAAAAGTCAATATTGCAAACGCCCCTCAGATTTCAAAACACTAAGTATGGGTACTCCCCGAGTTTTCAACCCATGCTACTTTGGAAAGTAGATAGTTCTTTCCAATATGGTGAACTGCAAGGGAGTCAAATTTACTCCACGCTCGCTGTTGGCTAGGGCCCTGGAACTATAAAACAGTCAACCAAAGATAAAAGCCCATTAAAGGCATTTTGGGTCACATCAAACAAACTGACAGACATTGACTTCAATCCATTTTAGACACATGCGACAATCAAAACCGGAACTCCAACAAACCTATTCTTTAATCTGTCAGATAGTTGGAAGGCATGAAATAAACAAACAAAACATCAACACACCACCTCTTTATTTAAATAGATTAGACACCATTCTTCAAACGGACAGAATATTTGGAACTGAACAGAATCAGAATCATAGCATGGTTAAGGTATTTCACCTAGAGTCCTTTAAATGTTCTCTCCAAGTAACTATCAAATTCTCTTTTGAAAGCCACTATTAAATCTGTCTTCATAACACCCAGCATATTTTTAGAATCTGGAATACGTTACCTACGTTGGAACAGTTCTTCATGTTACTTCTAGTTCTTTTGCTAACCACTTTAAATAGGTGTCATCTGGTTCTCAACTCTTCCACCAATGGGAACAATTTCTTCCCATTGATTCTGTCCAGCTCCCCTCATTACTTTGAGCACTCCTATCAAATTTTCCCTCAAACTTTTGTTAAACAAGAGCAACCTTGGCATCATAAATCCATGCACATAACTGACATCACTCAGCCTGCAACTAGGATGCCTTCACAAATTTCCAAAAGACAATACTTCAGCGGAGGAGGAGCCAGTGTGTTATGAAGGCTTCCTTGCTTTTATACCCTATATCTCCTGTTCTTCTGTAAAATATATTTTTTTCATGGGAAGTGGGTTTCAACATTAAGGCTAGCGTTTGCTGCTCATCACTAATTGTCCTCAAGGAGATGATGGGGAGTCATTTTCTTGAATCACTGCAGTCCAACTGATGCAAGTACCCAAATGCTTACTGCTCAGAAGGTAATTCTTGGATTTTGCTGAAATGACAATAAAGAAACAGTGATGGATTTTGAAGTCAGGACTGTGTGGAGTTTAGCAGGAAGCTTGCACACAGTGGTGTTCCCACACAACTGACACTCTTGTTATTCTAAATAGTAGGGGCCACATGTTTTAAAATGCTGTTGAAACAGCCTTGTAGAGTTGCTATGGTGTATCTTAGTATGCCAGAGATGGAGGGAGTTAATATGTGAGGTGTAGGTAGGGTGCTGATCAAACAGGCTGCTTTGTCCTGGACGATGTTGAACTTCTTCCGTTTAGTTGGAGTTGTACTCACAAACCAAGCTGGGGTGGTGGTGTATTCCACCACACTCCCGACATGTGTCCTGTACAGGTGGACAGGGCTGACAGAGTCAACAGGTAAGCAATTCATCATATAATTCTCAACCTCTAATGCTCTTGCAGCCACGATGTTTATGCAGTTAGTCAAATTCAGTTTCTGGTCTATTATAATCCCATGATGTTAACAGTGGGGGATTCAGCTTTGGTTGTGTCAATAAGTGTCAAGGTGAGATATTCAGACTTTCACTTATTGGAGATAGTCATTGTCTAGCTGGCTTAAGTGTTACATGCCACTTATCAATCCAAGCCAGCAGGTTTTCCAGGTCCAGCTGCGTGTGGACGTGAACTGCTTTCAAATCTGAAAAGTCAGAAACGAGACTGAATGTTGGCAATCAGTGACATCCACTAAAAATGGTTGGGTCTTGGGCATTGCCCTGCAGAACTCTTGCAGCATCATCTGGTCATGAGGTGATTAGTTTGCGACAACCATCTTACTTTGCACTAGGTATGACTAAAATCATTGAAGACCTTGTCCTTTGATTACTGTGAAATTCCAATTTTGCTTAGGATTCTTAGTGTCATATTTGGTCAAAAATAAAGGTGGCAACTCTCAGCTGACGTCTCAAGTTCAGTTCTTGTGTCCATATTTGGACGAAAACGACAAAGAATTCAGAGGTTGAGCAGTTCTGATGGAACCCCAACTGTGATATTAAAGTCAGGTGTTGAACATCGAGTGCTGAGTGAGGCAGCAGTGGAATTTGTAGAAGCACGAACCAAAGGTGTGTCTAATCTAGCCCTGGTGATATTAACTTTAAGTGCAGCCAGCCTTTCTAATACCTCTTGGAACAGATTTTAGTCCATCCAATGACTCAACTACCTCGTTTGATAACATGAACTACATGTTATTCCTCAGTAATCATAGATGCAAAGTAGCCATTAAGTACCTCAAACATTCTGTCTGCATGCACAAACCCATCTTTCCATCCCTAATTGACCCTACTCCTCATCTTACCAAGCAAAATCAAAAAATTCTGAAGCTTTGACCACCTTTTGCTGTTTATCTGTCCACAAAACATTTTTGGGTGCCCTTTTAAATTTGCTCTCACATCCTCTGTTTGCTTCTCAATCTCTTTCCACTTTGTCTCTGAAGTTTCTATATCCAGTCCAGGGAGGACGGACAGGTCAAGGGGGCGGGATGATGTTAGGAGATAGGAGATGGGGGTGTGGCTTGAGGTGAGAGGAAAAACAGGTTAGGGAGGTGGAGATGAGCTGGGCTGGTTTTGGGATGCGGTTGGGGGAGGGGAGATTTTGAAGCTTGTGAAATCCACATTGATACCATTGGGCTGCAGGGTTCCCAGGCTGAATATGATTTGCTGTTCCTGCAGCCTTCGGGTGGCATCACTGTGGCATTGCAGGAGGCCCAGGATGGACATGTCATCTGAGGAATGGGAGGGGGAGTTGAAATGGTTCGCGACTGGGAGGTGCAGTTGTTTGTTGCAAACTGAGCGCAGGTGTTCTGCAAAGCGGTCCCCCAGCCTCCGCTTGGTTTCCCCAATGTAGAGGAAGCCACAACGGGTACAGCGGATGCAGTTTACCACATTGGCAGATGTGCAGGTGAACATCTGCCTGATGTGGAAAGTCTTCTTGGGGCCTGGGATTGGGGTGAGGGAGGTGGTGTGGGGGCAGGTGTAGCACTTCCTGATCATGACCCCACCCCCGAGCACCAAACCATCATCTCCCAAACAATCCACAACCTCATCACCTCAGGTGACCTCCCACCCACCGCCTCCAACCTCATCGTTCCCCAACCCCGCACCGCCCGCTTCTATCTCCTCCCCAAAATCCACAAACCTGAATGCCCTGGTCGACCCATTGTCTCCGCCTGCTCCTGCCCCACCGAACTCATCTCCAACTACCTAGACTCCATTTTCACCCCCTTGGTCCAGGAACTCCCTACCTACGTCCATGATACCACCCACGCCCTCCACCTCCTCCAGAACTTCCAATTCCCCGGTCCCCAACACCGCATTTTTACTATGGACATGCAGTTCCTATACACCTGTAGTCCCCATGCTGATGGCCTAAAGGCCCTCCGCTTCTTCCTGTCCCGCAGAACTGACCAATCCCCCTCCACCGACACCCTCATCCGCTTAGCCGAACTCGTCCTCACCCTCAACAACTTCTCTTTCAATTCCTCCCACTTCCTACAGACAAAGGGGGTGGCCATGGGTACCCGCATGGGCTCAAGCTATGCCTGCCTCTTTGTAGGTTACGTGGAACAATCCTTGTACCTACACTGGCCCTAAACCCCATCTCTTCTTCCGTTACATTGATGACTGTATCGGCGCCGCCTCGTGCTCCCACGAGGAGCTCGAACAGTTCATCCACTTCACCAACACCTTCCACCCCAACCTGAAGTTCACCTGGACCATCTCCAACACCTCTCTCCTTCCTGGACCTCTCTGTCTCCATCTCGGGCAACCACCTAGAAACAGATGTCCATTTCAAGCCCACTGACTCCCACAGCTACCAGGAATACACCTCCTCCCACCCACCCTCCTGCAAAAATGCCATCCCCTATTCCCAATTCCTTCGCCTCCGCCGCATCTGCTCCCAGAATGAGACATTCCACTCCCGTACATCTCAAATGTCCTCATTCTTCAAGGACCGCAACTTCCCCCCCGACAGTGGTCGAGAACGCCCTCGACCGTGTCTCCTGCATTTCCCGGAACACATTCCTCACGCCCCGTCCCCGCAATAATAACCAAAAAAGAATCCCCCTCGTCCTCACATACCACCCCACCAACCTCTGGATCCAACGCATCATCCTCCGACACTTCCGCCATCTGCAATCAGACCCCACCACCAAAGACATTTTTCCCTCCCCACCCTTATCTGCCTTCCGGAGGGACCACTCCCTCCGCGACTCCCTTGTCCGCTCCGCACTCCCCTCCAGCCCCACCACACCCGGCACTTTTCCTTGTAACCGCAGGAAGTGCTACACCTGCCCCCACACCACCTCCTGCACCCCAATCCCAGGCCCCAAGAAGACTTTCCACATCAGGCAGATGTTCACCTGCACATCTGCCAATGTGGTATACTGCATCCGCTGTACCCATTGTGGCTTCCTCTACATCGTGGAAACCAAGCGGAGGCTTGGGGACCGCTTTGCAGAACACCTGCGCTCAGTTTGCAACAAACAACTGCATCTCCCAGTCGCGAACCATTTCAACTCCCCCTCCCATTCCTCAGATGACATGTCCATCCTGGGCCTCCTACAATGCCACAGTGATGCCACCCGGAGGCTGCAGGAACACCAAGTAATATTCAGCCTGGGAACCCTGCAGCCCAATGGTATCAATGTGGATTTCACAAGCTTCAAAATCTCCCCTCCCCCAACCGCATCCCAAAACCAGCCCAGCTCATCTCCACCTCCCTAACCTGTTTTTCCTCTCACCTCAAGCCCCACCCCCATCTCCTATCTACTAACATCTTCCCGCCCCCTTGACCTGTCCATCCTCCCTGGACTGACCTATCTCCTTCCCACCCCCCTACCACCACTCACCTTTACTGGCTCCATCCCCGCCTCTTCGACTTGTCTGCCTCCTCTGCACCTATCCTCTCCTCTCGCCATCCCCTATCCGCCTCCCCCTCTCTCCCTATTTATTTCAGAACCCTCTTCCCCTCCCCCATTTCTGATGAAGGGTTTAGGCCCGAAACGTCAAGCTTTCCTGCTCCTGTGATGCTGCTTGACCTGCTGTGTTCATCCAGCCCCATGCTTGTTATCTTGGATTCTCCAGCATTTGCAGTACCTTTTATCTCTTTCCATATCCAGTCTGGTTCACAGCTTGCATTGTCAACCAAGCATCATGGGATGTTGGGCATTACTGCAAAGGCCAATATTTAAAGGTCTTTGAATGAGCAACTTGCCAGATCTTTTCAGAGAGAAATTAAGAAAAAGTGCCCACTGTGGGCAGTCTGGAGTCATATCTCAACCAGGCCAGATTAGAACAGCAGACTTCCTTACCTCAGTGTTATTAATGAATCAGTAGTTGTAGTCATTACCAATATTAGTTTTGCTTTTCCAATCGATTGAGGAAGTGAATCGATAGTCTCCAGCTGGTGGATTTAAACTCATGTCACAAGATCATGAGTTCAGGCCTCTAGATTACTTGTTCTGAAGCATAACCATTATACAACCATTCCATCTGATCAAAAATTCCTTTTTGTGCATTATCTATGGCCTATAATTGTCTTCTAAGTGCCACTTAAACTTTTCAACTAGATATTAAAACTATGCAGCACCACGTCTTCGAAAATCAATGCACACAGCATCCACTGCATTTCCTTTATTAATACTTTCTATTTCTTCCAAAAAGAACTCATGCATTTGCTAGACACAGTTTTGTCTATTACAAGTTATGCTCGGTGTCATAAATGAACACATAGGCAATCTCTGGGTTGCAAACGGGTTCCAATCCTCAACGTGTTCACAATTTGATTTATACGCAAGTTGAAACCCAATGCAGGATAATATAAAAGTAGCAGTCCATAAGTATAAGAAATATGTTCCCGTGTCAGATCTTGAAAATTATACCCATGTGGGACAAGTACGTACAAGCATTCGTAAATTGGGGACCCTCTGCAAATTAAGGTCTCTAGAACTTAACTCTATTGTTAGAATAACTGGTCTATGATTATCTAGTTCTACACTTTCTCAACTTTTGAGCAGATTTTTTCATCCAAAATTAAATTTCTGTTACTATCTCTAATTTCAAAGATATTCAAAAGATTGTTCTCAGGACTTCTGTTGTTTCGTCTCTGACTTCTCTTCTGACGTGTGAAACTAGACCTCAGTGTCTTTTTCACTTTTGAGCATGACAATCTTTTCCAGCATTGTCATAAATATAGTTAGTCAGTCGAACTGTCTACCTCTTTCCCTTGTAACTTGCCAATTCCCTTACTGTCCAATCTGATGAAGGACAATTATTCAATCAGAATCCCATCATCACTCCTGGGGATACACTTTTCTTTTTGAGTAAGGTGAAGAAAAATAAATTGACAACTATTAAGACTTATTTTCATTATAAACATGGTTGACAGTGGATATACACAGATATATCAAATATAAAAACACTGTACATGGCAAACTCACACTGTATAAAACAGTGCCATAACCATTCAGTATATTACAAAAGACAAAAATTACTTCAAACAAATGCAATCGTAAAAATACACTGATGCACAAACCAGGAAGAACGAGTGAAATATACCAAACACCTTAGGGGCAGCACGGTGGTACAGTGGTTAGCACTGCTGCCTCACAGCACCAGGTTCCTGGGTTCGATTCTATCCTTGGGCGACAGTTTGCACATTCTCCCCGTGTCTGCGTGGGTTTCCTCCAGATGCTCCGTTTCCTCCCACAGAACAAAGATGTGCAGGTTAGGTGGATTGACCACGCTAAATTGCCCGTAGTGTTCAAGGGTGTGTAGATTAGGTGGGTCCATAGCGGGGTGGGTCTGGGTGGGATGCTCTGAGAATCAGTGTGGACTTGTTGGGCCGAAGGGCCTGTTTGCACACTGTAGGGATTCTATTAACTGAAACATTTGACAAGTTTATGTTGAAAAGACTTGACACAACAGTTCATTAACTGGACATATTTAGTCATATATTTAACTAGTTGTAGTCAAATCACCAATAACAATAGCCCAGATTCCATTGCTTGTGCTATGTCCTGCAGACAGTGCCTCTCACCGCAGCTGATTTGTTAATTTAGACATCTTTTACTTGGAACCTACCAACCCACTTCCCCAAATGCTTAGCCTTAACCAAGTGTCATCATTCCCCATTCTGCTGAGAGAGTTCTAGCTGACAATAATCAGGCAAACTGATATCGTTCCTTGGTTGCAAGCTGAAAGCTCTAAATCAAAAGCCTGCCTCTTCGTAGGTTATGTGGAACAATCCCTCTTCCGTACCTACACTGGCCCTAAACCCCACCTCTTCCTCCGTTACATTGATGACTGCATCGGCGCCGCCTCGTGCTCCCACGAGGAGCTCGAACAGTTCATCCAATTCACCAACACTTTCCACCCCAACCTGAAGTTCACCTGGACCATCTCTAACACTTCTCTCTCCTTCCTGGACCTCTCTGTCTCCATCTCGGGCAACCACCTAGAGACAGATGTCCATTTCAAGCCCACTGACTCCCACAGCTACCTGGAATACACCTCCTCCCACCCACCCTCCTGCAAAAATGCCATCCCCTATTCCCAATTCCTTCGCCTCCGCCGCATCTGTTCCCAGGATGAGACTTTCCAATCCCGCACATCTCAAATGTCCTCATTCTTCAAGGACCGCAACTTCCCCCCAACAGTGGTCGAGAACGCCCTCGACCGTGTCTCCCGCATTTCCCGGAACACATCCCTCACGCCCCGTCCCCGCAACAATAATCAAAAAAGAATCCCCCTCGTCCTCACATACCACCCCACCAACCTCCGGATCCAACGCATCATCCTCCGACACTTCCGCCATCTACAGTCAGACCCCACCACCAAAGACATCTTTCCCTCCCCACCCTTATCTGCCTTCCGGAGGGACCACTCCCTCCGCGACTCCCTTGTCCGCGCCACACTCCCCTCCAGCCCCACCACACCCGGCACTTTTCCTTGTAACCGCAGGAAGTGCTACACCTGCCCCCACACCTCCTCCCTCACCCCAATCCCAGGCCCCAAGAAGACATTCCACATCAGGCAGAGGTTCACCTGCACATCTGCCAATGTGGTATACTGCATCCGCTGTACCCGTTGTGGCTTCCTCTACATCGGGGAAACCAAGCGGAGGCTTGGGGACCGCTTTGCAGAACACCTGCGCTCAGTTCGCAACAAACAACTGCACCTCCCAGTCGCGAACCATTTCAACTCCCCCTCCCATTCCTCAGATGACATGTCCATCCTTGGCCTCCTACAATGCCACAGTGATGCCACCCGAAGGCTGCAGGAACAGCAAATCATATTCAGCCTGGGAACCCTGCAGCCCAATGGCATCAATGTGGATTTCACAAGTTTCAAAATCTCCCCTCCCC
>JAHRHZ010000073.1:24710641-24728610 GCA_024137785.1 Ginglymostoma cirratum
CCCCCATCTCCTATCTACTAACATCATCCCGCCCCCTTGACCTGTCCGTCCTCCCTGGACTGACCTATCTCCTCCCTACCCCCCCTACCTACACTCACCTTTACTGGCTCCATCCCTGCCTCTTCGACTTGTCTGCCTCCTCTCCACCTATCCTCTCCTCTATCCATCCTCTATCCGCCTCCCCCTCTCTCCCTATTTATTTCAGAACCCTCTTCCCCTCCCCGATTTCTGATGACGGGTTTAGGCCCGAAACGTCAAGTTTTCCTGCTCCTATGATGCTGCTTGACCTGCTGTGTTCATCCAGCCCCATGCCTGTTACCCCAAATCAAAAGGCAACTCTGATTTCAAAGGACCACCTTCTTATTTTGAAATGTCTTCGATTCTCTCATTACTAACGTCAATTTATCTTACTTCACTGAATAGAATGTCTAAAAATGACGTCTGTAGAAGTAAACAATGAGTTAATTTTGCTCTTTTGAATAATCTTGAGATATGGTAATAGAAACAGATTTTTTAATTAAATAGAATAGAGCAATAATTTAACAAACAGGACAGAAGTAACTCTCCCAGTAGCCATTGTTAACTTGAGCTCCAAATGTAGCAAAGAAAACACTTACTGGCTCTTTTACTGAAAATTGAAATCTAGCTTCAGTCACAGAGTCACAGGTACAGTCACAGAGCTGTACAGCATGGAAACAGACTCGGTCCAAGCCGTCCACACCAACCAGATATCCCAAACCAATCTAGTCCCACCTGCCAGAACCCAGCTCACATCCCTCCAAACCCCTCCCACTCAGACATCCATCCACGTGTCTTTAAATGTTGTAATTGTACTAGCCTCCACCACTTCATCTGGTAGCTCATACAATTCACGCACCACCCTCTGCATGAAAAGGCTGCCCCTTGTGAATCTTAAATCTCTTAAATCTTTCTCCTGTCACCTTAAACCTATGCCTCTAGTTCTGGACTTCACGACCCCAGGAAAAAGGCCTTGTCTATTCACCCTAACCATGCCCCTCATAATTTTAGAAACTTCTATAAGGTCACCCCTCAGCCTCCGAGGGTCTAGGGAAAATAGCCCCAGCCTATTCAACCCCTCCCTATAGCTCAAACCCTCCAACACTGGCAACATTTTGTATATCTTTTCTGAACCCTTTCAAGTTTCACAATATCCTTCCGAGAGCAGGGAGACCAGAATTGAATGCAGTATTCCAAAACTGGCCTAACCAATATCCTGTAAAGCCACAATATGACCTCACAACTCCTATAATTAATGGACTGACCAATAAAGGCAAGAATACCAAATGCCTTCTTCACTACTCTGTCCACCTGCAGCTCCACTTTCAAGGAACAATGAATCTGCACCCCTTAGGTTTCTTTGTTCAGCAACACTCCCCAGGACCTTACCACTACGTGTATAAATCCTGCCCTGATTTGCCTTTCCAAAATGTAATACTTCACAGTTATCTAAATAAATTAAACTCCATCTACCACTCTTCAGCTTACCTAATCATCTGATCGTTGTATTCTAAGGTAACCTTTTTGGTTGTCGACTACACCATCAATTTTGGTGTCATCTGCAAATTTACTAACCACACTGCCTATGTTCACATCCAAATCATTTATATTCTGTAATGAAAAGTAGCAGACCCAACACCAATCCTTGTGGCACATCGCTGGTCACAGGCCTCCAGTCTGAAAAGCAACGCTCCTCAACCACGCTGTGTCTCCTACCTTCAAACAGGCCATCCCTATACACCTGTATTCCCCATGCAGATGGCCTAAAGGCCCTCTGCTTCTTCCTGTCCCGCAGACCTGACCAATCTCCCTCTACTGACACCCTCATCTACTTAGCTGAACTCGTCCTCACCCTCAACAACTTCTCTTTCAATTCCTCCCACTTCCTACAGACAAAGGGGGTGGCCATGGGTACCCGCATGGGCTCAAGCTATGCCTGCCTCTTTGTAGGTTACGTGGAACAATCCTTGTACCTACACTGGCCCTAAACCCCATCTCTTCTTCCGTTACATTGATGACTGTATCGGCGCCGCCTCGTGCTCCCACGAGGAGCTCGAACAGTTCATCCACTTCACCAACACCTTCCACCCCAACCTGAAGTTCACCTGGACCATCTCCAACACTTCTCTCCCCTTCCTGGACCTCTCCGTCTCCATCTCGGGCAACCACCTAGAAACAGATGTCCATTTCAAGCCCACTGACTCCCACAGCTACCTGGAATACACCTCCTCCCACCCACCTTCCTGCAAAAATGCCATCCCCTATTTCCAATCCCTTCACCTCCGCCGCATCTGCTGCCAGGATGAGGCATTCCACTCCCGAACATCTCAGATGTCCTCATTCTTCAAGGACCGCAACCTCCCCACCGACAGCGGTCGAGAACGCCCTCGACAGTGTCTCCCACATTTCCTGCAACTCATCCCTCACACCCCGTCCCCGCAATAACAACCAAAAAAGAATCCCCCTCGTCCTCACGTACCACCCCAACCAACCTCCGGATCCAACGCATCATCCTCCAACACTTCTGCCATCTGCAATCCGACCCCACCACCAAAGACATTTTTCCCTCCCCACCCTTGTCTGCTTTCCGGAGGGACCACTCTCTCCGCCACTCCCTTGACCGCTCCACACTCCCCTCCAGCCCCACCACACCCGGCACTTTTCCCTGCAACCGCAGGAAGTGCTACACCTGCCCCTATACCTCCTCCCTCAACCCCATCCCAGGCCCGAAGAAGACTTTCTACATCAAGCAGATGTTCACCTGCACATCTGCCAATGTGGAATACTGCATCCGCTGTTCCCATTTGTGGCCTCCTCTACATTGGGAAACCAAGCGGAGGCCTGGGGACCGCTTTGCAGAACACCTGCGCTCGGTTCGCAACAAACAATTGCACCCCCCAGTCACGAACCATTTCAACTCCCCCTCTCATTCCGCAGACGACATGTCCATCCTGGGCCTCCTGCAGTGCCACAATGATGCCACCCGAAGGCTGCAGGAACAGCAAATCATATTCAGCCTGGGAACCCTGCAGCCCAATGGTATCAATGTGGATTTCACAAGCTTCAAAATCTCCCCTCCCCCAACTGCATCCCAAAACCAGCCCAGCTCATCCCCGCCTCCCTAACCTGTCCTTCCTCCCACCTCCTACCTACTAACCGCATCCTGACCCCTTGACCTGTCCGTCCTCCCTGGACTGACCTATCTCCTCCCTACCTCCCCACCTACACTCACCTTTACTGGCTCCATCCCCGCCTCTTATACCGGTTTGTCTCCTCTCCACTTATCTTCTCCTCTATCCATCTTCTATCCGCCTCCCCCTCTCTCCCTGTTTATTTCAGAACCCCCTTCCCCTCCCCCATTTCTGAAGGAGGGTCTAGGCCCGAAACGGCAGCCTTCCTGCTCCTATGATGCTGCTTGGCCTGCTGTGTTCATCCAGCTCTACACCTTGTTATCTCAGATTCTCCAGCATCTGCAGCTCCTACTATCTCTGAAGCAGTATCAGAACATAACAGCGCAGTACAGGCCCTTCGGCCCTCGATGTTGCGCCGACTTGTGAAACCAATCTGAAGCCCATCTAACCTACATTATTCCATTATCATCCATATGTTTATCCAATGACCATTTAAATGCCCTTAAAGTTGGCAAGTCTACTACTGTTGCAGGCAGGGCATTCCATGCCCTTACTACTGTCTGACTAAAGAACCTATCTCTGACTTCTGTCCTATATCTATCACCCCTCAATTTAAAGCTACGTCCCCTCGTGCTAGCCGTCACCATCCGAGGAAAAAGGCTCTCACCGTCCACCCTATGTAATCCTCTGATCATCCTGTATGTCTCCATTAAGTCACCTCTTAACCTTCTTCTCTCCAACAAAAACGGCCTCAAGTCCCTCAGCCTTTCTTCATAAGACCTTCCTTCGACACCAGGCAACATCCTGGGAAATCTCCTCTGCACCCTTTCCAATGCTTCCACATCCTTCCTATAACGCTGCGACTAGAACTGTACGCAATATTCCAAGTGCGGCCTCACCAGAGTTTTGTACAGCTGCAACATGACCTCATGGCTCCGAAACTCAATCCCTCTACTAATAAAACCTAACACACCCTACGCCTTCTTAACAACCCTATCAACCTGGGTGGCAATATGGTATATGGTCATAGATATAAGATATATGGTTTGTCTAAGATACATTGAGAAGAACAAGACATGTGTAATATAGATAAGAAAGCAGGAGGGTGGGTGAATGCTGGCAATGGGTGGTGTGCACAACTGAAAAAACACATCGGCAAGTGATAGATTGTTGTTGCAATATGTTGGCATGGACTGCTTTAAGATGTGAGGAACCCAATGATGCTACTTTCAGCAAATATCCCCACTTCTGACCTTCTGTTGCAGGAGACAAATTTTTACTGATGAAACAGCTGCACAGTTGAATTAAGAATGCTTAGGAACATTTGCTGTGACATCTTGATCTGAAAGCTACAAACATTTTTAATTCTGCTGGGTATTACCAAATCACAGGTGAATGCTTCCGTTAATCTCAACAGATTTCCACATTACCCAGGGTTCTAGATGTCACATTTTCTTAATATCACCTTGATAGCAAGGTTCATCACTTGTATCTCACAGGAATATGGCTGTCATATCTATTTTTGGCCACAAGTTATAATGAGGCCAGTAGCCAAGTGGTTAGAGTGGAGGCAAAACAGAGCTTGGTGAGCAACTTCTGCCTGATAGCACTACTGATAATTATTTCCAAAACATAGGTGGTTTAGGTAGAATAATAACGGTGATAGGAATTGGTCCTGCTTTTGGTGAACAGCACACAGTAAAACCATCTTTATTTCTTACATTATTAAATAAATAAATACCTGTACTACAATAATGCTGGTAGAGTTGGTCAGCATCACAGCTTCATTTTTAATCTACGTGATATGTGGGCATTGCTGGCTGGGCAATTCCCAACTGTCTTGGGGAACGGGATGGTGAGCTACAGTCTCAAACTGCTGCAATCCTTGAATGGAGAAAACTACATTCTCTCTCTTGACTTTTTATGCTGCATGGCTCTCCAAGGTCCACCCTCAGCAATGGCTCCTAAAATTGAAAGCCAATGCAAAGGAAAACCATATAATGTACGTGGAACCTCTAAACAACTGCATTGCAGTGTGGCTTTAAAGGGAATGCTAGCAAGGACAGTGCTATTAGAAAAGGACTTCTAGGTTTTTATCCTCAGGACACTGAAGGAACTGCAATCCAGTTTCAAGTCAAACTGGTTTGTGGCTCAGAGGGAAATTTACATGTGGCAATGTTCCCATATAACTCCTGCCCTGGTGTTTCTAGGTGGCCAAAATCATGAGTTGGAAGGTGCAATTGGAGGAGCCTTGGTGGATTCCTGCAGCACATCTTGCAGATGGTAGTCAATACTACCACTGTGGGCCAGCTACGGTGACAGTGAATTTGGAAGATGCAGTGTCAATCAAGCAGGATACTTTTCCAGTATGGTTTGAGTGACTTTGTAACAGCACTCAATCGGATGAGTGAGAAGTATTCCATCACACTCCTGCGCGTACCTTGCCTATGATAAGCAAGCAATGTGGAGTCAGAAGTTAGGCTACTCCCAACAGAATTTCTAGCCTCTGTCCTGCATTTGTAGCCACAGTATGTACATTGTTGGTCCAGTTTAATTTCCAGTTAAATGGTAACTTCCAGGATGCTGAAATGTCCTAAAGCACAGATGTTCTACAAGACATATCTTCAGCACTGCTACCATTGTCTCCCATTACTTGTGCACTTAGCCATTTAATATTGTTACATCAAGTGAATTGATTGGGCTGCAGGCTATTACCTGTGATGTTAGTGACCACAAGAGGAGATGCTTAGAGAACATCTCTTCAGAATTTCAAATGTCCTCTAAGCCTCTTGCTAGAACTGTGGTCCAAGAAGAGCAGTTGCTTTGGGAGTCTTTGGCAAGCATATGGGCGACATGTTCCATCCAGCCGAGATGATTTTGAGTGGTTGGCACCAGCAAAGTGGCTTGAGTGAGGATGCTGTTGTTGGGCCATCTTTTTTTGTTACCAGATTTGAAGGCTCTTCACAGACACATATGGTTTTGCCAGGACTTGAGTGCTTGCTGAAGCTCATCTATTTGTCCAAAACACAAGTGTGACATTCACTGCCGCCAAGCAGTTTTGAGACATTAATCTTGGGTAACTGACCTGGTGTCTCAACCCGTGATTAACCAAACAATTGTAAGTACTGGGAAGCTTACTCATGCAAGGGAACAAACCATGAGATGCAGGAATTGCTGGCTGGGCAAGCTTTTATTGCCCAGCTCTAGTTGCCCTTGAACTGAGTGCCTTGCCAGGTTGAAGTGTTAAGAATCAACCACATTGCTGAGAGTCTAGAACAGAGATGTACATCAGACTAAGCTAAGACAGCTGTTTTCCTTTCCTCAAAAGGATATTTGTAAACCAGCTAGGTTTTTATGCCAATCAAAAATAGTTTCATGGTCATCATTAGACTTTTAAATTTCAGATTCCTACTGAATTCAAATTCCACCAAACTCAAGTCACCAGAACATTACTTGGGTCTCTGGATTACTAATCCAGCTACAATACCACAAGATCACCACCTCCCCTTTACACTCTATATTTCAGAAACAATGGAAGTCCCAAAGCATACTACAGACAAAAAGAGTATGCTGCATTGACTTTATGGAGGAAAATGTGTTTTTAAAAGCAAGATAGGCAGATCTGTTTCAGTGGTAATGGTTGAGGACTAAATGTTGATTACGACACTAGGACAGCTCACTTTGTTGAAATCTGTCCATAACCCTGGCTTTACCTCTTACAAGCTTATGACCTCAATGGAGTCTTTACCTGGAGATAATGTGTGCACCTTATTTTGGCCAAAATATCAATGTGGAGTTCATAATATCTAGATTTAATATTCTTAAACATAATAATGAGTTAAATTTGTCCTTGTCTGCACTGGCTTAAAAAAGCATGCATTAATGTAAAATCATGACAAACATTTTGTTCCTCGATTATGACTCTAGTACCAATTAGATGACACATCGGTTCCTGGTACAGCTATCTCTCCACCCCACTCCTGGATAGTCATCATATACTAATAGCAATAATTTCCAGGCATAAACTAAGCTGTGGTTTGATGGACTTTGAAGTGACTTGCTCCATAATGTTAAAAAACTTTTTCATTTCTCTATTCAACTTTAAACACATTAAACTTGCAAAATAGCAAGTATTCTGACAATAGTATCTCCCTTTATCAACAAAACTAATTTTTAGTTTTAGCAAATCTAAAATTTTAACTTTCAACTAATTTGCCATATAATAAAATGGATTGTTCCAAAAAAGGAAAATGACAGGAGTATCAGAGCTGTAAGAAATACTAAATCCTTTCAGAATCATCAACAGTACACCTGATCATCATTATTATGAATGAGAAGGAAACTAGCTGCCATAAGATCTCACCAGGCAAGTGTTCTCTGCTGCTCATGGGAGCTTTGCTACCTACTAAGATGTACAAGAAAGCACTTGCTGTGAGCAGCGGATAGGAAACAGTAATAACTCAGAAGGACATCACAAACCTAGCTTTTTCACATGCTCCACATTACCTTATTTGTTGGGAATCAGATGGACATCAAACAAAACTGAAAGTATCCAGAAATAACATTTTCAATCAATTCAGCATTAGACACTTTCCTGACAATTGAATCATACTCTTAAGCACTTTGCAACACTACACACAAGTATGCCAAAAAGTCAACTTCACAGCTCTGCCACAGTGCAAGTTTATTACCGAAAGGAAATTGTGTTTCTTTTCCCCTCTTTTCTGGTAGAAGGCTAGAAACAGTTAGTCTCATCTACTTGAGATTAGTAACTCTCAGGAGGTGGATAATTACATTCCAAATCGCTGGCATAGCCCCATAAATTTGTATCCATCAAGCTAAATGTAATCACCTCATTAATTATTGTGGTGTTAACACCACAGCGTGTTTTGTTTGAATTTACTAAGAAATAAAGTAAAAGTGTGGTATTAAGTAATTTGGTTAGTGATTTTAACATCCTGTCTCTTATACTGAAACATGGAGCTGGCCATGCAAATATAAATGAACTAAAGCTAGGACCTCGAACTTTGCAGAGCTGCAACCATGGAAACAGCAGTGGCAACGGACTGTGGCAGGGCTGAGGCACGGTGCAAGCCCAGATGGCAGTGAGAGGCAATCGACAGCTGTCAATGGATGGCAGTAGCGGTGGTGGTCAGCGATGTGGGAATGACAAGGGATTGTGGCAGCGGCTATCAGGGCCAAAGCCTTGCAAGCAGCGGCAAAGCCTGGCATGCCTAGGCATCTCTTGGATTTTGTACCTAGATACTTTGTACCTGAGGTAGCACCATGTGTGGTGACATTGTACACTTTTCACTGTATTCTTGTACCCTGTACTTGAGTACATGTGACAATAAAACTTAAATCTAAATCTAGCAATTTGGGATTGACTGACAAATTTGTACATCCACATCCGAGCAGTCTGATAATTTGATAATGTGCAGCAAGTACAGTGAGAAAACACTAGTACTGGGGTAGCGCACTAGAATCAAAGCCCCACTTTGCAAAGTCACCACAAAAGTTAAAACATTTTATAAATTAATTTAAAGTAGACAAAAATCCTTCAATTTAGCAAATTTTCAGATCAAAATTGATAATAAACACGGACCAAGTTTCTGTACTTAAGAATTACTGGTTATTACAAGTAATTAGACTATAGCTACAGATAAAAGTTATAAACCTTCAGCATTCAACACTACAAATTAAAACACTAATCTCCTTATAAACTCCCCTTTACAAACAAGCAATCATACAAAAAGCAGGGAAAAATAGGTTATGGGCATAGGAAAACTTGGAAGACAGTTTAATGATTCCTATTCACAGGTTGCTGAGATCCTTACAGTTTTTATGCTGGTCAGAACTTTGATCTTGAGAGAGATGGTGGCTGGTTCACTACCACAAGTATCACACTCTGTTATCTTAATTCTGTCTTGCTTGGGAAACACTTGAATCATGTGTCAAAATACCTATTTTCCAGTGAAAATATAAAGCTGAGAAGCAACCAGAATGAATGAGGCTAAGGGGCGAAATGGCACCGTGGCTTGCATCGGAAGAAAACTCTCCAAGCAATTCTTTAGACTTGAACTGTCAATTGTGTTTTTTCTCTTCACAGATCTTTTTAGCAGCGTTCCCACTAATTCTTCTTCTTTGCGGTCTGCCAAGGTCTGTTCATGACAGCAACTTCTGGAACTGCAAGTCAATGGTGTCAGCCATGTCAGCTGCTATGTGCAAACCCTTGGAGAGGGTGTGTACTCACACAGCTTTGAGGGAACATTTGGTTATCAGATCGGCGTTCTTCCAGCATTGAATCAAAAAGTGTATGAAAATTTAATCAAAACTGCACACAATACTCCAAGTATGGTCTTACCAAAACCCCTGCACAATTACAGCAAGACATCCCCTGTTCCTGTACCCAAATCCTCTCAAGTCTAAAATACCACTTGCCTTTTCACCAGTTGTGGCACCTGCATGTTTACTTTCAGCAACTAGTGTACAAAGACACCCTCCCCCTTCCCAATGTCTTGCAATTCAGTTAGTAATCCACCTTCCATTTTATCCCATTTGTCCACATTATACTTCATCCATCATGTGTTTATCCACTCACTCAATTTGTCCAAATCACATTGAAGCATTTCTGCATCCTCCTCACAGTTCACTTTCCTACCCTGCTTTGTTTCATCTGTAAACTTGGAGATGCTACATTCAGTTCTCTTAACTAAATAATGAATATATATTGCAAATAGCTGTGGTCCAAGCACTGATTTCCTATGGTACTCGCCGATCACTGCCTGCCACTCAGATTAAAAAAAGACCGGTTTATTCCAACTCTTTGTTTCTTGTCTGTCAAACAGTTTTCTATCCATCTCAATACACTAGTCCCATTACCATGCACTTTAATTTTACTGGCTTGAAAGCCTTCTGAAAGTCCAAACAAACCATATCCATTGGCTCCCTTATCAATTCTACTAGTTACATCCTCAAAAGAATTCCAGTAGATTTGCCAAACAACATCCATTTTGTGAATCTATGCTGACTCGGTCCAATTCTGTCATTGTTTTCTAAAGTGCCGTATTAAACATTTTATAATATTTTCCCGACTACTGATGTCAGGCTAACTGGTCTATAAATCCTTTTCTCTCCAGCTATTCTGCAATCCACAGCAACTGTTGAAGATTCAAAAGAATCTTCAACGATGATCACTCATACTTTCATTATTTCTAGGGTCACTTCAAGTACTCTAGGATATAGATTAATCAGGCCCTTGGGTTTTATTGCCTATAATCCCATCAATTTCCCCAACACCATTTCTCTAATGATGCTACTTTCCTTCAGTTCCTATCTCTCATCAGATTCTGTGTTCCCCAATATTTTTGGGGCATTATTTCTCTCCTCCTTTGTGAAGACAGAACCAAAGTATGTACTCGACTGGTCTGCCATCTCCGTTTCCCAATATAACTTATACCTGGGTTCTAACTGTCAAGAACCAACATTTGTCTTCACAATTTTTTTCTCCCTCTTAAATCAATTCCCTTGTCCTCCTTTGCAGAAATCTAAACAGCTCCCAATCTTTTTTTGGCCAATTTTTTTGTCGCTTCCTTGGATCTAATACTATCCCTAATTTCCTTTGTTAGCCATGGTCTGGCCACCTTTCCAGGAATGAACAATTGTTACAGTTCCTCCACGAACTCTTTAAATGTTTGCCATTGCCTATCCACCTTCATCCTTTTAAGGGATGTCTCCAATTTATTGTAACAAGCTCACGCCTCACACTGTCATAGTTTCCTTTACTTAGATTCAGGGCACTGGTCACAAAACCAACTACAACACTGTCATCTTAATGAGAATTGTATCATATTATGGTCACTCTTCCCCAAAGAGCCTCACAAATAGTTTGTTGATTATTCCTTTCTCATTACACAAAATGCAATCTCGGGTGGCCTGATCTCATTGGTTGTGTCAATCCAGAAAAACAACACAGATACACTCCAGGAATTGCTTTTCTATGGTATCGTTACTGATTTGATTTGCCCAATCTGTATAGAGATGTAAATTTGGGCAAATTTACAGCTATAGCTTTATTGTCTGTATCTCTAATTTATTGCTTAATAGCTATCCTATCATTACCACTATAGTTTGGCTGTCCATAAATGGTCATTTTCTGTTCCTTGGTGTTTGGAAACTCTACCCATAGATTCCACTTCACTGTAGCTTCTCCACCCAGACCTTGATGCAAATGGACACAAACTGCTTTAGTGGCTGGATCTCGGGCAACACTGAGGAACTTCTGAAAAAAAAATCTTGAGGCTGAGGTGATTGACCTCCAACAAGCAGACAGAACCTGTCCCCCTGACCTTGTTGATAATATTCAATTAAATGTTAGTTTTCCATTGAAGACAGTCAGACTGATTTCCCCTCTCCAGTTCAGCTTTGTCCATGTTTTGATCAAAGCTGTAAGGAGCTCAAGAGCTGGAAGACTTGACAGAACCCAAGTGAGCATCAGTGAACAATGTTATTGTTCAGTAGAAGCCATTCGATAGCACAATCAAACGATATCTTCCACTCATTTTATTATCGATTCAGAGTAGACTGACAGGGTGTAACTGGTCACGTAGATGTCATAGTTATAACTACACTGGAACAGGCTCCTAAGGAGCACAGTTTTGCAACGTTGTCAAGGCCCAAAGCCTTTGCAATATCCAGTGCCTTCAGCCGTTGCCTGATATCACGTGGAGATAAACGAATTGGCATGCCGGGGACCTCTGGGAAAAACCTAGATAGATCATTCAATTACTACCTGTGGCTGAAGATATCTGCAAATACTTCAGCCATGCCTTTTGTACTGACATGTTGGACTCCCCCATCATTGATGAACAAGGACAAGGAGTCTCCTCCTCCAGTGAGTTCTTCAATGTCCAACACCATTCACAACTGTTTGTGGCAGGACCACAGGGCTCATATCTAATCCACTAGTTGCGGAAATCCTTAGTTCTATCTTGCACATGCTGCCTTCACTGTTTGGCATGCAAGTAGTCAGGTGTTGCCACTTCACCAGGTAGGCATCTCACCTTTTGATGCGTTTGGTACTGCTCTTGACATGCCTTTGTTAAACCAGGATAGATTCCTAGCCTGGATAGTAATGAGAGCAGGGGATATGTTGGGCCATAAAGTTACAGACTGTATAAGTTCTGCTACGGTTGATAGCCTAGAGCACCTCATGGGTGCCCAATCTCAAGTTACTAGATCTGTTTGAGAACCAGGCGGCCATGGCCTCGTGGTATTATCACTGGATTATTAATCCAGAGACCCAGATAACATTCTGGGGACCCAGTTCAAATCCCGCCACGGCAGATGGTGGAATTTGAATTCAATAAAATATCTGGAATTAAGAATCTAATGATGACCGTGAATCCATTGCCAACTGTTGGAAAAACCCATCTGGTTCACTAATGTCCTTTAGGCAAAGAAACTGCCATCTTTACCCAGTCTACATGTGAGTCCAGACCCACAGCAATGTGGTTGACTCCGAACTGCCCTCTGGGCAATTAGGGATGGGCAATAAATGCTGCCTATCCAGTGATGCCCTCATCTTGTTAATGAATAAAGAAATAAAATCCGAATCAGCATAACAGTAGTGCCACACAACACCAAAGTATCCTCAATTTAAAGGCGGGATTTCATTTCCACACTATAATGGACAGGTGTCTTTGCTGGAGATAGATGGATGAGGGCAAGGTCAAATATAACTTCTCCTTGGTACACTCACCACCAGCTGTAGGCCTAGTTCAGCATTAAGTTCTTTAGGATTTGGTCATCTTGATCAGTAGTGGTGCTGTCACATCACCCTTGGTAATGGGCATTGAGTTCCCCGCACAAGGTACACACGGTGCCCTAGCATTTTTTTTTTTTTTAAATGTTCATTCAAGGACTTGGAGCTTCACTAGCTCGGCCAGCAATTATTGACCATCTCCAGTGTGGTAAACTGCCTTCTAAAACCATATCAGTTTAGTGTATGTACATCCACAATGTTGATCATCAGGAGGCAGTCTGAGGTTTTTGACCCAGCAACAGTGAAGGAATGGCAATACAGTTCCAACTCAGGCTGTTGACTGGCTTGGAGTGATGTTCAATTTAGAGGATTACTGAATCATCAGACAAGGCAGAGGACAGTAGGCCGTAATCAGTAACTGGTTTTCTTGCCAGGTTTTGAGCCAACACCATGAGATTCCTTGGGATCTGGTGTCAAATGTTGACCCAGGGCATCTTGACTGCATAGCAATGTCTGGTGGGTCTATCCATCAGCCAGACAGAACATAGCGAAAGATGGTGACAGTATCCGGGACATAGTCATTCTCACATAATCACAAATGAGAGAAATTTGTCAGTCTTTTGCTTGACTAACCCATCGGATAGCTCCCCAATTTTGTCACAAGATCCCAAGTATTAGTCAGGAGGACTCTGCAGGATATCTGTGCTATTGTCATGCCCAGGGCCTTTGTCAATGTTGGGGGTGCCATCTGGTTTCATTCCTTTCATTGTGCGTTGTAGCAATTAAATACATAGCTTGCTAACTATTTGAGGGCATTTAAGCATCAACCACAGTATTTTAGTATCTGAAATCACACATTGAGCTTTAAAGAAGGAAATCTACCAGTGAACTACATGTTTACCTCTTTGAAAACATGAATCAATTCCTGGTCACCATTGGACTTGATTTATTAACTGAATTTAAGTTTGACCATCTGCTGTGATGAGATTCTAACATATGTCCCCAGAGCATTAGTCTGAGTCTCTCAATTACACATCCAGTAACAATAAAAATACACCTCCACTTTGCATGACCTAAGGACATCCCAAAGCACTTGATAGTCAATGAATCAAAGTTATAAAACAAGCATATCACACTGCTGATAAATTAAACATCTTCCTGAAAGTCACATTTATTGCAAGCACTCTTATTACAGTTAAAGGCTTACTTAGGCACTATAACTGATCTCAAAAAAGAAACAGTAACATCACCAAGTCAAGTAGGGTTTTTTAAAAGAAAAACAAACAGAGTTATTGGAAGTAAGTTTATTTGTCAAAACATCCTTCTGCTGTCAATATTATTCAAAGGAAAGCTACTGAGCAGGAAGTGACACAAAACGGAAAAGAAATAACCACTGTACGCAGATAATTGAGTCATACTACAGCATCCTGGGAAATAAGAATGTTAAATAATCCATATTCAGTTGAAACATCTATTTTTAAATTAATATTATCAAATTTAAGTAGTTTTTTGAAAGAGACCAAAGATTTTAGGTAAAACTTCAATGCATTAAATGACAGATTGCAACGAATAAACGAAACAGAGAACTGCAATACACAGTTTTTAGTTTAACTGCTTATTTTGAACATGAGAAATTTAATCAATGGGGGAAATATACACTAAGTAGAAAAAGAATTCAGGAATAATGTTGTTGAAACTTTGTGGTTGGACTGCAGAGTGCATGTTTGAATGGTCAGGAACATAGGAAGAGAAAGTCGAGCCTGCTCCACGATTTATTACAATCGCGGCTGATTGAACACTTCAATGCCTTTTGAATTGAACTGAATTAACTTTATTGTTACATGCACTCAAATCAGTACAGTGTAAAGTTTACAAGTCATCACGTGCAGCGCCATCTGAAGTACAAGGTACTGAGGTATAGATTCTTCAGTACAAGTCCTTAGTAAAAAAAAAAAATTAGAAGAATAAAGAAACTACAACATCCAGCAATACACATCTTAGGTATGAATTAGAAAATAGAGAAATGAAACATTCTGAACAACAGTCTTCAAATCCAGTCCATGTCGGCACCAGACCTTGAGTCCATACTACGCTGGGCTTCACCGTGGCCAGGAAATTGCATTGGAATGACCTCCATGTTGTAATTCCACGTTGAAGCCACTTCGGGCCAAAAGACTGCCATAGGATGCTGGGGCAACACCACGACAGGCCAGGAGGCTGGGAGTCCGATGCCATAGGTCCAAGGCCACACTGACCAACGTTACCAAGGCATTCAAATAAAACTTCAATAAATGCATTAAATGACAGATAGCAGTGAATAAACTGAATAGCAAATCTCAATATCTATTTTTTAGTTTAACCGCTTAATGTGAACATGAGAAATTTCAACCAATGGGGCAGTATATGCTAAGTATAAAACGAATTCAGACATAATTTCAGACAGTTTATTGAAATTTTGTGGCTGGACTGCAACTTTACCAACACTACCCCAACAACTGTTCAAACCACTGATAAATCAAAAATTAAATCAATCTCTATTTTAAATACACTCGAAGAGTAAACTTCTCCAGGCCTCTCGGTAGAGAATTCCAAGATTCACTACAATCTGAACAAAAACAAAATTGGCATCTTCCTCCAAAACGGCAGCCCCCTCCTTACTTTTAAATTGTGCCTTCTGGTTCTAGACTCCTTAAACAAGGGAAATATCTGACCTGCGCTCTACTCCATCTATCAATGCTTCATAAACCTAGTATAAATATGTGCCACTGAATTCATTGAAATAGGGACGAAAATAAACAAGAGACAAATTGCACAAATAGTATGAATTTTAATACATAAATTTAAATAAAGTGCAAGGTGCGTGAGAGACATTAAACTGAAGACTCAGTTTACCTCGCATTGGATGCAAAAGATCCCAAGTCACAAAGACCCCAATGACCTGGTCAATACTCATTTACCCCACAACCAGCACCTAACCGGATCATTGTTGCTCTGCTATATTTGCATAAGCACGGTTATATATCGACTGTGACATTTCTTGTAGAACAACAGTAGCAGCATTTCAAAATATGTAGCGTTTTGTGTTTTGAGATCAGAAAACGTTGCTAAATAAAACACAAGTCTATATTTTAAAGACACCCTCACACCCACCTATGAAGCAGCAAAAACTCTTACTGGCGCATTTGAGTACTATTATTTGAAACCTGGGTAATTTTTAGAAAAACCATTTTGACCCATAACGCTTAAGTTTACATACTTATAGTCAGAAGTCTGCCATGTTTGATGGAAATGGGTGGTGTAATTTGAGGCAACAAAATAACATCACACTTCAACATATTGGCAGAAAAGCAAAGTATGTTGGCTGTAATCTAATTTATTGTGTAATACATAGCAACGTGGACAATAGCCAAGGTTCTTGATTATACAAAACAAAAAAAGTAAAAAATTCCAACTTGAGAACAAAACATACGAAAAGTACAATTGCTTTTCTGTTAAGAGTTGTGCAGTCTGAAACTATGAAATAGATGGTTACATCCCAAAGCATCAACAGCAATTTGACAGACACTTCTTAATACTTCATCAGCTTCACAACATAAAAATGGTCATACAGTAAGCAAGATCGAGGTTGGTTGGCTCGCCGAGCTGGTTTGTTGTTTTGCAGACGTTTCATTACCATAGAACAATACAGCGCAGAACAGGCCCTTCGGCCCTCGATGTTGCGCCGACCTGTGAACTAATCTAAGCCCATCCCCCTACACTATCCCATCATCATCCATATGCTTATCCAAGGACTGTTTAAATGCCCCTAATGTGGCTGAGTTAACTACATTGGCAACTACATTAGATGGTTACTATCCCAGCACACACAAATGAAGCTGCGTGCGAACACTATTTAAGAGGACAACAGGGAACTACACCAAGAGGAAGAAGAATACCTCCATGTGTTCAAGGATAATGGATATCCAAAGAATTGGGTCAGAAGATGCCTACACGAACAGCATCGGAAAGATTCTACACGCCCCGACAGACTCATCACACTGCCCTACATCAGGAACACGTCGGAACTCACCACATGACTCCTACAACCGCTGGGCATCAGAGTGGCACACAAGCCCACTTCAGCCATACGACTACTCACCAAAGCTAAAGACCCACTCCCTGCCATGGACAGGACCAACGTCATCTACAAAATCCCCTGCAGAGACTGCGAGAAACACTACAGCGGACAAACAGAAGGGAAACTAACAAGAGTACATGAACACCAACTGGCTACAAAAAGACACGACCAAAACTCACTCATCTCAATCCACGTGGAGACGGAGAACCACGACTTTGACTGGGGCAACACCAAGATCCTGGAACAGGCTAAGCAGAGACAAGCACGAGAATTCCTGGAAGCATGGCACTCCACGAAGCATGCTATTAATAAACACATTGAACTCGACCCCATATACATTACACTATGAAAGAAAACTGGAAGTGAGGCAATCCATCTCAATGGATCCCAGAGTTTAAAAACCAGGTGGGAAAACAACGATGCTTCATCGGAGGCTGCACTGAAGATGTTACCAAGCATGGTAATGAATTATCTGCAAAACAACAAACGAGCTCGGCGAGCCAACCAGCCTTAACACCCACAACCCAAGCTACAGACCTACTCCAAAACCTTAGGTAAGCAAGATTTCATACAATCTCTTCGGATGCCAACATATGAGCAAGATTCAGTCAAGGAACACTGGGGTACAGGGCACTTGAAATTCAACAGCTAAGTAACAGTAGTCATTAGTCTGTACAGTTGACTTTCTGACAACTCTGTCAGTAGTTGAAACATGACAAGGACATTAGCGTGGTAACAATTTCTCAAAGGGATGGGTAAAATTTCTATCAGAGATAAAAGGTACTGCAGGTGCTGGAGAATCCGAGATAACAAGTTGTGGGGCTGGATGAACACAGCAGGCCAAGCAGCATCATAGGAGCAGGAAAGCTTGACGTTTCGGGCCTAGACCCTTCATCAGAAATGGGGGAGGGGAAGAGGGTTCTGAAATAAATAGGGAGAG
>JAHRHZ010000073.1:24729010-24797563 GCA_024137785.1 Ginglymostoma cirratum
GGATTACAGCAACGAAGCAGTTCTTCACAACCGGCATGGGGCCACTGGCAAGATTTGGCACCACATGCTAGCTGTCAAGCCCGCTGAACTAACACACTTACCCAACAGATATCAACTTTCAACATTTTCAATTGATCTGGCTTTAACAACCCTTCGCAAATGAAGAGGATTTCACGTTTCCACTGCTCTGTCACAATGAGTGGCACATTATAAAGGATGTAACAACAGAGCATTTAGAGCTACATATTATGAACAAGCAGGCAGAAAGGCTTCAAGAAGGGGAAATCATGCCTGGCAGATATACTGGAATTCTTTGAGGTGATAACAAGCAGGATAAAGAGGAAGCAACAGATGTCATATATTTAGATTTTCTGAAGACGTTCAAAAAAATACCACACATTAGGCTCCTTAAGACAAGAGCCCATGGTTTTGGAGGTGGTATATTAGTGTGAATAGATGATTGGCTAACTAATAGAAAGACAGAGTTGGGATGACGATTCATTTTCATGACGGCGACCTGCAACTAATGCAGTGTCACAGGGCTTAGTGCGAAGGTCACAATTATTTTAATAACATAGATGAGGAGAGTGTTCTGTAGCAAAGTTTGCAAATGACACAAAAATAGGTTGGAAAGTAAGTGGTGAAGATAACAGAGGCTGAAGAGGGATATGGACTGGTTAAGAGTGGCAAAAACTTGGCACAAGGAATATAATGTGGGAAAATGTGAGGTCATGCACTTTGGCACGAAAAATAAAAGAGCTGAATATTATGTAAATAGTCAAAAGATTGCAGAAAGCTACAAAACTGTATTTGGGGATCCTTGGGGATGATCACAACAAGTTAGCATTGGCAAGTTTAGCAGCTAAGTGGGAGGCAACTGGAATGTTGGAATGATTCAAAAGGGAATTAAGTAAAAACTAAAAGGCTTCGCTAAAACTATGTAAGACGCTAGTCATACCACAGCTGGAATAACGTAAGCAATTTGTGCTCCTTGTCTAAGCAAAGATACACTGGCATGGAGATATTCCAGAGAAAACTCACTATGCTGGTATTAGGTATGGAGAGACTGTCTTAGGAGGAGATACTAAGTTGTGCCTGGACTCATCATAATTTAGAGGAGGGGCAACCTTACTGAAATACACAAGGTACTTGAGGAGCTTGACAGAGTTGCTTTTCTCCTTACAGGAGTGTATTGGACCAGATAGCATTATCTCAAAATGAGGGGTTGCATATTTAAGACAGATAAGGAGAAATTTCTTTGTAGTGAATCTGTCATTTACTTTACTGCTCAGGGCAGTCAAGATGGGTCACCTTTTATATGCAAGGTTGAGATAGATTTTTAAAATCAGTAAAAGCAGCAAAGTTTACAGTGAAAAAAAATCAGCAAAGTGGAACTAAGAATTATCAGGCCAGTCACTGAATGGTGGGAGAATCTGACGAACTGAATGCTTAGTTCCGTTCTTATGTCTTAGGGTCTAATAACATCAGAAACTACAAAAGCAATTAAAACAGATTGCTACATGTTTGAAATCTTTGAAAATTCTATTAGATCAAGTGCACATTTCTTGAAGGGTCATTAACAGTAATTATTGGAGAGCAATTAAAACAAAGAATATGAAGAACTGATATTATCTGCAAAATTATTTCTATTATACCCAAAGGTTACACCATTGAACTAGTTTAAAATCAATCATGTGAAACAGACCTAGTTTTACTATTGTCTTTTTGTTTGATACAGCGTTTCAGCAGAGATAAAATCTTAAGTTCTAAAGAAATTCTGTATCAAAAAGGGGTAAAAATACATGAGAAACAATTAGACATAATGGAGCACTCTAATATTTTTAAATGGTAAATTCATTGAATGTATGCATTACCTGATGTGCTTCGCAGTTTGTCAAAATGTCATTTAAAATTTACGTAGAATATACAGAGAAAAATCTAGCATTCAGAAAAACTATTTTTACAACAAACAACAGAACATAGACAACATTACGCAGAAAAATAGCATGCGCTCATCCCGATAGATTTTTCACTTATGACAATTAATTACATCAAGATGAGTGTTCTGAACTCAAACTATACTTCAGAGATGGATCAGTAGTTTACAAGTGTACTTGCCTGTAATATGCACCACTACTACTTTTCCAAAAGCCACAATACTGTTCGCATCGTTTAGACTGTATTAGCTCAGACTAGACTGTACCGTGCTATGGATCCACATGCTGGTCATTACACAGGATGAGTTTTACTTTATGTATCTTAAAAAATGCCTTTCACCTCCAAATCCCATAAGAAATAAGTTACAACTACAAATATAATTATACATGAATTTCAGTCTACGTTGTGATGGAGGAAAACATATAATCCCCGGAACAGAGAACACGAATAAGTGGTAATAAAAAAAACAAAATCTAGCAACATCTGTGATGAGAGAAACAACTAATATTTCAGGTCTGATGAGAGCTTACAAAGGTGGAATTTAGAAGAGGGGCAATCTTATTGAAATAAATAAGATTCTTTGGGGACTTGATGGAGTCGCTTTTCTCCTTACAGGAGTGTATTGAACCAGAGGGCATAATCTCAAAATGAGAGGTTGCACATTTAAAAGATGAGAAGTTTCTTTGTAGTGAATCTACCATTTTCTTCACTGCTCAGGGCAGTCAAAGCTGGGTCATTATATGCACGCAAGGGGGAGGCATTGGCTTAGTGGTATTATAGCTGGACTGTTAATCCATAATACATGGGAGCAGAAATTAGGCCATTTGGTCCATTGAGTCTGCTCTGCCATTCAATCATGACTGATGAGCTTCTCAACCCCATCCTCCCGCTTTCTCTCCATAACCCTGGATCCCCTTGTTATTCAAGAACCTATCTATCTCAGTTTTAAATGTACTCAATGACCTGGCCTCCACAGCCTTCTGTGGCAGTGAATTCCATAGATTCACCACTCTCTGGTTGAAGAAGTTTCTCCTTATCCCCGTTCTAAAAGGTCCCCCCATTATCCGAAGGCTGCACCCTTGGGTCCTTGTCTCTCCTACCAAAGGAAGCATCTTCCAAACATCCACTCTCTCCAGGCCATTCAGTATTCTGTCTGTTTCAATTCAATCCCCCCTCATCCTTCTAAACTCCGATGAGTATAGTCCCAGAGTCCTCAAACATTCCTCATATGTTAAGCTTTCCATTCCTGGAATCATTCTCGTGAACGTCCTCTGAACCCGCTCCAGGGCCAGTACATCCTTCCTGAGATATGGGTGCCAAAACTGCACACAATACTCCAAATGTAGCCTGGCCAGAGCTTATAAAGGCTCAGTAGTACATCCCTGCTTTTATATTCAAGTGCTCAAAATAAATGCCAACATTGCATTTGCCTTCCTGACGAGTGACTCAACCTGCAAGTTTACCTCAAGAGAATCCTGGACTAGAACTCCCAAGTCTCTTTGCACTTCAGACTTCTGAATTTTCTCCCCATTTAGAAAATAGTCCATGCTTTTATTCTTCTTACCAAAGTGCATGACCTCACACTTTCCCACATTGTACTCCATCTGCAACTTCTTTGCCCACTCTCCTAACTAGTCCAAATCGTTCAGCAGCCTTCCCACCTCCTCAATACTACCTGTCCCTCCACCTATCTTTGTATTGTCTGCAAACTTAGCCAGAATGCCCACAGATCCTTCATCTAGATCATTAATGTGTAAAGTGAAAAGCTGTGGTCCCAACACTGACCCTTGCGGAACACCACTTGTCACCAGCTGACATCCTGAGAAAGACCCTTTATCCCCATTCTCTGTTTTCGGCCAGACAACCAATCTTCTATCCACGCTAGCACCTTGCCTCTAACACCACGGGCCCTTATCTCATTCAGCAGCCTCCTGTGCGGTACCTTGTCAAAGGCCTTCTTGAAGTCCAGGTAGATAACATCTATTGGCTCTCCTTGGTCTACCCTGCTCGTTACTTCCTCATAAGAAGTCTAGCAGATTCGTCAGCATGACCTCCCCTTGATGAAACCATGCTGACTTTGCTCTATTTTACCATACACTTCCAAATATTCAGAAATCTCATCCTTTACAATGGACTCCAAAATCTTACCCACGACCAAGGTTAGGCTAATCGGTCTGTAATTTTCCATCTTTTGCCTTACTCCCTTTCTAAACGGGAGTCACGTTAGTGATTTTCCAGTCCTCTGGGGCCCTCCCTGACTCTAGCAATTCCTGAAAGATCACCACTAACGCTTCCACTATCTCTTCAGCTATCCAGGGACCGAGATAACTATCTAGCGACCCAGGTTCGAATCCTGCCATGGCAGATAATGGAATTTGAATTCAATAAAGTATCTGGAATTAAGAATCTAATGATGACCATGAACCCACTGTCGATTGTCAGAAAAAAACCCACCTGGTTCACTAATGTCCATTAGGGAAGGAAACTGCCATCCTTACTTGGTCTAGCCTACACATGACTCCAGACCCACAGCAATGTGGTTGACTCTGAGCTGCCTCTGGGCAATTAGGGATGGGCAATAAATGCTGCCTAGTAAGCGACACCTTCATCCCGTGAATGAATAAATAAAACTGGTTTCTCTCCCCACAAATACTCCAGAACTGAACATGACCAGCATTTTCTGTTTTGATTTTAATTTTACAGCATCTGTGGTATTGCACTTCTATTGCAGAGATAGATTGTATATTAAAGTGTTTTTCTTAAAGGGATTGTTTTATGTCTTATTTCAGAAAACTAATATTTTATTGCTCAGAACTACAGGAAAAGCTCCAGATCGGTTTGCTTCAGATAGATCATCACTGACATTCATCATTGAGAAGCTGCACTCACCAACTTCATTGCCACTTAGATCTTCCAAACAACTAAGTATTCTTCAAGTTCAGCAAGCCATCATCTTTGGCTCCCACAAGCTGTAACAGAATTCATTTACATTCAACTGCTGCCAGACCTGACACCTCAGTCAGAATCTTGGAATGCAGCTCAAATTGAAGTTCAATTTCCTTCCCTTCATTGGGCCAAAAATCCAAATTGACCAGTCTCTCTACCATAGTTCAACTTCATGACTTCCTACCTTTATTTTCCAAATTACTGTTTATGCAGGTCCTGTTTTAGGATCTGTTGAACCACTGGCAGCCGGTATTTTCTGTACTCTAAACACTTCAATCTTAGTAGCTCTCTCCCAGCTCTTCAAAGTTTTGTGTCTGCATTTGGCCCACCCCTTAATGGATGCTTTCATTCTGTTGTATCATCTACTGTCAAATCGCTGAATTACTGCAGAGATGTGCATTTATACTAAACGTAGTCAAAAAAATCACATTGCCAAAGTAATGACAGTCGATATAAATGCCTGTGAAGTGTACAGTATAAATCTGTAACTGAATTCTCAAAAAAAGGAAAGAGTTCTGGAAATAAAAACAAGATTACAGTATTCACAAAAGACAGGAGCTTGTGCTTTATTTGGACCTGTATTTACACAAGAAGAAAATACTTGGGTTGTCACTTTTTCAACTATCCTGCTGACCCAAAACTCTCAACATGCAGAATCAATGTGTACTCATTTACAAATTCAAAAAAGTATAAAAATCAGACACGATATTTATGTGCATTAAAACATCTATAAAAAAATTTAGTGCTGAGAAAAAGCCATGCAATGTGTTATTTACCACAGCAACAATGTTTGTCACAGCTGGATATCATGAGCCACCTAATTCACATAATTACTGCAATTAGTTTTAATTGCAGTAATAGTAACCAACTCTTTGAGCGCTCATGTATAAGAATAACCTTTGTTGACATGACCCCCATATGACATGACACAGATTGTTACAAAACATGCTACAAGAGTAATTGCTTACTTCAGAATATAAACGTTCTCATTTCCTTATACTTACAAAAACAATGTAAAAGGCAGTTTCACTGTTTAATCATAGTTTTCTCCTCAATATAAATCAGGTTCAAAACTCATTATTTGCCTGTTCTGTAATGTTCACACTTCAGCAATGACATCATTGCCTTGCCACACTGACCCTATTTACACTGCAGGGAGATTCAGCCTCAATGGATAACTGCACAAGAAAGACTAGACAGTGAGAGTTAAAAGAATGAATGTTCCAGTTAAAGGCCTTCAGTGTGGCTGTTTGGCTGTTCTAATTTGCTGCCAACCTTATGAAGGAAACCCCTTTTTAAAAGGTTACTTTGACATTATTGTCATTGTTATTTTACTAGCACGCTTGCTACAGTAGGAAACCTTGAAAAATAAAGTGTATTTCAAAGCCACAACACAGATCGCACACACTGCAACCCTCTGGTAACAAAACTGTTAGCAACATTCTGCATTCATTCCATATTCTACAAGGTTGGCAACTGTCAATGGACATATGCCTAGATTTTTTTAAGATGTATTATTTTGTGGACACTGGTGGTTTGAACAGCATTAGTCGCCCATTCTTAATCCTCCTTCGGGAGGTGATCGTTGAGCCACTTTCTGAAACCACTGTCATCTATTTGCATCTGATCATAATGTCTGACTAGCTGTTAGGAAAAGGACAGCCAGTGAACGTGATCTATTTGGATTTCCAGAAGGCCTTTGACAAGATGCCACACGGGAGGCTGCCAAAGAAGAAAAGAGCCCGTGGTGTTAGGGGCAAGGTACTGGCACGGAGAAAAGATTGGTTGACTGGCAGAAGGCAGGGAGTAGGAATAAAAGGGGCCTTTTTCAGGTTGGCAGTCAGTGACTTGGACAGTTCTGCCAGGGCCCGTGTTGTAACCACAACTATTCATGTTATACATTAACAATCTGAACGAAGGAACTGTCGCTAAGTCTGCAGATGACAAAGATAGACAGAGAGGGACAGATAGTGTTGAGGAAGTGTGGAGGCTGCAGAAAGGCTTGGACAGGCTAGGAGAGCGGGCAGAAAAGTGGCAGCTGGAATGTGGAAAAGTGAGAGGTTATGCACTTTGGCAGGCAGAATGGAGACACAGACTATTTTCTAAATAGTCTGAAGCACAAAGGCAGCTGGGAGACCTAGTTCAGTTAATATTCAGATTCAGTTGGCAGTTAGGAAGGCAAGTGAAGTGTTAGCATTCATTTCAAGAGAGATAGAATACAAAAACAGAGATGTTAAGGCTGTATAAGGCTCTGGTCAGACCGCAATTGGAATATTGTCATGGTTTTGGGCACCATATCTAACAAAGTGTGAGCTGGCATTGGAAGGAGTCCAGAGGAGGTTTATAACAATGATCCCATTATAGGAGCAGTTGAGGACTCTGGGTCCATATATGGAGTTTAGAAAGATGAGGGGGTTTTCATTGAAATTTAGGAGCATACTGAGAGGCATGGATGGAGTGGACTTTGAGAAAATGTTTCTCGTAGCAGGAGAGACTAGGACCTGATGGCACAGTTTCACAGTGAAGGGACAACCTTTAGAACTGAAATGAGGAGGAATTTCTTCAGCCAGGTGATGAATCGGTAAAAATCACCGCTGCAGAAGGCTGTGGGGGCCAAGTTATTGAGTCTATTTAAGGCAAAGAAAAATTGATAGGTCCTTGATTAGTAAGGAGATCAAGGGTTAAGGGGTTAAAGCAGCATAAAGACAGCACCTTCCAAACCCACAACCACTTCCATCTAGAAGGACAAGGGCAGCAGACATATGGGAACACAACCACCTCCAAGTTTCCCTCCAAGTCACTCACTACCCTGACTTGGAAATGTATCTCCGTTCTTTCACTGTCGCTGGGTCGAAATCCTGGAACTCCCTCCCTAGTAGCACTGTAGGTCAACCCACAGCAGGAGGAATACGGCGGTTCAAGAAGGCAGCTCACCACCACCTTCTCAAGGGCAACCAGGGATAGGCAAGAAATGCTGGCCAGCCAGCGATGCCCACATCCCACAAAAATGAATAGAAAAAAGAATGGGGTTGAGAAACATATTAGCCATGATCAAATAGTGCAGCAGACTCAGTTGGCCAAATGGCCTAATTCTGCTCCAATATAGTATGGTATTACAGATTATATTTAACTGGCAATTCCAACTGTCATTGCAGGAAGACTTGGTTCAAATCCCACCTGCCCCAGATGTATCAGAACATATCTGATTGAAATAACTGCAAGTGTCACTGTAAAGGTCAGACAATCTACAGTTCAATGTCTTCAATCACTGCTTTATGTCATCAGGAAATGTTCAGGGATGATCATACACAGGTACAATCTATAACATGAAGCTCTACACTATTGAGGTTCCTGGAAAGAATTAAGAGTGAGGTACGTAGCTTGTTTTGAGCAGAGGTGAATACAAGCAGAAGAAAAAGAACAGTTTGGATGTACCTTTAATTCATAAGGAAGACAACATAAATTGATGCTTTTGGAAGACAGCTGAGAATATAATGACAAACTTAAACTCAGAACCAACAGATTCAGTCTGAATTTTAAACTGAGTTGGCATGGTAGAGGCAAGAAATTTTCAAAAGTCAAAAGAAGTTTGGCGTGACGAGAGATGTTAATTTCTGGACTTGGGACAGTGAAGTCTTGAACATATAGGACACAAGTAGTTTTTTTTATTTCAAAAATATACTTTATTGATAAAAATCCTAAGTACATGCAAGGGTTCTAAATCAGTAGTGTATAGTCTTTGCAGAGCAAAAAGTTACAATTTTGACATTTCTCAAAGCTTCTCTGCAGTTGCAAAAATAAAAAAAAACATTTTCTGCTTAGGCAGGAAAGTATTTGTGTTCATTCTGAGGAAGTTGGCACAAAGTCCATGGACAGCAGTCGTTCCCCATTGCACCTAGGCCTTCAAGCATCTCACAGAACATGGTTCTGGGCCTTGGAATGTGCCAGTTTGCAAGACTCAGTCAAAGTCAAGTCTTACATTGGAAGACCAACAAGCTCTGGGCAGACCAAACAGCATCTTTCACCGGGTTGATGGCCTTCCAGGCACAGTCAACGTTTGACCACGTGTGCATCCTGGGGAACAACCCATACAGCACACAGTCCTACATCACGGAGCCGCTCAGGATGAAGCTTAACAAAATCCACTGCATTTTTTTTGCTGATCTTCTTTGCAAAGGCACATTCCAGGAGATGTGAGACAGTCTCTTCACTAACACAGCTGATTTTAAGGCAGTGTGCAGTGGCATACAGTGACTACCAGCCAAGCTATGTTGTGGCGACAGATAATAGGTACTGCAGATGCTGGAGAATCCAAGATAACAAGGTGTGGAGCTGGATGAACACAACAGGCCAAGCAGCATCATAGGAGCAGGAAAGCTTGACGTTTCGGGCCTAGACCCTTCATCAGAAATGGGGGAGGGGAAGAGGGTTCTGAAATAAATAGGGAGAGAGGGGGAGGCGGAGGCGGATAGAAGATGGATAGAGGAGAGGATAGGTGGAGAGGAGGCAGACAAGTCGAAGAGGCGGAGATGGAGCCAGGAAAGGTGAGTGTAGATGGGGGGGTAGGGAGGAGATAGGTCAGTCCAGGGAGGACGGACAGTTCAAAGGGGCAGGATGATGTTAGTAGACAGGAGATGGGGGTGGGGCTTCAGGTGGGAGGAGGGGATAGGTGAGAGGAAGGACAGGTTAGGGAGGCGGAGATGAGCTGGGCTGGTTTTGGGATGCGGTTGGGGGAGGGGAGATTTTGAAGCTTGTGAAATCCACATTGATACCATTGGGCTGCAGGGTTCCCAGGTTGAATATGATTTGCTGTTCCTGCAGCCTTTGGGTGGCATCACTGTGGCATTGCAGGAGGCCAAGGATGGACATGTCATCTGAGGAATGGGAGGGGGAGTTGAAATGGTTCGCGACTGGGAGATGCAGTTGTTTGTTGCAAACTGAGCGCAGGTGTTCTGCAAAGCGGTCCCCAAGCCTCCGCTTGGTTTCCCCGATGTAGAGGAAGCCACAACGGGTACAGCGGATGCAGTATACCACATTGGCAGATGTGCAGGTGAACATCTGCTTGATGTGGAAAGTCTTCTTGGGGCCTGGGATTGGGGTGAGGGAGGTGGTGTGGGGGCAGGTGTAGCACTTCCTGCGGTTGCAGGGAAAAGTGCCGGGTGTGGTGGGGCTGGAGGGGAGTGTGGAACGGACAAGAAAGTCGCAGAGGGAGCGGTTCCTCCGGAAAGCAGATAAGGGTGGGGGAGGGGAAAACGTCTTTGGTGGTAGGGTCGGATTGTAGATGGCGGAAGTGTCAGTGGATGATGTGTTGGATCCGGAGGTTGGTGGGGTGGTACGTGTGGACAAGGGGGATTCTTTTTTGGTTATTATTGCGGGGACGGGGTGTGAGGGATGAGTTGCGGGAAATGCGGGAGACACGGTCGAGGGCATTCTCAACCACTGTGGTTGGTGGGGTGGGGGCGGGGGGAGTTGCAGTCCTTGAAGAATGAGGACATCTGAGATGTACGGGAGTGGAATGTCTCATCCTGGGAGCAGATGCGGCAGAGGCGAAGGAATGGGGAATAGGGGATGGCATTTTTGCAGGAAGGTGGGTGGGAGGAGGTGTATTCCAGGTAGCTGTGGGAGTCAGTGGGCTTGAAATGGACATTGGTTTCTAGGTGGTTACCCGAGATGTTTGTTGGATAGTTCTGGTAATGAGGCATTCTGCCAAATGACTTTGACCAGTATGCTCAGGGAACCATGCAACTGGATCCACCCTCTCCTTTCCTTGCAGGGTCGAGGATGCTACGCGCTGACCACTTCCTGATGAACTTGGTCATCAAGGTATTATGAATTTATGTTCATTCAGAAGTCACTGAGTGGGGAATGAGAGGGAGGGATAATGTAGTTAATTTGTCTCCACATTTAACTGCAAACATCTGTGTTCCCAAATCTAGGTTCCTGTCCCCGAACTGTTTTTTAAAACAAAAACAAAAACAAACAAAGCCACGACAGTGGCACCGGATACCAAGAAGGCATCACATTGCGGAGGCCATTCATATAAACAGAGTGGCCACATATGCAATTGCATTCTGGAGTGGCTGTGGAAGCATCAGTACTGGTGAGGGAAAAGGTTGGAAAAAGAATAAGCTGTGCCAAGATACAGCAAAGATGACCTTGAAAAGTTTTCTCTCATGTTGCTGATGGCAATGCAGGAGACGAATTCTCAATTCCTAGTGACGCAAACTAACTAGAACACTTGTCAAACATACTTGCAGCCAATATTCAGTGTTACTCTTTACTCCATGTGGATTTGAAAAGGAAACCAGATAAACCACTGGCCAGTGCTGACACTAAGATTATTAAACAAAGATAAAATCACCACAGTCCCAGAGGACCATATGGCTTCTCACTCTTTTGAGACAACTTGTGGGAAGGTCAGCACACTTCAAGTAAAGGGTAAAGTGGAGAAGGCAGCACCTTCACTGCAGCCTCAGCTGGTGCAAGAATTGAACCCACGCTAAAGATGTTACTGTACATGGCAAGCCAACTGATGTGACTGACCCCCCACTTAGTGTAGTATCACTCTTTAATAAGAACTTAAATCAATAAGACATAATAATGTGCGAACACATGAATTGTTTGACATTCATCAGATCACCTCGTTTGGGTTCCGTTAACAGTACTTCACTCAAGCATTATAAATTCCTGAACTTGACAAGAACCTCACCACTACTACTAAAACCCACTCTCAAGTTGGGAGGGACAAGTTTTAAAATCTGGGTATAAGACTTTAAAATTTAATTGGTTCGGACACACCCAATATTAAAATCTTCATAGCACTCACTAAATGACAGCATCTTCCTACCTACTAGTAGTATTTTGTTATATCCGATGGATATAAAAATCAGGATTCAGATACCTGTTGCACCTAGAAAAGACCATGAGCTAACCATTCAGCCTTTTCTTGTGGCAGTGCACTTTGCGCAAGAATGTAAATCAGATGGAACCCATAACATCAACCATTATTTAAACAGTTACGTAATTAAAAACACGTCATCAATTCAATAAAGGAAGATTAGCACAATTTTGTGTACACACACACACACAAGATTTAAATAAACACAAGGAACTTGAACTCTGCAACTAAACAGTATGCTGGGAGTAACACAGCAGGTCTGGCAGCACCTGTGATGAATAAACAGAATTAATGTTGAGAGTTGAAGGGTCACTGGACTCAACGTTAACGTTTTTCTCTTTATAGATACTGCCAGACCTGCTGCGTTCCTCCAGTACACTGTTTTTGTTATGAGGTTAACTTATTGAATTTAGATTGACCCATTTGGATACCCATGCAAAACAATTCCCTCCTCTGGTTTAATATTTTCACATACTAAATGCTTGTATTGAGCAGAAGTGAGCTCACCAGAAAAGCTGAACAAAGACAAGAAAACAGGCTGGAGTTTGATTCACATCGACTGCAGCCAAAATGCCAGGAAATAATTAAGCTGCACTGCAGTTTCATTTGGTTAGGCAACTTTCCAAAGGGAGGGAAAAAAAACAAAAAGACAATATCAACATCTTAGCATTTGTGTTTTATTCCAGCGATACACAACTTTTCTGCAGAAGTTACCACACAAATACTCCCCAGCCTGAGGCACTGCAATCATCGCTCACAACTGATTTTAAATGAAATGACAATCAACATAGTGCCACTCATGTGCTTAGTTGGAGATTGCCTCAAGGTTGCAGTTCAACTATCGAACCACATTTGAAATATTTGTCAGTTTTAACAGTTAAACAACTTATCAAACCATGCATGCTTGAATTAAAATAAGACATCCAAACATATGGTTATACATTTTTTAAAATTTTAAAATTGCTAATATGCTTTCAAGGGTAGAAGTTAGAAGCACTTGCCTAAACACAAATATATGCAAATAGTAACTTCATTCCACAGCTGAGATCAGATAAGAGACGAACTCCACTGACAGACTTGTATTTGGTCAACAGATATCAAACCACTTCATGTCAATGCATCCCATTTAGCCAAAACATCTAAAAAAAAGGGAGATATTCTTCCAATGTTCTATCAAGGGAAACGTTGCCAGACAGTAGCTGAAAGAAGCAATGGAATGACTCTAACAATAGGCCCTAAATCAAAGATTTTGCAGAGATAAACCACCCTCAACATCAACAGGTTCAATAACCAAATCTGACAAGGCCACATCTCAGATGATAAAGACAATTCTAAACCTACAGATAGTTTCAAACAGCACAGAAAGCTGAGGAAAGACACAGAGCTTAAGATGGAGGTATTCATGCAGAGCTTAAGACAGAGGTTTAACTCCACAGTTCAACTGTAGATTGTAGCAAAAACTCAACAGCCTTGCTAAATTGCTAGCTGATCGCTCTCCTTGAGAGCGACAAGTTGGTCAGATCTATCTCCGGAGTCCAGTTATGCACTAGGACTTACCCAGTGAAAAAGATCGGGGATTTTCTCATCCTTGGCAAATCAAACAACAAACCTAAGGTCACACACGGCATCTCAAGAACACGAGGACCAAAAACAAGGCATGCTTCAGATCGTGGAGCTCACTATATATTATAGTAAGTGTATTTGTTTAATCGACTCATGACGGACTGCACATTGCAAAATAGAGCTGCCCAAAAGCTCCTGTTAGATAAAATCCAATCATCTTCTCAGTCATGTACCCTAATGTCGCAAAGGAACAAATTACCTCTCAGCATCTACAAAAATCATGGCACTCATGCCAAATACTGAAATCTCTTAGGAAAAAACAATAATCCAACAATCGTGACATATTTAGGAGAAGGGAAATGGAGGCTTACAAGGTTAAGCTTAAATAAAGATAATTAAAAAGGAATGAGGTCAGAGCTGGCTGGAGTGGACTGGCAAAGGAGCTTAGCAGAAAACCATTATCGTTGAGGAACAATAATAGATATTGAAGAACGTAGCTCATGGGTCACACAGAGACCTTTCCCATTGGGATATAAGATTTCTCGGAACAGGATAAGCCAAACACGTTAACCAGAAAAGCTAAAAACAGCATCATATTGAAAGAAAAAGCATACAATGTGGTAAAGACTAGTGCTAAGCAAGAGGACTGGGAAAATTTAAAAAACCAACAAAAGACATCAAAAAATAAAGTGGAAGAAGATAAACTTTGAGGTAAACTTGCAAGTAATATCAAGACAGACAGGAAAAGCTTATTTATGTATATAAAAAGGAAGAGAGAAACCCAAATGTACATAGATCCCTGAGAGAACAAGGCTGGGGAAATAATAATGGGGAACCAGAAATGGAACAGGAGTTGAACAAATATTTTGCATCAATCTTCACTGTAGTTAGCACAAACAACATCCCAAAATCTCTACATAACCAAGGGCAAAAAGGAAGACTGGAAATAAATGCAATAACTATCACTTGATAAAAAGTGCAAGGGAAACTAATGGGGCTAAAGACCAATAGGTCCTCTGGACCTGCCTGGATATATCCTAGAATATTACAGGAAGTAACTACAGAGACAGTGGATGCCTTGGTAGTAATCTTCCAAGAATCCTTAAGATTCTGGAAAAGTCCCAGAAGCCGAGAAAATTGCCAAAGTGTAACACCATTATCGAAAAAGGGAGGGCCACAAAAAAAAAAACAAGTAACTATCGGCCAGTTAGCTTAACTGCTGTTACTGGGAGAAAAAGTTGGAGTCTATTACATTTCCCACAATCATTGAATCATTCTCAGCAGCTTGCAGAACACAAGATCGAGCTCCCTGCAACGGAGGCAAGCAGACAGAGCCCTGGACGCATGGGGCAACATGAAGCAGCTGGTTATTTGAAGACTGAATGTAACTAACTTCTGTGTCCCTATTCAAGATGGCAAGGAGTAAGGGTCCTGAGCTGGAGCTTGTCCACTCCTCTTTTTCCTGCATTCTATTTTCCGTACTTACCTCAAGCTCAGATAGCATTGGTGACAAACCTCGCAAAAGCCCAGTGCAGACCTTGAATGAGCCCAATGCAGATGACAGTAGGCCCATTGCGAACCTCAAGCATTCGTAACACTGGAACCATGGAGGTGGTGGTGGCAATGGAATGCCGCAGCGGCTGGGGCCCTGCACAAGCCTAGATGACGCCAAGTGGTGGTCAGGACAAAGCCTTGAGAGTAGTGGTGAAGCCTGGCATGCCCGGACAGGTCTTGGCCGAGTGCAGGTAAAATCATGCCCAAATGGAGCAGAGTGAGCCCTCTTGGGAAGCCAAGCTTGGAGCATCTGCAAGCCCATGGCTTAAGAAAGGACTAAGTTTGACACTTCAACCCTATTTCTTGATTTTTCTTTTATGCTAGGAAGACTGTCGTACTGAACTTAACTTATTTCTTAAATTTTCTATTTCTGCATCTAGGATTTTGTACCTGGGCACTTTGCACCTAGGATGGTGCAGCGTGTAGGGACATTGTACACATTTCACTGTACTCTTGTACCCTGTATTTGAGTACAAGTTTCAATAAAACCTAACTCTAAATCTAAAAATCTAAAAAGGACACAATGGCTGAGCATTTTGAAATATATAACATGATCAAGCAGAATCAGCATGGGGTCAAAAAGAAATCATGCCTGACAAATTTAATTGAATTATTTGAAGGGGCAACAAGCAGGATAAACAAAGGAGATGGCAGTGGCTGTCATACATTTGGCTTTTCAGAAGGCGTCTGATCATTAGGCTACTTAATAAGAGCCCAAGGTGTGGCAGGTAGTATATTAGAACAGGCAGAGGATTGGCGATAAAAAGAAGAGACTCATTTGGGAAAGGGGACATTTTTAGGATAGCATTCTGCAATTCGTGAAGTGCCAAAGGGACCCACGCAGAGGCCACAATTATTTACAGTATATATAAATAAATTGGATGAGATAAGAGGGATATAGACAAGTTAAGTGAGTGTTCAAAAACTTGGCACATGAAATATAAGAAGGAAAAACGTGAGATTTTGCATTTTGGCAGGAAGAATAAAGGAGCTAAATATCTAAAAAAGAATGACTACGGAAATCTATAAAACAAAGGCTGGGAGTCCTCATCACAAATCACAAAATGTTCAGTGGGTATTGGGAAAGCAAATGGAACGTTGGTTATTGTTTCAAAGGAAGTGGGGTATAAAAGCAAGCTGATTTTTCAAAATTATACCAAGCACTTCTTCAATCCACGACTGGAATACTTTGAACAGTCTGAAGCCCCATATCTAAGCAAAGACAGAAAAGCCTCACTAGTCTAATATCAGGTATAGAGAGAAAGGCTTATGAGGAGAGGTTGAGTAAGTTGGTCTACACTCAATGGAATTCAGAAGAATGAGAGGACACTTCATTGAAACATACAAGATACTTCACAGAAGTGACACAATTGATGCAGAGAGGTTGTTTCTCCTTGTGGGAGAGAGTCAGCATAAATTGCCCATCCTTAATTGTCTTGAGGGCAGTTAAAAGTCAGCCAAAATCGCTGTGGGTCTACATGCAGGCCAGACTAGGTAGGGATGACAGATTTCTTCCCCTAAATGACATTAGTGAACCAGATAGGTTTTTGCAGTGATTACCCAGTGACCTCTAGCTCTAGATTTTCTCCTTGGAGGGAAAATCCTTTCCCCACCTATCTTGATTGAAGCATACAAGATCCTGACAATCACTTCTTACTTTTCAAAACTCCAGCAGATGAGAGCAGAGTCTGTCAACTTAACCCCATAATATGACCCACCTGTTCCAGGTAAGAGGCTGGCAATCCTTCTAACTGCTTCCAAAGCATTTCTTAAATAAAGGGGACAAATACCACAGACAGTATTCCAGCTGTGCTCCCAACAGTGCCCTGTCTAACTGAAGCATAACCTCCCTACTTTTGTATTCAATTTCACTCAAAATAAATGCTAATATTCTATTAGCTTTCCCATTTATTTGCTGAACCTCAAAACTAGCCTTTTGCAACTCATGCTTCGGTCACCCATACCCTACTGCATCTCAGAGCTCCTCAATCTCTCAATTTATTTAGATAATCTGCTTCTTTGTTATTCTTCCCAAAAAAATTGACTTTTTTTAAAAAAACAGGAGGCGAGGAACCAAACAGGAAAATACAAGACTGGATCAGTAATACAATACTGAGTCAGGGCCATGTTAATTTAAGAGATTTGTTAATAAACAAACTGCTCAGCCTGTACTTCATGCTCAAGTAGTAATACAAAGGACTGAGAATCACACAAACATATAAAATAGGAGAAGCAGACCATAACACCCCTCAAGCCTGTTCAGCCATTTGATAATATCACAGCTGATCTGTGTGTGTTTGGAATTTCACATTCTCACAGATCCCCAATAATTATGCCCAACAGGAATCCATCCATCTCAGTCTTAAAAATATTCTAGAATCCATCTCACTGGCTTCTTAGGCAGAGTTCCAAACTTGCACAATCCCCAGAAAAAAATTCCTCCTCTTTTCTATCCAAAGAACAAACTCAAATTTTAAAACAGTGCCACATAGTTCTAGATTCATCCACAAGCACCAGCATTCTTTCCACGTCCACCTTATAAAGGCCATTCAAAATCTTACATACTTCATTCGTCACCCTACTCTGTTCTAAACTCAAAGGGAAAATAGCCCTGTTTGACCAATCTGTCTCATGAGACAATCGAGTCATTCAACCACCCTTGAAACACTTCTACCTCAAGTGCATTTACATTTATCCTTAATAAAGGAGACCAAAATTATGCACAGTATTCGAGATATGGTGTCAACAATGCCCTGAATAAATGAAACATAACATCTTCGCTCATATTTGCCTCAATCACTGCAACACTTCCCAACACAGCTGCCCTGAAAACTGATTACATAAAGATTTCAGGACAGAATTTGTAAAACTGGTTGCAGGACAAAACAAATGTTGCCATGATTATTGAACAAAATGGTACAGAGCCGATCAAACCTAGTGATTTTTTGGCTTAATTCCCACACCTGATAGAATGTCTTCTAGGTAAATTTAGAAAATCATCATTGGCAAAGGCTATTTCGCTTGGTGCTTAATTCTGATGATTCAACCCTGATACATGCAAACTGTGTGTCTAAGACTAATTTTTCTTACTTTATTATTTTTCACTGTAACCATAGAAAAGTGAAATTATATGGATTTCAGTTGCACCTCAAGGTAACAGATCGCAAAACATGATGGGAACTAGGGAGGCCCTGGAGTAGAACATGCATAATTTTAGGCCATAGGCAATTATAGACTGAGGAAGGCTGGTTTCACCAGAATACAGTTGTGGTGAACGAGTTACAGTTACACTGTTACCAAAGGCTTTGAGATCATTTTGACACTACATGCTTAAAAAAATTACAATACCACTAATGGCAAGATTGACCTTTGAGAAATAAAAAGCAGACTAAAAAGAACACCGCCTACAATAAAAAAAGCAATGGAAGGATGTGATTGCAAACAAATGACTCAAAGAAGCATTGAGAACTCCTCTGTCGACGTACAAAGACCAAAGAACAAAGAACAAAGAAAATTACAGCACAGGAACAGGCCCTTCAGCCCTCCAAGCCTGTGCCGATCGAGATCCTCTGTCTAAACCGGTCATCTATTTTCTAAGGGTCTGTATCCCTTTGCTCCCTGTCCATCCATGTACCTGTCCAGATACATCTTAAAAGACACTAACGTGTCTGCGTCTACCACCTCCGCTGGCAACATGTTCCAGGCACCCACCACCCTCTACGTAAAGAACTTTCCGCACATATCTCCCGTAAACTTTCCTCCTCTCACTTTGAACTCATGACCCCTAGTAATTGAGTCCCCCACTCTAGGAAAAAGCTTCCTGCTATCCACCTTGTCTATACCCCTCATGATTTTGTAGACCTCAATCAGGTCCCCCCTCAATCGCCGTCCTTGTAATGAAAATAATCCTAGTCTACTCAACCTTTCTTCAGAGCTAGCGCCCTCCGTACCAGGCAACATCCTGGTGAACCTCCTCTGCACCCTCTCCAAAGCATCCACATCCTTTTGGTAATGTGGTGACCAGAACTGTATGCAGTACTCTAAATGTGGCCGAACCAAAGTCTTATACAACTGTAACATGACCTGCCAACTCTTGTACTCAATACCCCGTCCGATGAAGGAAAGCATGCCGTATGCCTTCTTGACCACTCTATTAACCTGCGTTGCCACCTTCAGGGAACAATGGACCTGAACACCCAGATCTCTCTGTACATCAATTTTCCCCAGGACTTTTCCATTTACTGTATAGTTCGCTCTTGAATTAGATCTTCCAAAATGCATCACCTCGCATTTGCCCGGATTGAACTCCTTCTGCCATTTACCTGCCCAAGTCTCCAACATATCTATATTCTGCTGTAATCTCTGACAGTCCCCTTCACTATCTGCTACTCCACCAATCTTTGTGTCATCTGCAAACTTGCTAATCAGACCACTTATACCTTCCTCCAAATCATGTAGTAGTTATCCACCTCATTACTAATTGACAGTTTGGCTCAGTTCGTAGTAGCTATGCTTGAGCCAGGAGGTTGTGTTCAGGGCCCACAAAGGGCACAGGAACATTACCTTGTCTGTTTCTTTGATGCAGTACTGAGCAAGTATTATGCTTTCTGAGAAAGCTGAAGCCAATACAATGTCCTGGTCAGGAGCCAATGCAGGTCAGCAAACATAGGGTTGTTGGGCAAGTGCAACATGGTAAGATGAGGAAAACAGACATGGATTAGGGCTGAAGTGGGGATGCTTCTTTAAGGTGGAAGATAGAAGCCAGCCAATGCAGCGATGATATAAAGTAACGAAGACATGGTTAAAGGTCTCAGCAGGTTAAAAATGTAGGTGAGATAAACATCATAAAGTAGCCTTTAGCAAACAAGCTGAGGTAGACATCCAAGTACCCAGTTTATGATGATACAAATCGACATTTCCCACTTAAAAGGAAAATATCTCCTCTCAACCTTGACTCTCTCCCAATTAATGGCTGGTTCAGGATCACAAATTACAGACAAAAGCAAGGACGAACAATGCACTTTACTTCTGAGTGACAAGGTTTATCATTGGTCACCTCAGAACTAGCTTTTAGAGCAGATCAAATTAACACACAACAAGTTTGCGTTCCTAATCATCTGCTGTACAGGTGCACTAATTTTTGAGACTCTAGTACCAGGACGACAGGTTTTCGGTCTCCCTCTTCTCAAGTAGGGAAGTTACATATTTTATTTTCAAATATGTTGGATCTTGCAGGAACCTTGGGAACGTCTAAAAGTTAATATACTGCATCTCCTTTCTCAGCAACCACTTTTGTTTCAAAAATTTTGGGATGAATTCGTCTTCCTGGGAATTGTTACCTTTTAAATTTCTTCATACCTTTTCCTGGTGATCATAATTGTTTTAAGATCCTGTTTCCCTTGGACTCCCAATTCAAAATTATTTCTGCCATATTTTGCATTAGTGCATGCAAATAACATGTGCTCTATTCTTTTGCCATTTCATTACTTTCCAGTTTAAATTTCCCACATCCACGGGGCTTCACTTTTCTTATTCTTTTCTGATGAAAATACCTGTAGGAACTGTGTTTTTATAACTCTGGCGAGCTTTCTTTCGTATTTTGAATTTTTTCCTCCCAAGTACTTTGTCATTCTTCGCAGTATATTTTTTAAATTCCATCCAACCTTCTGTCTTGCTATTACCCTTACCTAATATCAAAAAAACTCCCAAATGCATCATTGAACTATCTCTTAATTTAATTTCCAAGTTAATTTCCAAGTTAATTTCATCCAGCTGTCTTCATATCCTCTTGACTGCCCATGTTTAGGTATGAAACACAATGGACTCTCTCGTAAGTTCGATGTGAAATTCAATCCTATTTTGGTCACTGTGCCCAAGGAACACCACGACGAGGTCATAAATTAATTAAGGCTTGTGCACATTACTTTATATTTAATAGCCTGCTCCCTGGTTAGTTCTAGAACAGTTTTGTGAAGCAAAATTTCCTGAAAACACCATGAACTCATGTACCAGATCACATTTTCCAATCTGACTCACCCAATTATTACATACATTAAAATCACCTATGACTATCAACATACCCTTCTCACACACCCCCCAATTATTTCTTCCTGTATACCCCATCCTACGTTGTGATTATTATTCAGGGACCTATGAATTGTACACTAGTGATTTCCAAACGCAACTCTTTATTATGTCTAATAAAATTGGTTCTACATCTTGATCTTTAGAACCAAAATCATGCTAGTCTCTCTCCCATAAACCAACTTTGCAACTTTTTCCTAGTTTGCTGTCCTGCCAAATGCAACATATTCTCGAATAACCAGATCCTAGCCTTTATCATGTTGCAACCAGGTCTGTATAATGAACATCAGATCTCTCAAATTTATTTCCATTTGGATTGTCGAATTATCCATTTTGTTACCAAGCTGCAGGCATTCGGATACACAGCCTCTTGTTTATCTTATTACTAGTTTTGCAACCTGTAGCCTTATCTGCTGGGACACACAAGTTTACATGTTCAGTCCCCTCCAGCCACATTCTGATTATCATTCCATTATTCTTACCTTGCCTTTTATTTTTATCTCATTGATCCTTTGCCTGCGCCCTGCATGGACCAGGTGAAGACTATCCCAGTGGTGCAGCTCCCGCATTCTCTAATACCCCATGAATCGTAACACATTTCAAACATCAATTTTTCAGTCACACACTGAACTCACTAATTTTGATTACCCAACACAAATTTGTTAGTAACACAATTAGTAATGCGTGGATTATGGCCTTTGAGATTTTCCCTTTTAATTCAGCTCCTGATCCTCCATATTCAATCAAGCAAAACCATTTTCCTACACCTACCCACGCTGCTGGTTCCATGGGGACAGCGATGATTGGATCTTCCCCTTTCAATTCCAAGTGCGTCTCCAGCCAGATGTCACAAACCTTGTCACCAAGCAAGAAACAGTGTCTTCTGGGCTCTGGCTCTAGAAAACACAGTCCCCCTAATAACACTACGTTCCCTGAAATACAAACTTAAGGTCCTGGAGAAACTCAGGTGGTCTGGTAAATGCTGCCAGGTCTGTTGAATTTTCCAAAACTTTGTTTGCATTTCTGATCTCCGGGACCCACAATATTATGCTTTCATTATGTTCCAATTTGCTCTCTTGATTTGAGCAGAATTCTGTACAACAGTTGACTGAGCAGCCCAACAGCCCCCATTTATGTGCACACAGGCTGCATAAACCTTGACTCCAGTAGCCAATTGCAAAAACTGAGACTCCTCCACTTCTAACATGTTACCTGTCTCACTCTGGCTCTGCCTCCAGTTCACTGATTCTGAGCCCAAGCCACTTCTCTTCAGATATCCTTGCAATTGATCACACTGCCCACCAGAAATTGTAATAAAATGTGAAACTGCAGCCTATTAACTCGAAAATGTCATGACATACTTTCAAACAAGTTTTAAAAGGCAATGCCAAATGTTGCAATCTTATTTAAATAAAAACCATGGTAAAAGTCATCAAAATAGTTCACGTCTGCTAAGTTGATTCTTGCATGTATGAGCGTAATGAGAAAGTGATTACACAAATTACCACTATTCACTCATCAGCACTTCAGTCATGTAGTATGGACAAAAATATTGATATTCACAAACTGACTCATCCATATATTAAAAGTAGGATTTACAAGTCCCAAGGACAAAATGTAATATTTTCCCAGTAATTGCATTTACTGCACAAGCACCAAGAGTGGAATGCAAATTCAATAATCACACCAACATGGCATCAAAAGTTTGATAATGATACGTGGATTTATCTGAATATAACACTGCCACTTGAGGAGTTAATTCTCAAGGTTTCAGAGACATCCCACATGCCCCCACATCCACCAAGTTCAGGTCATTTGCTGTTACCCACTAGGACCAGGACCACTAAATCCTCCTCATCCCATTCTATGTTTGTCTTCAAACAGACATCCCAAATCTCACCACCAAGCAGTCAAGAATCTCTGGACTCCATCTTGGCTCCAGAAAACTCTATCCTCTTGACTATATTGCCCCTAGTAACAACTACGATGCTATTTGCTCGCCTCACTCAAATTGCTTCCTGTGTCATGATGCCATGGTTCATTTGCTCATCCATACAGACTAGAAGAACCTGTGGTTTACTTGGAAGAAAAGACAATTGTAATAAAGTGAAGTCATGTATTTAAAGTGCCTGATGGAGAAATGGGATAACGCTTTGTTAACATGTTGTTGTTAAATAGAAAATACACAAAATCTGTTGATAGCCCACACTGAGCAATGACCCGACACGTGAATTTCACTCAAATGGTCATATCTATAGGAATATTTAGCAAAGGCAGCTTCTCTTCAAAAAGATATGAAATGTGCCACATTTGCATAAAACCAAATTTCTACTTTGTCCTGCAACACAGATAACTGTGTCAATCAGTAATATTCAATTTAATCTACACTAGGATGTTAAAATGGTTTACCCAGATACTGCACCTGTGGATGATTCTCCTATAACCAATTCAGATAGTAGGTACAGCTCCTCAATACAATTTAGTTGGTAAAAAAATGTTCCACTACTCTAGGAAAGGTCTGACAATTTCATGCATTTATCCAAAATCCCCTCACTTACTAGTGTATACAAATGTAACATGACAAGTGGGTGTCACTTCGTTCCTCCACCTTGATTATTGTAAAGAAATAGCTTCAATACATTGTCAGATTTTTCTTCCCACACATTTACTCCATATACATGGTGAAATATTCGAAGAAAACAACGGCAGTGCTCTTCAGTTTATTCTCAATGGGTGTGCCACCCACGTATTTCAAAAGATCAGTCAGAATGCAGTTTCATACATATCCCTTTCCCCCCACCCCACCACCAACGTGTGTGTGTGTAATGTCCCCACCTAACTCTGGTGCAAACGTCTGCATCGTACATCACACTTCAATAAATTAAGAGCAAGTAAACTGCGTCTTTTTTCCCGTTATTCTTGTCCCAACACGATGCTGTCAATGACTAATGCAAATAACTTATTGCAATTAAGGTGAATACACGAACAGTGATAATCTACTCAAATCCTCCTCAAATATCAATAATACTTTATTAAATCACAATGGCCACCTTTCAAACGGTTATATGCAACGGTCACATTTAAAATATCGCTTCAATCTTCAAAGGCAAATCCGAGACCGATGCATTATTACGCACTCTTATTACCTTTATACTCATCTCACCACCAAAATTTATTATTAATACGCATCTACGATAAACTCGATTAAGCTCACACGGATCAATGAGCATTTTTTTAGTGGAAGTCATCACATAATACTCCAAAAGCCAGAATGAGAGCCACCGTTCATGTTCTATGATTCATTTTCACCGCTGCGCCATTTTCATGCTAACTGCAGAACGTACAGCACCTGTGGCGAGAACCGGTAACTATAAACTCAAATAGCGTTTTTGATGGATAAGAAACTAGTGACTTCCCAGACTAGATCTCCGATGAGAGCGCGAAAAAAAATCCATCACTCATCCTTGTACTTGTTACAGCTGCAGCACACGAACGCCCAACCAATGCTCCAAACCCATCTTGCATCACCGTTATCCCCATTCACTGGGTAGACATGGCCCTCTCAAATCAAATTTCGACCCAGAGACGTGAGGGCATTTCCCCCATCAGAAGTACATATCTGATGCTCTATTTCAAATGCCCCTCACCCTCCCCCGCGCACACGCACACAAATACCTCCACACTTGTCCCAACTGCAGGATGTGAATGACCGACTGCCAGATCCACACCGAGGTCCTGCAACAGCGGTTATAGCCGGAGACGCCGGGCCGCCTGCTGCTCAGTCCCTCCACACCTCCGAGACCCTCGCCGGCGTAATCCTGCATGAACCACCTGAAGCTGAGGATCTGCACCAGGACGGACGGCACCAGCACAAAGAAGAGCGTCAAACCGAACCACCAGTAGTCCTGCTTCAGGTAATAGTCAGCCGCCAGCCAGAGATCGGTGCCCACGTCTGAGAAGAAGACGAGTAGCGCGATAACGATCCAGAGACAGTCCAAGACGGGATGGTCCCCCCCTTTCAGGTTGCACAGCGATCTTCTCAGGCAGGCGCTCCGGCAGCCCCAGTAACACGAAGAGGTGTTGCAGCAGTGGCAGATGTGGAAAGAGCTGCTGGCCTCTGGCCCCCCGTCCAGCTGCTGCTCGTCACCCCCCTCGGTCACCGATTCGTCCAGGTTGTGCAGCTGGGCGAAACCGGTAACCCCCACACCATCGGATTTCGCGGCCATCTTGGCGGGTGCCTGGCGCTCTCAGCTTCCGGGGTTACCCGGCCGAGCGGAAATGAGGGGGTGGGAGCCGCACCGTTACCTCACTTCCTGGATACCATGGGATGGGGTGGGGTCTCTAGTGGCTTTGGAGCCTCCTCCCGTTAGGAGTTCAGGTGAGCTTCATATTCCGTACCACGTGTCCAGGTACATGGGGAGGGGGTAGTGTCTCCCTCAGGAACTTCATCAATCTCGTCCCCATTTCTTTGCCTAGCCTCCATTCTTCCCCCCTGCGCCTCCCACCACTTTCACCCCACGCACCCTCTCCCATTACCCCCAACCCTCTCTCGACCCCAAACCCTCTCTTCCATCAATCCCTACTTTTTTCTTCCTCCATCCTCGCCCCTTCTCCATCAACGCACTTGGCTCTCCCTCCCCAATAACCCTCCCATCCCTGCTAGTCTTGTCTCTCTGTCTCTCAATCCTTCTCCCTCACCCCCACACCACCGCCCTAAACACGCACCCTGTAACCTTCCTGCCTCTCGGAGAGTGGATATCCGCATCCAAGCCATCACAAACTCGTCCCTTGATCCCCGATCTCCTCCGAATCAACCGCGGGCAGTTCGTTGCGTTTACATGGAAAGACTGAAGACTCACTGCGCTTTGAGTTCTTTTGCGAAATCCATTCAAGAGAGTCAAAACTAAGCGTGTTTGTCATTTATCAGCGATAGTTGCGGCTGTGGTTTTGCCCCAAACGCTCGATTAGTGTTACCATGCAATTGCTTCTCTCACACTTGTGAAAGAACAGTTAAAAGCGTGCATCAGCAGATAATAAAAGAGTATAAAAGTACAAAAGAGACAGGTAGAACTGCGGGGAAAGTGAGATGATGTCAAGTTAGTTGTCACGCCAGTCTTGACTGCAAAAAGGGAAGCGCTGCTATTTTATAGCCCTGTATTTTCTCGCTTAGCGTACTTTACGATCTCAGTTCTGTCTCGTTTGCATGTCTTGCAGTTGGTTTCAAAATAATTTTGAAGAATCAGGCACGATTAGTTAAACCAATCAGAGCTACTCCAGTAAAGGGTTACATTGAACAGGTTAACAATGCCTTTTCGCTTTTCGATGCTGACTGGCCTGTGTGTTTCAGAATGTTCTATTTCCTACCAAGGTTCTCTGTTCAAAAACAAAAGTTGCTGGAAAAGTTTAGCAGGTCTGGCAGCCATTTCTGGAGAAGGGTCCCAACCCAAAACGTTAACTTTCCTCCTCCTCTGATGCTGCCTGGCCTGCTGTGGTCCTCCAGCTCCACACTGTGTTATCTCTGACTCCAGCGTCTGCAGTTCTTACTTTCTCTTGAGTGACATTGTCTGCAATAACGAGTCAGCTTCCACACAAATGCTGATGACCAAGGTGCAAGTCTCTAACATCTCATCCCAAATGATCCAGTTTCCTTCAGCAAACCATTTGGAAAATAGAAATCATCGTATTCGTACTCTGGCACAAATTCCATAGCTCAAGCCCATTCTAATTGTTTCCCCAGCTACTGCCTCAGACAAATTTCTGACCCTATAATTTCTCCATAGCAATACCACCTGATTGTGCAGTAACATTAATCCCATTGCTCCAATCTCAGTACATCACCCAGCTAAGTTATTGTGAATTCTTTGTCATTTTCAGTTTGATTATTTCAATGCTGCCCTGGCTGGCCTTTCATTCTCCACACTACATACACTCCAGCTCATCCAAATCTCTACTGGTTTTACCTATTGGTTCCTGGTGACTTGACGGTTTAACCCAGATATTGAAATTCAGCCTGGTCTTGCTGTCTCGTAATGTCCATAATGTTATTTTGTAAACTTCTCCAGTGCCAAAATCCATTTTTTTTGAAGAGGTAACAAAGTGTCAAATGGGGTGATGCTGCTGATGCATTTCCAGAAGGTGTTTGATGTAGTGCCATACAACAGATGGTAATGGAAGTCATGGTATAAAAAGAACAGTGGCAACATGGATACAAAATGGGCTGAGTCATAGGAACCCAGAGTAATGGATTTTTTTTAGGCTGACAGAAGGTTTGTAGTCGAGTTCCCCAGACGTTGGTGTTAGGGTTGTTGCAGATCCTGATAAGTATTAATGATCTTGATCTTGGTGTGCAGTGGAAAATTTCAAAGTTTTCAGATGATGCAAAACTTGGAAATATTATAAACTGTGAGGAAGACACAGTTCAACTCGAAAAGGACATTGACAAGTTCATGGAGTGGGCAGATACATGGCAGATGAAGTTCAATGCAGAAAAGTGTGAGATGATGCATTTCGGTTGGAAGAACATAAAAAGAAATACAAAACTGGAAGTTGAAATTCTGTAAGTGGTGCAGGAGCAGAGGGATTTGAGTGTATGTGCACATCACTGAATGTGGTAGGACAGGTGGACAGGTGGAATAAATGGAAAAGCATACTTGTTTGTTGACTTGTTGGACACTTGTATGCAAATCTCTAGCTGATGTCTAACATTTATGGATGCCAAATTATAGGAGAGCTGTGAATGTATTGCAAAGAGTGCAGAAGTGATCTACAAGCATGGTCCCAGGAATGACAACATTCAGTTCTGAGAATGGTTTGAAGAAGTTGAAGCTGTTCTCCTCAGAGAGAAGAAAACCGAGAGGAATCACGAGCTGGCTGGATAATATAAATCGAGAGATGCTGTTTCCACTTTAAAACAGAAAAAAGAACAAGAGGGCATAGATTTAAAGTGACATGTGAATGAAGCAAGGGTAATATTGGGAAAAAAAATTAGTTAGGGTATGCAGTGCATTGCCTGGAAACATGTGGAGGCGGTTCCACTGAAGCATTCAAGAGGGCATTGGATGATTATTTGGGCAGACATGGTGTGCAAGTGGTATGGTGAAAAGGCAGGAGATTAACAATAGGTCATAGAACTGGTGCAGCACGATGGGCAATATAGCCTCCTGCACCATAACAATTCTGCGATTCTCTGTTCTTTTGGTGTACCTCCACTTATTTTTTCCCTAGCCTAGACCCCACGTACTAGAATTTGTTGCCTCAATCTTTCATCCTGCCTTCCTTTAAGACCCTCCTCAAAACTCATTTCTTTGACCAAACCCTTAAATTACCAGTCCAATATCATTTTGGTTTCGTAGGGTTTTTTTTCCCCTTTATGTCCTTGTCATAGAAAAATGTACCAATGTCAAAGAGGCTACAAGAAAAGAAATTATTAAACTGATCTCATGGATATCTCCTTTCAGTTTTCTTGTTTTATGCTTCAAAACTCCATCTAGCTGTAAATTGAACTATTTATGAGGAAGACATATCTCATCTTCTAAAATCCACTCAACTTTTTTATTCCTCTGGAAATTCTGAGGAAGGATCTCTTGGCCTGAAATGTTAACTCTGATTTCTCTCCATAGATGCTGCCAGACCTGCTCAGCTTCTCTATTTTTGTCTCTGATTTACAGCATCCGCAGTTCTTTCGGTTTCCATTTATTTCTCAATTTACTTTCATTCATTACATATTTCCAACATTTCTTTAAATCTTTGAGACACTAAATCATTTTCTTTAAAAACCACTATGTTCCCCATCAATTAATTTAAAACATCTAAGTATAAACTCAGTGTTTTCATTCAAAGGCAAATCTGCTTTCTAAAGCAGAGAAACAAGGGAGATTGACACTGTCAGATATCAAATGTATCTAAAAACGGACCCACTTCTTGTTTTTTTTTTCTCGGTGTATTCAGTTACATGCACATGTAAAGAGTGTGGTTTAAAATAGAGAAAGCAAAAGCAGGCAGATTATGGATCAAAAAGTGTGAGAAAAGTTGAAAATACTATCAGAACCATACCAAGTGTAAAGCTCAGAAGTGATAAATGAGAACAGGTGGATCACCATGGAAGCCTACAGTTTTAGGGTTGGTTTTTAGATTTAATTTGGCAGTTATGTTTCTTTTTGTGAATATCAGTTGAATTCATAAATTGTCACTTGACAGTCATTGCATTCTGCTGAATTCATGGCTAAATCTTTCAGTTTCCAAACTATTGCAGATACTTTTGTATGCTTTTGTTACTGAACAGATAGATTTTTGAAAATGAACTAAAGAAGGGAAATAGAACCTGTGTATTTTAAGGAAAATGCATCAATTTTTCTATTCATTATCAATTAATAAGTCATTTAAATTTTGAAAATGGCTGCTTGATTTCAAAAGATCCACAACAAATGTTCACACTGATAAGGGGGAGACAACAACAACAAAATATCTATATTTGTATTTGACTTCAAGTGCTTCACTGCAGTGGATTTTGTTTGCTTGATATAGTGACACCCCTACGCCCAGCCAAAGATAGACATGATTGGCTAATTCTACTCTCAATCACATTAGGAGACCATCCTAAGTAAATGACTGGCATTGATTTTAGACACATAGTCGGCACAACTAGCAAGATACCAGAGCACAACAGGACTGCTCTATCATGACAGAGACAGTTGACTGGTGGTGAGTTTAACCTAAGGGTCACCACACTTCAGGAAAGGGGCAAGGTCAAGAAGGAGGTGGGAATTTCATGGTGACCCAACACACACATTGTATTTACCACATGTCGGGTTTTGTTAGAAAAATGATCAGATCACCTTGATGTTGTTGGTAGACTAGTTGTCTTTTTAACCTGGTTTTTTACTTTTTAAAGAAACAGACTGCAAACTGTTGTAAGACTCTCTGTTTGCCATAAGATCCAACTTGGTTCCAGTGTGGTGTTTAGATTTTGTTTGCAAGCAGACAGTTTGCCATAAGACTTGCACTTCAATTTACTGACAGTGTGACATCCTTAGACACAGAACCAGTAATGATGAGGAGAAGTTGTCATTACTTTAAAATGGCTGGAGAATATGTAATTGCTTTGCAAAAGTTTGATGCTTGCCCTGGAAGCAGTACAGTAAGAAGGACATTAAAATATGGACATTGTGTGGTGCACACACACAAGAAAACAGACACCAAGAAAAGAGAAGGCCAAGAGTTGAGAAAGCCCCAGAATGAAGAATGCCATTTAAGTAAGATTGTATGCATCAAGCAACCCTGCTTAAATAGAAGCTAATACCTGCAGAGGATTGTTCGGGAGAGAGATTGCACTTCTGCTTATCGTGAAGTTGAGGTTGTACAGGTGGAGTGGACAGCCTTCTTTCTCCCTGCATAGTCTTTGCTATACCTTCTATGCCAAGTGTAATTTGTTTTTTTATAACAAATGATAAATTACCAGTTAATCCATGACTAAATTGCATTGATTCTAATTCATGTTAAAGTTGCAAGAAATGAAATGTTGTTCAATTCTCTGTTGATAGCATAGATTATTATGGTTTACTTGACTTCATAGGGATTATAACAATCGACAGCTTTGGACCTCGGTGAGAAGTACAAATGAGAAATGAATTTATGAAGCAATAACAATTTCAGAAAACTGTCCCCTAATCCAGCAGCAATGTTAGAATTATCCCAAGCATAATGCCTTTAAAGCATTCATCAATACCAGAGCACCTCTGAAGCAAAATCATATCCAAGATATCAACACCAGCAAAGTAAGCAGTGTTTGGGCTCCTGGGCCTATCTGTTCCAGACAGCTGCTTCATCCCTTCCTTCCATATACTTTTGTCTTCTTTTTCTTTTTCTTCACCTTCTTCCTATCAGCAACAGAGGGGGTGACATCATGGATGTGAGTGGCCAGAACAGGACTCTTGGTGAAGCTGCAGCCTTGCCTGGCAGCAGAGCCAGGGACTCCTGGTTGTGGTGGACCTGGAGTGGGGACTCCAGGCATCAGCAAGGTGGCAGCAGTACAGTATGCCCAGAGTGGGTGTTGGCAGGGTGGCGGCTTCAGCGGAGCCCTAGTTGTGGTGGGCCCAGCACGGGGACTTCAGGCATAAGTGAGGTGGCAGCGGAGCCAGGGATTCCTGTATGCAGTAGGCTCGGAGCAAGGACTCCTGGTTGTTAGCATGCTGGTGGCAGCCGCTTCTGGTTGTGATAGGCCCATAGCAGGGGTCTCCCGATTGTCAGCGAGGTGGCAGTGGCAGCAGAGCTGGGGGCTGCTTGTTGCGGGGCAAGTGTAGGTCCAGCACAGGACCCAGCATCAATAGGGTGGCCTCAGCAACGAAGAGAGGGCGCCTGAAGAGTGATGACTCAGACATTGGTGAGTGTGGCATGGGTGTCGTTGGTCAGCCAGGTCAGGGTTCAGAACTCATGGTGGAGCCTGTAGAGTGAAGATGGACTTTCTTTCAGCTTTGGCTTTTTATTCTTGAGGGATTCGAATGGTGGCGGATTGTGGCAACAGTTGAAGTTTTTCACTGTATTTTACCGTGTCGTTCATTGTAGAGTACAAGTGACAATAAATTATCATTCATTCATTCATTCATTCATTCATTCGTTCGTTCGTTCGTTCGTTTGTATTAACATAATTAGCTGGAGGAACCACTGAGCCCATGTCTCTGGATTAGCATGCGCATATTTTCGTGTGAATAAAATACTAACTATTATGCTATAAATAATTTCCATTGCAATTGGTTTGTGATACTGCAACACTGAAACTGACTAATTCAGAATCCATGCCATATCTTGCCAAGTAGGCAATCTGTGCCCAGAAATAGTGAGATAATTTGCACTGCCTACTGTGCGATTTAGCTGCTGGTTATGTAGCTGCTCATTTTTATTCCACACAAAATACTTGGCATTTTACTGATCCAATATAAATAGCATCCAAGTAATCAATTTTAAAATCCTCTACAGCATATTTACTCCAGACAGATTCTACTATATGGAGCTGTGGTGCCAAATACCAATGAGTCTTCCTGGTGGCTTTCAATGCCATCACTTCTGCTGATATCCTTGGCAATTTTACAAAAGCCAACATACAAAGCAAGATTTTCAATCAAGATTACAAGCAAAATTTTTATCATTCGATATGATTTGCATAGTTTTACTGAATTTCAATATCCCTTCTTAGGTAGATGTTAAGAATTGGTTAATGGGATTAGACAACTACTAAAATACTTAACCTGTTTTCACTGAGAGACACTGCTTAATGTCATAAAGGATTATCAGTCTATCAATGAATTTCAGACTGGAGACAACTAAGTCTTTACAAAAATTTGTAGTCCATATGATCAATTAATGTCATAAATTCTCCACTAAAACAGGACAGATTGTAGTGATTCAGCATCATGCACTGCAGATGACTGGCACAAAGACTGATTTAGTGACTCATAAGATTCTTAAAGTTTATTGTGAAACTATGAGAAAATATCTAACATGGAGCATTCAGCATATTCAAAGATATAGCAGGTTGCAGTGTGGCAACAGCATTTGTTGCAAATGCTCTGTGTTGATTCCATTGGGCCTACATTTTAAATTATTGCTTTGTTAAATAATCTGTTTGATGGTTTTATTAATAGAGTGGAGTAAATATAATGAAACATATATAAAATGCATACTTGCTTTATTTTTGCTGCAAGATTGTAATCCAACATTGCACCAATAGACTTTATAATTGGCAGCAGACACAGCAATACGAGTAGAGATATTTACTCCCAATATTTTTGATCACAATGAACTAAAATATACTAATGTTGTATGGCAGAAAATCAATATCAAAAATACAAAGGCTCATGGTTCTCTTTGGTACTAGATTTCTTTTATCAAAATGGATTACTGAGACTGAATGGTAAAATTCTGGAAGGTCATGTTTTTAAACAAGCTGCAAATTATGACATTGTCATGTTGTACAGAATATGAATTGCCATCTGTATCAACTTTTGCAAGTTGAATAATATTAAACTTTAATATTAAATTATATTTAAGAGGTTACCGTGAAGGCCCCGCCTTCTCAACCTCATCCTTTGTCTGAGGTGTGGTGACCCTCAGGTTAAAATATTACCAGTTGTCTGTCTCTAATGAAAACAGCCCTATGCTCTGCTGGAACTATGGAGACTTTACTTGTTAAAGCAATACATTTCCATTGGTTTAAGCTGTTGGTGTGGCACTGGTAAATTTTTGCTCGTTGCTGGTACAAATAAAAAAAAATTTAGCTCGATTTATTAAGTTTTTTTCTAAATTAAAATTGAAACTATATGTTATCCTCTCACATTCAGCAACAGTTTATACTCTTCCTTTTCTCTGATCGAGGTGGACAAATGTCTTATCAGAGATAAAAGGTACTGCAGATGCTGGAGAATCCGAGATAACAAGGTGTGGGGCTGGATGAACACAGCAGGCCAAGCAGCATCATAGGAGCAGGAAAGCTTGACGTTTTGGGCCTAGACCCTTCATCAGAATCAGTATGTTTCAAATAGCAGAAAGTCCCTATAGTGTCTACTCGTAATTTATCATTTATTAATTTTACCAGGCAAGTTCCTGTGCATAGATAAACAAGAACCTGTCACTTATTAATTCAGTAGGGCAATATTGCAATAAAGAGGTTAATATGATGAACACACATTTGTCCTATTCAGTCCTGATAACAGCACTTTTCAAAGCATTTTTTACTTGCTTAAAGGACATGAACATCCATGATTAGAAAAATTATTTCCCTGAAAACTAGTTAATGTACAACTGGATCATTCAATTGGTTCGATTGTTTAAATCCCAATCTATAACCATTTGTGTTGTACTTGATTGTGCATTAGCACATAAATGTTTTGTGACAGAGAAATAACAAAATACTGATAACAATGAATGGATACCATTCCCATTATTGATTTGATTTTCAACCAGAATAGATGTAAAAGTTTGTTCAATTATTTCTTGAATATTTAATTGATGAATACTCAGAAGTCTTCCTCCTAGTGATAGAAGACTAACATTACATTGCACGCTGAACAAGAGATAACACACTGTGGATCATCCTCTGATGCTGCCAGGCCTGTTATGTTCCTCCAAGTCCACACTGTGTTATCTCTGACTCCAGCACCTGCAGTTCTTACTATCTCTGTGCATGCTGAACAAGGTTTATTTTTAAAATTTGGTTCCAGAGAAGTGAAAGATTGGGGTACATTTTGTTCTACCAAAAGTGCTCTCTTGACATCTACTCAAATGTATACTTTTCCACTCACATTCCTTTTCCCTATGAAATATTGCAGTTTTGGGCAACTATCTTTTCAGGCTGTTCCTATGATCTCAGTAATGGCTCATAGCAATTATATTACTTTGAATAGTCTCTGAAAATTGAAGTCCTCTTGGGAATTTATCAAAGACCACCTACCTTGAGAAAGAATACCAGGAAAGTACCAGTCCAAAGATGTGCAGGTTAGATGGATCGGCCACAATAAATTTTCCCATAGTGTCCAGAGGTGTGCAGGTAAATGTGGGGTTACGGGGATAGTTTAGGGGTCTGGGTCTGGGTGGAATGGCCTTCAGAGGGTCTGTACAGATTCAATGAGCTGAATGGCCTCTTTCTACACCATAAGGATTCTATGAAAATACACCACTAAAACAGATGTTCCTTATTTAAATTTTAAAAAAATGTTAAATTAGAAAAATCTTCATTGAAGTTCTTGTACTAATCTGCAGAGAAAAAGACCAGGAATGGTCACCAACAGTAGATTTGAAGAAACAGGGAGCCTTAACAAAGTTAAAATCAGTGGGAGTCAAGGGTAAAGCTCTTAGCTGGTTGGAGTGCAACTTAGCATAAAGGACACTGGTTGTGCTTGTTGGAGGTTAATCATCTCAGCTCCAGGATGTCTCTGTATCCGTTCCTTGGAGTCGTGTCCTAGGTCTTACAATCTTCAGCTGTTTCATCACTGCTCCGACCCTTCTGTATTAGATCAGAAATGGAAATGTTCCCTGATGATTGCACAATGTTCAGCACTGTTCACAACACCTCAAATATTGAAGCAGTCCAAGTCCATAGGAAACAAGCTCTGGAAAGCATCCAGGCTTGGGCTGATTGGTAGCAAGTAGTATTTGCACTACACACAGTGGGTGTGTAATTGGCAGGCTATGTGGTAACGCATACCCGCTGTTGTTAGTCACTAACAGTCCCCATTAACAACGACTCACCCTCCCAGCCTGATCGTTAACAACTCCTTTGTCTGTCCAACTGTCTTTCTGTCTCTTTGGGCTCTATCCTATCGTTTACTCCCTACCCCACCCACCTCCCTATTTTCTGAATATAAACTGACGTTTTCCCAGCCACCATCAGTTCTGAGGAAGGGTCACCGGACCCGAAACGTTAACTCTGTTTTCTCCTTCACAGATGTTGCCAGACCTGCTGAGCTTTCCCAACAACTTTGTTTTTGATCTGTTATCCTTACCTGTGACTACATGTGACTCCTGATCCACAGCAATGTGTTGACTCTTAACTGTCCTCTCAAATGGTCAGTAAATGCTGGCTTAGCCAACAACACCCTCATCCTGTGAATCTATTTAAAAGGAAAAATCAGGGGTGTGATGCAGTATCGTCCCCTTGGCTGGATCAGTGTAGCACAATCAAAACAGAAGTTCAACATCCTCCAGAATAAAGCAACATGTTTGATGAGCATCCCACCCACAACATTCGACATTATTCCCTCTACCACTGATGTACAACATCAACGGTATGTACCACCTAAATGATGCTCTGCAAAAATTCACCAAGACTCCTTTGACAGCATCTTCCAATTCCATGATCTCTGTCTGTCCACAACAGCAATCAAGTAGGAATTCCACCATCTGCCAATTCTCCTCCAAGTAGCTCACTATCTTGACTTGGAACTGTATCAATGTTATTTCATTTCCACTTAATCAAATTGTGGAACACCCTTCTTAACACTGAGTTTACGTACAGCACATGGATATAGTATTTAAGAAGGCAACTCACCACCACTTTTTCTTAAGCAATCAGGGATGGATAATAAATACTGATACAGCCAGCAATACCCACATCTTATGAATTAATTTTCTAAAAACAAACATTCAGTTACTTCAAACTGCACAGAAATGTCAATGAAGAATAAAACCAAATGGACCAACAGACATTGACTCAGAGATCAGAAGTGACAAAGGTATATCTACAAATAAACGTTGAAAACTCCTCATCACTAACATCTGGTGAGTGTATAAAAATTTGGAGAGTTTTCCCACAGACTGGTCAAGCTGCCAATGTCCCAGATGTCATATTACCACCAACAAATAAGCCATGTCATACGACCAGTCAGGTCCACCTAAAGTGATGACACAGTGGTATCGAGCTAAGAGAGAGTTGCCTTGACTGTCAACAGCATTGCCCCTGGATCCCATGAAGTCTCAAGGTATCAAGTCGAGCATGCTAAAAGGAAACCCGAGGATTACTAGCCACTATCTTCACTTAGCTAATGGGTCAATACTCCTCCATATTGAACACAATTTGAAATAAGCATTGAAGGTAATAAGAGCACAGAATATACTTTGGATGGTTTACTTCAATGGTCATCATGAAGAGTAATTTGGTATCATGACTACCGACTGAGGGAGCTGAGTTTGGAGTACGTATCTTCCAAACTGGGTTGGCAGCAACTGAAAGAACTAAGCTTTGTTCACAACATTCTACCTGTTGCAGATGCATCTGCAACATGACAATATGACAAAGATGAATAAAAGAAATCCTTTTTCAAAAGAAAAGACATTACAACACTTAATAAAAGTAAGATTGAATGAAAGACATACTATGTTACAATAATATCTCAATTTTAATTGGTGGCAGTTATTGAGCAGCCGGTTATGCTTGGTACAATGATGAATCATGTCCTACTGTTTTGAAGTAGCCATTTCTCCCAAAAGTGCTCTTATAATGCGCTGCATTGTTCTCCAGTTTTGCTGTTGAGATTCTAATTAAATCCTCCTACTCCATGCTTTGCCTTGTTATGAAACACAACTGTTTCACATGCAGTTTTTGTATTTTAAACTAACTTAATTATTCACAGAAACAAAATCTGCCTCTAACCCCACATTGTGGTTTACTGTTGAAATGATGTTAACAACATTACCTTCTTGATAATGTGAAAAGGTTTTAACATATGTTGCTGTTTCTTGTTTAAATCACAACAGATATTCAATGTACTGACATGTGAAAAGTTTAGTCATTTTATGAAAACGTGTGAGAAACCCAAGTCTGTTGAGAGATTTACATGCAGAATCGAACTGTCTATTTCTTTCAGTAGCTGTTTGACCTGCTGTGCATTCTGCATGTTTCTTTTCAGTCCAGAAAATGTAGCAGTGACACCTATTTATGTGAATTGTTTATGAATGGAAGTAATCACCAAACAGTTATATTCAGATTTCTACATATAGTGCACGCTGTGAAAGCAGTCATTTATCACTATACCATTAAAACTATTCCAAGATTTGACTAAGAAGCAGCCAGCCCAATTGAGGATGTACTGCATGGAGCTGAGATAAGTCCACATTGGAAAGGATGAAAATTTGATGTATGAGAATTTTTTTGGCCTCATTGTACAGTTTCCTGTGATAATTTCAAAACTGGCATCAGCCAGGGATTTGAAATTGGATGACAACTTACTTTGGTCAAGGAATAGTGTCACATACTACAACAGTAAAAGAATTAAGAAACAGCGAAACTATGAATTTAATTCTGAAATAAGGACGTTAGAAATCGGAGCAGGAGGTGGACTTTAATTTGCTCAAGCCCACCCTGCCATTCATTAAGATCATGGCTGATATGCATAGACCTCAGGTCCTCTTTTGTGCCAGCTCCTCATAGTCTTCAATTTGATATTTCAAAAATCTATCGATTTCTTCTTTAAATACTTTCAGACATCTAATTTCCACAACATCTGACAAAGAACAGTACAACATTAGGAATGAGTGTTATACACAGGTGTTGTCAACAGCCTTCACATCCCAAAGATGAATAAAAGAAATTCATTTTCAAAGAAAAAGATGTTGCAATACTGTTCATAAAAGTAAGATTGAATGAAAGACATACTATGTTACAATAATATCTCAATTTTAATTGGTGGCAGTTATTGAGCAGCCGGTTATGCTTGGTACAAGGATGAATCATGTCCTACTGTTTTGAAGTAGCCATTTCTCCCAAATTGACTGTTTGGTCCACCAAGCCTGTGCCAACACATGATGCCCCTGTAAACTAAGAAGCTTTTGCCTCAAAGTGGTCCGTATCCCTCTATTACCTGCCTGTTCACGTATCAATTAAGATGCCTCTTAAACGATGCTGTTGTATCTGCTTTTATCACCTCACTGGCGATGCGTTCCAGATACTTACCACCCTCTGTGGAACAAGTTTGCCTCTCACGTCTCATTTCAACCTTCCCCTTTTGCCTTAAACCTATACCCCTAGTAATTGACATTTTTACCCTGGGAAAAAGTGTCCGATTATCCCTTCTCTCCATGCCTCTCATAATTTTGTAAACTTTTATCAGGTCACTCCTCAGCCTCTGACATCCATGTGAAAACAAACGAACTTTGTTCAATCTCTCCTCATTGCTAATACCCCCCAAACCAGGTAATGTCCTGGTAAACATTTAAAGTACCCATTCCAAAGCCTCCATATTCTTCTGGTAGTGTAATGATGCATTTGCATGCAATATATCAAATGTGGCCTAACTAAAGCTCTGTATGTCTGCAACACAACCAGCCAATTTTTATACTCAGTGCCCCAACTGATGAAGGCAAGCATGCCAAATGTCTTCTTGACCATATTATCCACTTGAGTAGCAACCTTCAGATAACTGTGACTAAAAACCAAAAGAACTGCAGATGCTGTAAATCAGAAACACAAATAGAAATTGCTGGAAAAGCTCAGCACATCTGGCAGCATCTGTGACACCTCCTCAGAGTCAGTTCTAGACCCAAAACATTAACTCTGATTCCTCTTCACAGATGCTGCAAGACCTGCTGAGCTTGTCCAGAAATTTCTGTTTTTGTTTCAGGGAATTGTGGACCTGCAGACCTAGATCCCTGTGTATGTTAATGCCTCTAAGGGTTCTGCCATTTACTGTATACTTCCCTCCTGCATTAGATCTTCCGCACTTTATTGCCTCACATTTGTATGGATTAAGCTCCATCTGCCCTTTCTTCAAACAAGTCTCCAGCCTATCTATATCCTGCTGTAACCTCTGGCAACCTACTTCCCTATCCACAGCTTCCTTGATCTTTGTGTCATCTGCAAACTTACTAATCAGACCCCCTATGTTGTCCTCCCAATCATTTATACATAGTACAAACAAAGGTCACAGCAGTGATCCCTGTGGAATACCATTGTTCACAGATCTCCAGTCAGAAAGACACACTTCCACCATTACCCTCTGTCTTCTATAAACAAGCCAGTTCTGTATCCCATCTTACCAGCTCACCACAGATCCCGTGTGACTTCACCTTCTGTTTTAGTTTGCCGTGTGGGACCTTGCCAACGGCTTTGCTGAAGTCCATATACACAGTATCCACTGCCCTGCCTTTAATCATCTTTGACACTTCCTCAAAAAACTCAAGCAAGTTTGTGAGACTCAACAATTTGTGAACAATCTTCTCCCAGCACTCAGAACATTTTAAGTTAGTGTCAATCTCCTGTCGTTTGCTCATAACCTGCGCAGTTTCTAGATAATTATCCAATGCCCTCTTGAATGTCTCAGTTGAACCACATTTACATCCCACACATTCCAGAAGACTATAAAACCGTAAGATGTAGGAGCAGAATTAGGCCATTCAGCCCATCGAGTCTGCTGCACTGTTCAATCATGTCTGGTATGTTTCTCAATCCTGTTCTCCTGCCTTCTCACTGTAACTCTTGATCTCCTTCCTAATCAAGAACCTATCTACCTCTGCCTTAAATACACTCAATGACTTGGCCTCCTCAGCCCTCTGCAGCAATAAATTCCACAGATTAACCACACCCTGGCTGAAGAAATTCCTCCCCATCTCAGTTCTTAAGAGTCATCCCTTCACCCTGAGGCTGTGCCCATGGGTCCTCGTCCCCTACTAGTGGAAACATTTTCTTTAAATTAATTCTATCCAGGCCTCTCAGTATTCTGTAAGTATCAATCAAATCCTCCTCATCCTTCTAAACTCCATCAAGTACAGATCTGGTGTGCTCACGGTTCATCATATTGACAAGATCTGCACTTGATGGCGTTTAGAAGGGTGAAGGGCATATGATTGAAACTTACAAAATACCGAGAGGATCATTCTTGTAAACCTCCTCTGGACCCCCTCCAATACCAAAACATCCTTCCTTAACTGCCCACAATATTCCAAATGCAGCCTGACCAGATCCTTATGACTCCTCAACAGTACATCTCTGCTTTTGTATTCTAGCCCTCTCGAAATGTATGCCAACATTTCATTTGCCTTCCTAACTACCAACTGGACCTGCATGTTAACCTTGAGAGACTCGTGAACTAGGACTCCAAATCCCTTTGTGCTTCAGATTTCTGAAGCCTTTCCCCATTTAGAAAATTATGTCTCTGTTCTGCCTTCCAAAGTGTATAGCTTCACACTTTCCCACATCGTATTCCATCTGCCACTTCTTTGCCCACTCTTCTAGCCTGTCAAGTCCTTCTACAGCCTTCGTGCTTCCTCAACATTATCTGTCCCTCCACCTATTTTTCTGTCATTTGTAAACTTAGCAATAATGCACTCAGTTCCTTTGTCCAGATCATTAATGTACAACATGAAAAGTTGTGGTTCCTGCAAAACTTCACTCGCCACCCGCTGCCATCCTTAAAATGACCCCTCTATTCTCTGCCTTCTACAGGTCAACCAATCTCTACCCATGCCAGTAGCTTGCCCCTCACACATGAGTTTTTATCTTATTTAGCAGCGTCCTGTGCGGTACTTTGCTAAAAGCCTCCTGGATAGCTAAGTAGATCATGTCCACTGGCTCTCCTTTGTCCAATGTGGTCATCACCTCCTCAAAGAATTCTAACAGATTTGTAGGCATGATCTCCCCTTGATGAAGCCATGCTTGCTCAACCCTATTTTAACATGCACTTCCAAGTACTCTGCAATCTCATCCTTAATAATGGACTCAAAACTCTTATCAACAATCAAGGTCAAGCTAAATAGCCTAAGGTTTTTTATCTTCAGCCTCCCTCCCTTCTTAAATAGGGGTTTTACAATTTTCTGGGACCCTCACTGATTCCAGTGATTCTTGAAAGATCACCACCATTGCCTTAACATTCTCCTCAGCTATATCCTTCAGAACTATCCTTCTAAATATCCTTCAGAAGTAGTCCGTCTGGTCCAGGTTATTTATCCAACTTCAGATATTTTAGCTGCCCAGCACCTTCTCCTTAGTGATGGCCACTACCCTCACCTCTGCCCCTTGACTCTCTTGAAGTTCTGGAATGCTTCTGGTCTCTTGCACTATGAAAACTGATGCAAAGTACATATTAAGTTTGTCCACCATTTCTTTGTTCCACATTACTACTTCTCAACTTCATTTTCCAGCGGACCAAGGTATATAACAACCTGCAATGCATGATTCTGAGAATATGTTTTTCTGAATTTCATTTCCAAATTGGAAGTTTCCATGTGGAACAAAGACATTGTACAATGCAAGTTGAGGTATGCCCTTAAAACAGTTGTTTTTTTAATGATCAACAGGAAGATGGATCACTTACGTATGACAATTCTTGTCCAGTTCTTCCATGAGTTAAAAGAGACAAAGGTAACCTTTATCCAGAATCCTGACAGTTGTTGTCTATCAGCATTTGTGCATGGTGGAAGTTGTATTTCATCAATAGACTATGCACATAAAGTTTTCTGTAACTGCTACACATGGCTAAACCTCTTCCACTGGAGGGAGCTGATGAATCCAGCAAAACTCAACTCACTTGATTGCTGCATTTCCTACCTGTGCAGTCATAAATTATGTGTTTTGTACCAAAATAAGAATTTCAAAGCCATTGCCTCATGCAGTAAATATTCTAAATTGACAAAAGTTACTTTTACAGTTTCATTTTTATTCCATTTTATTTGCTGTCCTCCAATGTTAAAATCAGGGAGTAAAAACCATGACCGGTATTCAGATTAAGTCAGTTGAAAGTAAAGATCAAATGGATCCAGTAGTGGGTGACAGATAGCAAGAATTAGAGACAGGAAGGAGGGGAGAAAAGAGGAATAGGTCAGGAGAAAGGAATGGAGAAGGGAGAGGAACTAAATACAAGGATGCATAGAATGAATCATTTCTCCACTGTGAGTGGATGGAAATGGAGAGGAGGGGGATGGATGAGGTTGATGGGAAGTAGCAACGGGAGTGAAAGACTGAAGGGTGCACATGAGATGGCGGGGTGGCTCAGTAGTTAGCACTGCTGCCTCCCAGCACCAGGGACCCGCGTTTGATTCCATCCTCGGGCGACTGTCTGCGTGGAGTTTGCACGTTCTCCCCATGTTTGCATGGGTTTCCTCCAGGTGCTCTGGTTTCCTCCCACAGTTCAAAGATGTGCAGGCTAGGTGGATTGTCCATGCTAAATTGCATATAGTGTTCGTGGATGTGCAGATTAGGTGGGTTATGGGGAATGGGACTGGGTGGGGTGCTCTGAGGGTCAGTGTGGACTTGCTGGGCCGAAGAGCCTATTTCCACACTGTAAGGATTCTATGATTCTATGATAATGAGACAAGTTAGATGATAAATTTTTGGGTCAGTGCCAAATCGACTCTTTGTGGGCAAAGATCCAGTGCATGGGCCCAATTTTATTTTGCTGAGATGAGGCGAGCACTTTTCGTCTTTTTACTGGGGTGGGTGGGATATTTAAGTGGATAGATTTGTGACTTGAGTGAGTGTGATGGTAAGTTTCACCATGATTCTATTTAAGATTTAGGTTGAAGATGAGGAAAATTTGTTTTACTCAGTAGGTTGTGACCCTTTGGATTTCTCTGCCTCAAAAGCCTGTAAATGACAGTCTTTGAATATGTTTAAAGTACAGATTGATAGATTTTTGATTACCAGTGGTGAACAGGGTTATGGGGATTGGTGGGTAAAAGACAGTGCTTCATCGGCTGTTATCATATTGAATGGAGGGGCAGGTTCAACAGTCAAGAATGGCCCACACCTATTCTTAAGTTCCTACGATTCAGTACAGAAAGAGAAAATGTACACGTAATGGGTTAAAGGAGGGCAACAATCTATTCAGAGTTGAGTAGTACAGAGTAAGTTTCATTTATTTACCATTGTTCTCCTATGTCATCTAGATTTTTTACCTTGGCGTGTAAAGCCAGATAGTTTAGCAACATTTAAGAGGCATTTAGATAGACACATGAACAAGCAGGGAATAGAGGGATTAATTTAGAATGCAACATGGTTGTCTCAGACATGGTGGCCAAAGGGTCTGTTCCTTGCTGTACTGTTCTATGTTCTATGTTTGGAAATGGCAGCTTGAACATCTGACAATTTAGACTAAATATATTAAAATATCATTGAATTAGTCAGGAAAATGCGTTATTCTAAGGTTTAATGCATGGAGAACATGATACTTTTTTCTATTCATTCACAGGATATGGCCATCTGTAGCTAAGGTAACACTTATAGCCCATCCCTAATTACCTAGAGGGTAGTTAATAGGCATTTCTGTGAATCTGGAGTCACATACTGGCCAGACCAAGTAAGGATAGGAGATTTCCTTCCCTAAAGGACCTTGGTGAACTAGATGGGTTTTTCTGACAATTGACAGTGCCGTTAGGCCCTTAATTCCCGAATTTATTTTTAAAAATAGAATTCAATTTCCACGATGGTAGAATTTGAACTTGTATCCCCAGACATTACTCAGGATCTCTCATTGATTACTCCAGCAATAATACCACTAGATCATTGTCTTCCCCAATTAATATATCTCCCTAACTAATATTTGAGTAAAACAATTTCCTGTCCTTGTTCAGATTATATTTTAATTTATAAAGTTGAGGTACCAAAGGCAGCTGCAGCCAACACAGGAAAGCAGTATATATTATAGCAATTCAGAATAATCCAGATTCACATATCTTACTCTGTACTCGTTGAAAGCATTTCTTCCTTTTCCAGTTAGTTGTTACCTTTAGTATTCCCAATCAGTAACATTGATGTCCAGTAAAGCACAATCCAATTGATGACCACTTTGTTTGCTTTCAATTATTCAGTTAGTTATCATTACTTAATTAGTGATTAGTTAGTACATTTTTTGTCTCTGAAGGGTGTATGTTTTTATATAATTTCCCCCAGTTTAACTTATGTGCTCAATGTGACATATAGAATAACTGTCAATAATTACGATATTAACAGTTTAGAAGCAGAGACTATTGAGAACATAAATCATCTCATTACAGGAGCTAGAGATAGAGCCCCCAGTTCTGTGACAATTTCTTAATTTCTACAGTGCAAATGTAACAATTACTTGACACTTATGCAGAAATTATCAGTTCTACCTGGACTAACAGTGCAGAACCCCAAATCACTAAATATTTTTATGCATTAATCCATTGCTGAAAAAAAGAGATGCTGTTGAAGGTTTTTGTCTTGCATGCATCAGGACAGTTGCAAGAGTATTAAATCTCCAAAGGTGCAACAATGTATACTGCACAGGAAAAGACTGCTGATTAATTGGCAAGATGACACTGATTGATCAAAGCATTTCATAAGAACATAAGAAATAAGAACAGGAATAGACCATCTGGCCCATTGAGCTTGCTCCACTCTTCAATAAAATTATGGCTGATCTTTTCATGGATTAAGCTCCACTTATCTGCTCACCCACCATAACCTTTAATTCCTTTACTGTTTAAAAATCTGTTCATCTTTGCCTTACAAACATTCAACGAGGTAGCCTCAACTGCTTACTGGGCAGGGAATTCTACAAATTCACAATCGTTTAGGTGGAGAAGTTCATCCTCAAATCAGTCCTAAATCTGCTCCCCCTTATTTTGAATCTATGTCCCCTAGTTTTGGTTTCACCTGCCAGTGGAAACAACCTCCCTGCTCCTATCTTGTCTATTCCCTTCATGATTTTATTTGTTTCTATAAGATCTCCCTTCATTCTTCTAATTCCAGTAGGTATAGTCCCAATCTATTCAATCTCTCCTCATAAGCCAAACCTCTCAATTCCAGAATCAACCAAGTGAACCTCCTTTGTACCCGCTCCAGTGCCAGTACGTCCTTTCTCAAGTAAAGAGACCAAAACCAAACACAGTATTCCAGGTGTGGCCTCACTAGCACCATATAAAGCTGCAGTATAACCTCCCTATTTTTAAACTCCACGCCTCTAGCAATGAAGGGCAATATTCCATTTGCCTTCTTAATTACCTGCTACATTTGCAAACTAACTTGTTGTGATTCAAGCACACAGACACCCAGATATTTCTGCACAGCAATTTTTCACCATTTAAATAATAGTCCATTTTGCTGTTATTCATACCAAAATGGATGGCCTCACAATTACCAACATTGTGCTCCATCTGCCAAAACATTGTCTACTCACTTAACCTATTTTACATCCCTCTGCAGACTTTCAGTGTCCACACATTTTGCTCTACCATTTATTTTAGTGTTATCTGCGAACTTTGACACACTAACTAAAGAAGCTATGCTTATGTACATTTGTATCTAAGTTGGCACTGTAGTTGGCGACGTATAAACTTTCCACTGTACTCATTGAGTATGTGTGGCAATAAAGACTATTCTATTCTACATTTGGTCCCCAAATCTAAATCATCTATGTAATTTGTAAACAATTACACTCCCAACACTGATCCCTGAAGCACACAACTAGCCATTGATCGCCAGCAAGAAAAAGACCCATTTGTCCCCACTTTTTGCTTTCTGTTAGTTAACGAATCTTCTGTCCATGCTCATACCTTATCCACAATGCCATGCACATTTATCTCAAGCAGCAGCCTTTGTGCGGCACCTTGTCGAATGCCTTTGAAAATCCAGACACACCACATCCACCAATTCCACATTGTCCACCATGCTTGTAATGTCCACAGAGAATTCCAGTAAATTAGTTTAACATGACCTGCTTTTCAAGATGCAATGCTGCAACTGTCCAATGGTTCAATTTCTATCCAGATGTCTTGCTATTTCTTCCTTGATTATAGATGCAAGTATTTCCCCACTACAGAAGTTAAGCTAATGGGCCCATAAACACCCATCTTTCGTCTATCTCCGTTTTTAAACAGTGGCGTCAAATTTGCTGTTTTCCAATCCGCCAGAACCACCCCAGAGTCCATCAGATTTTGGTAAATTACCATGAGTGCATTTGGTTTTTTCCCCACCATCTCTTTTAGTACCCTGGGGTGCATTCCATCAGGGCCAGGAGACTTATCTATCTTTAGCCCCATTAGCTTGCTCAATATTACCTCTTTAGTAACAACAATCATTTGTAGGCCGTCACCTCCTTTTCATCACTTATTGACATATTATTTTTGTCTTCCCCTGTGAGGACTGACACAAAATACCTGTCCAATGCTTTGACTATTTCCTCATTTTCCATTATTAAATGCCCCTTCTCATCCTCTAAGGGATCAATGTTTACATTAGCCACTCTTTTTTTGTTTTATATATTTATTTGTAGAAACTTTTGCTATCTGTTTTTAATATTCTGAATTAGTTTACTCACATGATCCATCTTACTTTTCTTTATAGATTTTCTCATGGCTTTCTGTTGACCTTTAAAGATTTCCCAATCCCCTAGTTTCCTACTAAATCTTTGCAACTTGGTATGCATTTTCTTTAAATTTGACAGTCTCCTTTATTTCCTTAGTTATCCATGGCTGATTATCCCTTTTCCGACAATCATTTCTTTTTACTGGTATATACTTTTGCTGAGCACTGTGAAAAATCACTTTGAAAGTTCTCCTTTGTGCCATCATATAGTCTTTACTCCGAGTCTACTTTAGCCAACTCCTCCCTCATCCCATTGTAGTCTCTTTTGTTTAAGCACAAGATGTTGGCATTGGATTTCACCTTTTCACTCTCCACCTGTATTTTAAATTTGACCATTCTGTGATCACTCCTTCCGAAAGGATCCCTAACTATGAGATCGTCAATTATTCCTGTCTCCATACATAGGACCAGATCTAAGAAAGCTTGCTCCCATGTAGGTTCCATTACATAGTGTTTGAGGAAACTATTACAGATACATTCAATGACCTCTTCCTCAAGGCTGCCCTAACCAACTTGGTTTGACCCATCAATATGTAGATTAAGATCCCCAATGATAATTGTCATACCATTTCTGCACGCATCGGTTATTTTTGTTTACTGCCGACACCACCATGATGTTGTTATTTTATGGCTGATAGAATACACCTATCAGTGACTCTTTCCCCTTCCTATTTCTAATTTCCATTCACATTGATTCAACCTTTTTCTCTACAGAATCTATATCATCTCTCACTACCACCCTGATGTCATCCTTAAATGTCAGAGATGCACCGCCTCCCTTTTCTTCCTGTCTGTCCTTCCAAATAGGCTGATACCCCTGGATATTTAACTCCCAGTCAATGACCACCCTGCAACCATATCTCTGTCTCATTTGCATTCCCATGAAAAGTACACCAGGAACCTATTGTCTGACACATTTTTAAAAGATTCATTGAGTGAACATGTTCCATTTACCATGACCTGTCTGCAGTTTGCCTTGTTTATCATCAAAAAACTCAAACTGAATGTTAAAGTAAGTATTATGAATTTTTAATTATGGAATCATAGAATCTCTACAGTGCAGAAAAATGTCATCCAGCCCATTGAGTCTGCACCTAACCTCTGAAGAGCATCCCACCCAGGTACACACACTCCTCACCTTCCAAGGCCCCAGACATACTTTCCAGATGAAGCAGCAATTCACCTGTACTTCATTCAATTTAGTCCATTGCATTCACTATTCACAATGTAGCCCCCATTACACTGGGGAGACAAAGTATAGGGTGGGTGACCATTTTGCGGAACACCTACAGTCTGTCTGCAAAAATGACCCTGAGCTTCCAGCTGCCTGCCTGCCACTTCAACATACCACCATATTCCCATGCCGATATTTCTGTCACAGCCCTGCTGCAGTGTTCCAGCGAGCCTCATTGCAAGCTCAAAGAACAACATCTTATTTTACATTGGGAACCCTGCTGCCCCAAGGACTCAGTATTGAATTCACTAACTTCAGAGCCTGATTCCATCCTTCCATGATTTTTACCTACCTCATACTCGATTCTGTTATGACATGGGTTGTTTTTGGCACAGTCACGCATTCCTAATTACTCCTAAGCCCATTATCACATTATATGGGTTACATTCAGCATAGCTAACCTACTTTCTCACTCTTCGTTCTTATTATCTCTTATTCAACTTTTCTTTATCCTGGACTTCTATCCATTATCTCTGTGTTTACGTACCCCTTTCATAGTCTTCCCACAGATGCTGCCAGACCGGCTGAGTTTCTCCAGCAATTTCTGTAAGTATTTTAAATAGTTGTACATTTGCTTTAAGAATGAATGCTCATTTACTTCTGTGATTGATTTTTAATTGATTTCTTTCTGGAAAACTTTGTGAGAAAGAATTCTGTTGCATCATGAGTGCTGCTGAACAACTTTAGACTGTAATACCTCTTCCTGCTGCACCTACATACTACTCATTTCTTCCGATGTGTTGTGGCTAAATAAACATAATGCAAAACTCCAACCATTTGCTCATAAAAGCTGTATGACCATGTTCTGCTAATTTAAATCTTTGACACTGGTCTTCTCCTTCAATCCCATAATTAATGGACAAAGTGGTTAGTTGTCTCAGTGCCTTAATGCTTCAAATTTATATGTTTCTCCCCCCCAAATTTAAATGTCTTTTTAAGATCTATCTGGTTGATCACACCTTTAGTCAAGACTTCTAGCTTCCCTAGGTCAATACAGTACCACTTCTTCACCATTAAATGCTCTGAGCAATTTTAAGATGCTTTGTCACAGCCAAACTCTGGCATTATTATCCATCAGCCATAATACAGTTTTCATTGCTTAGAAGATAACATTTCTGAGTTTAAAAATTGTTTTGGAAATTCTACTTGAAATGTTCTGCATGCTAAAGGTTGTACATAAGTGCACATTTAATTTCATCGGGCTTTGCACAAGAAGACAGATACTTAAGTACATAGGGCTGTAGGTGCATAGATACTGAGGGTCTGTGTGTAGGTGTTTATCTGACAGTGCAAATGGGTGAATACATAACACAGCTCTGTTGTTGTGGATATCTAACAGAATTGCACATGAGTGGATCTCTTTTTACGCATTTTATGGGAGGTGGGTGTCGCTGCCTGGCTAGCATTTATTGCCTGCCCCTACTTGCCCTTGAGAACGTGGTGTTGAACCTTCTTGAACTGCTGCAGTTCACCTGCTTTGGGTTGACCCACAATGAAGAGAATTCCACGATTTTGACCCAGCAAAGTGAAGGAATGGCAATATATTTCCAAGTCAGGATGGTGAGTGGCTTGGAGGAGAACTTGAAGATGGTGGTGTTCCCATTTATCTTCCAGCCTGGTTCTTTTAGATGAAAGTGGTCATGGGTTTGGAAGGTGCTGACTGAGGATCTTTGGTGAATTGCTATCGTGCATCTTGTAGATAGTACACACTACTGCTACTGAGCGTCAGTGGTGGAGGGAGTGGATGCTTGTAGATGTAATGCCAATCAAGCCAGCTGGTTTATCCTGGATGGTATCAAGTTTCTTGGGTGTCATTGGAGCTGCAGTCCTCCAGGCAAGTAGAGAGTATTCCATCACACTCCTGACTTTTGCCTTGTAGACGGTGGGCAGGCTTTGAGGAGTCAGGAGGTGAGTTACTTGGCACAGTATTCCTAGCCTCTAACCTGTTCTTGTAGCCACTGTGTTTATGTGGTGAGTCCAGGTGAACCCTCAGGATGTCGATAGTGGGGGATTCAGTGATGGTAACACCATTGAATGTCATGGGGCAATGGTTAGATTGTCTCTTATTGGTGATGGCCATGGCCTGGCATTTGTGTGGCATGAATGTTACTTGCCACTTGTCAGCCCAAGCCTCAATATTGTCCAGATCTTGTTGCATTTGAACATGGACTGTTTCAGTATCAGAGGAGTTGCAACTGGTGCTGAATATTGTGCAATCATCGGCAAATATCCCCATTTCTGACCTTATGATAGAGGGATTGATGAAAATGTCCTGGACCTGAGATGACTGACCTCCAAAAACCATGACCATATTCCTATATTTCAGGTATGACTCCAACCAGCGGAGATTGTGCCCCCACTACCCATTGACTCCAGTTTTGCTAGGTCTCCTTGATGCCATACTCAATTGAACGCAGCCTTCATGTCAAGGGCTGTAATTCTCACTTCACCTCTGGAATTCCGCTCTTTTGTCTATGTTTGGACCAAAGGCTGCAATAAGGTTAGGAACTGAGTGGCCATGGCAGAACCCAAACTGGGCATTACTGAGCAGGTTATTGCTGAGCAGGTGCTGCTTGTTAATACTGTTGATGACACCTTCCATCACATTACTGATGATCTAGCATAGACCAATAGGCCGGTAATTGGCTGTGTTGGATTTGTCCTTTTTTTATGTGCAGGATATATCTGGGCAATTTTACACATTGTTGGGCAGATGCCAGTATTGTAACTGTACTGGAACAGCTTGGCTAGGGGAATGGTAAGTTCTGGAGTACAAGTCTTCAGTACTATTGCCAGAATGTTGTTGGGGTCCGTAGCATTTGCAGTATCCAGTGTCTCCAACTGTTTCTTGATATCATGTGGAGTGAATTGAATTGGCTGAAGATGGGTATCTGTGATACTGGAGACCACTTGAGGAGGCTGAGATGGATCATCCACTCGACGCTTCTGGCTGAACATCAGTGCGAATGGGGCTTCAGCCTTATCTTTTACACCAGGTTTTTCTATCATTGAGGATGGAGATATTTGTGGAGCCTCCTCGTCCAGTGAATTGTTTAATCATCCACCACCATTCATGACTGGATTGGCAGGACTGCAGAGCTGAGATTTAACCAGTTGGTTGTGGGATCAAATAGGTCTGTCTATCACTTGCCACTTATGCTGTTTGGGTTGGAAGTAGTCCTGTTTGGTGGCTTCACCAGGTTGACACCTCATCTTCAGGTATGCCTGGTACTGCTCCTGGCATGGCCTCCTGCACTCTTCCTTGAACCAGGGTTGATACCCTGGCTTAATAGCAATGGTTGAGTGGGGTTATGCCAGGCCATGAGGTTGCAGATTGTGCTGGAGTACAATTCTGCTGCAGCTGATGCCCTACAGAACCTCATGGATGCCCAGTCTGGAGTTGCTAAGTTCAAAGTCTGTCCCATTTAACAAAGTGATAGTGCCAGACAACAGGCTGGAGGTTATTCTCAATGTGATTGTGGGACTTCATCTCCACAAGGATTGTGCCATGGTCATGCTAACTGATACTGCCATGGACAGATGCATCTGCAGCTGCTAGGTTGATGAGAATGACATCAAGTTTCCTTTTCCTTGTCATTGGTTCTCTCACCACCTACCACAGACCCAGTCTAGCAGCTATGTCCTTTAGGACCCAACCAGCTCGATCTGTAGTACTGCTGCCGAGCCACTCTTGGTGGTAGACGTTGAAATACCCACCCAGAGTACATTTAGTGTTCTTACGATCTCAGTGCTTCCTCTAAGTGTTGTTCAACATGGAGAAGTACCAATTCATTAGCTGAGGAAGGACGGTATGTGGTAATCAGCAGTAAGTTTTCTTGCCCATGCTTAACGATGAGCCATGAGACGTCATGGGGCCTAGAGTCAACGCTGAGGGCTCCCAAGGCAACTTCCTCCCAACTGTATACCACCGTGCCGCCACCCCTGCTGGGTCCGTCCTGCCGGTGGGACAGAACATATCCAGGGATGATGATGGTGGTGTTTGGGACATTGTCTGTAAGGTATGTTTCTGTGAGTAGGACTATGTCGGGCTGTTGCTTAATTAGTCTGTTAGACAGCTCTCCCAATTTTGGCACAAGCTCCTTGATGTTAGTGAGGAGGACTTTGCAGGGTTGACAGGGCTGTTTCTGCTATTGTCTTTTCTGGTGCCTAGATCAATGCCAGCTGAACTGTCCGGTTTCGTTTCTTTGAGACTTTGTAGCGATTGGCGCAACTGAACAGCTCGCTAGGCCATTTTTGAGGGCAGTTGAGAATCAACCACATTGCTGTGGGTCTGGAGTCACATGTAGGCTAGAACAGATGAAGATGGCAGATTTCCTTCCCTGAAGGACATTAGTGCGCCTGATGGGTTTTTCTGACAATCGACAATGATTTCATGGTGAACAGTAGATTCTTAATTTCAGATTTTTTAAAAATTGAATTGAAATTCCACCATCTGCCATAGTGGGATTCAGACATGGGTCCCCAGATCAATACCTGAGTTTCTGGATTAATAGTCTAACAATAATATTGCTAGGCCATCGGCTAGTGTATTTGGGTATTTAACAGTTTGAGCTATGTGCATTATTATATGAGATGATAATTTTAAAAATGGAGCAACAGTTAAGTATTCTCATATTCTGGAAGGTCTTGTATGTGGAAGAGGCTCCAACACATATGTTTTGTGTTGATGTCAAAAATGGTTGAATAAAATGAGAAGTGAGAAACTTCAGGATGGGGTTTGCGGTTTACACATGACTACTCAGTGTGGGGGAGCAGCAATGAATTCCGTGTTCAGAATTATTCATTGGCTGTCTTTTAAAGCTCCAGACATTACAGGAAGTTGCTTATTGCAGCAACACTAGCCATAGCACAGAAGCCAAAAGAAACATGCAGCAGATGGTTGGCCTGCCAGACACACTGTTCCTGAACACATGAAATGTCTCCTTATCAGGGTGCAAAATTTTAGCATCTTCTACAGCTTTGAATGCTGCTAATGAAACATTGGGATCACCAGTCATCAGGATATCAAAGACACAACATTCAAAGTAGATATCTTCCACCTGCAGTTTCTCTTTGCATTTGGCTTTTGCCCCTTCAGTGTCAGTGGGGGAGTTCAAGGGAAGTCTTTCTGTGAAAGGACAGCCTGATACACAGAGCTGCTGATCCTGCTCCTCTGTATGCGAGCTTGCTACTTCCTCAGGCATGAGGATGGCAAAGCCCAGATGCTGTCCCACCTGGCGCACTAACAGAGTTGTACCGATGTAACTTGCCTGGATTTCCACATGGCCAGCATCAAACCTTTCTTTGATCACGAGACTGTTGGCCCCATTTCTATCACCACCATTTACAGACCCATCTACAAATGCAGCTGGAATATTGCCAATTTCAGCTTGATACACTTTCTGATCAATGCATTCCTTGGAGTTCTTGAAAATAGCAGTAACCTGAAAATAAATGAGAGGGAAATCATTAATCTCTGATTATTGCTGTCTGTGCCACTTACATTTTGTGAATTACTCAGATTCTCACTCCATCGCACATTTCACTCTGTAGCCTTCCACTTTTATTCTTGGTCACTCACTCATACTCTATTTCTCACTCACAATTGATTTTCCAATCTCTCAACTCTTCCCGTTGAGTACTTCTTGTTTACGGTTTATCCCCTTCCCCTCCCAGGCACACAACATTTGTCATTCACTCAACATTCTTCATGCACTTTCATTTCTCTCTAATTTTCTGCTTTTTACACTTTGGTTTTACTCACACATATTCTGTATTTCATTGTATCTCGCTTGCTCTCATTCACTGTTCCTGACTTTCACGCACTCTACTTACCTTTCACTTCCTGTCAACTTTTCTACTGTCTATTGATCATTCAATCCTTCCCACTCACTCTGTTCTGACTTCATCTTCCTTCACTTTCCATTCCTCATTCATTACCCGCTGTTTGTCAGTCCTTATATTTTAAATGCTGTCTTATTTACTAACATTACTCTTTGTTCACTCAGTCCTCACTTACGCCATGGCTCAAATTTGAACTTGAGGTAGATTTAAGTGATTAGCCCGACTTCAGTCACATCAGGCCTGAGTGATTTTAAATCTGGGTTTTTACAATCATGTCCCTAGCTGTTTCTTTTTATCATGTCCCCACTCAAAAGTTGCTGCCAGTTGTGTGTTCAATCTCCCATGCTCCAAAGGCACGGATCATAGGGTTGGATAGAAGGAGACTGGAGCAGGCAAAGCATAAACATTAGGAGTAAGCACAAAGAGCTACAGTTGCTAGAAATCTGAAATAAAAACTGAGTGCTGGAGAAACACAGCAGATCTGGCAGCATCTGTTGAGAATTCAATGACTTTTCATCAAGCGTGACCACTGTCTCTTCCCCAGACAAGAGACTGAGCAGGTAAAAATAGTGCCCTCATTACTAATGTCATTAATACCTGATAAGCATATGTAATGCAATGAAACTGACCAGTTTTCAGATAGTTCCTTCTGTTTGTTTAGAACAGCAGGTCAAAACTGAACCTGCATGATCAATGTGGAATGTTGATAAGTGAGTCTCAGAGTGGGTCTAACTGCCCACACATTTGGTTTCAGGCCTACATCCAGGAGCAAAATTGCCATTTCTCTTTTATTCCCTATCCCTACTCGTTCACGGTTATCTGATTTTCTCCCCTTTAACATGGCAACAAGAAAAGCAACTAACAGGATTCATTATCATCAGACCCATTAGTTACTATCAATACTTTACTCCTGATGAACAGTTACATGCTTGTGGTATTGACCATTATTAATTCAGTTAAAGAACACGACTACCTCTCTGGCACAACCATTAGGATCATCTTTTCTGTGACTATTAACTCTTTTCAGTTAAGTGCACCTTCTGTTCCTGACAAATTAATAAAATTCCCTTCATTTACTGAATGTTGTTGTGCTAATTTTCGAGACTGTTCATAACATTTCCTTACTGTATGTTAATGCAATTCTGTTTGTAACATTGTCACCATTGTCAGCAAAAATCATGCAATTCTGTTAATCAATGTTAAATCAATTCTGTTATTGAATGTTAACACAATCATATTTTTGCTATTCTCTGAGTAAACGTTAATACAAATCCTTCAGTGAATGTTAACGTTATTCCTTAGCTAACTGTCAACACCATTCTTTGACTAAATAGTAACATGATTCTTTAGGTTACCATTCTGTTTATGATTGCAAACAGTGTTCCGTAACTGAATATTGGTGCCTTTCCCTTGGTGACCATTAACAGCAATATACTACTGAATGTTTACATAATTTTGTAACTCCAGAAGCTTGAAGTCACTCAAAGCTACGCTGTCGTTCAACTGGCAACATGTCCCATTCAGCTATCACCTCTGTGCTCGCTAGTTTACAACGGCACACAATTAAGCAAAAACACCTTGATTTTAAAAATTTCATCCTTGGTATCCACGGTCTTGTCTCTCTGTGTTCTCTGTGACCTCCTGCAGCTGTGCAACCCTCCAAAATATCAGTCCTGAAGAGCTGTCATATCGGACTTGAAATATTAATGCTGTTTCTCGTTCTACAGACGCTGCCAGACCTGTTGAGTTTCTCCAGCATTCTCTGTGTTTGTTTCAGAGTTCCAGCTTCCACTCTATTTTGCTTTTTGCCCAAAATATCTTCACTGATCCAATTCTGGTATTTGCATGTCCAAATTCTGAATACTGTATTTTTTCAGCCAACCGTCCAGACCACAAGCTCTGAAATTCTCTTTCTAAACCCTTCAGCTTCCAGTAAGTTGCTCCTTAAAATCTACTCCTTGGTCAAGCTTTGATTATTTTACTTCATCCTTCCTTGTGTTGTTCAGAGGAAAATTTTATTTGATAACATTCCTGTCAAGATGGTTTATCACATTAAAGGTTCTAAACAAGGACAGGTTGTTGTTATTGAATGTCAATACCATTCTGTTTGTGACTGTTAACATAAGCCACAGAAACAACATCAAAGTGAAACTAGCTGAAGTTAATTAAATGTGGCAGTCTTCTAGTGAATTCCAGTATGTTAGCAATGGTGAGGCTGCATTACACAATTCAGTTCATGGGACACTTGCACCCAAACTGAGGACTGTGGGAACCATTTCAATGAGATGGTTGTACATCAACTCACCTGACACCAGTGTCTCCTGAATTGAAGATAGGGCTTTAAGCTATAGCAAGGATTGGAGAATGGAGGGGAAAGGTTCAAATGAGGGGAAATTATAAAATCTTCAGAGAAAAATCAATGATGTCAAACAGTGCAGAAATTTGTAAAGATAAGATAAACCCTGTAGATGCTGGAAATCCAAAATGAGAACGAAATAAGATAAGCATCTGTGGAGACATACATAGTCAATATTTAGGTCAATGCCCTTTCATCAGAACTAAAGGTAATCCCGTGAATGCTAGAAAGGTCAACAGATCTGTAGCATCAATGGCGAGAGGAACAGTTAACATTTCAAATCCAGCATAACTCTTCTTCAGAACTGAAAGGTATTGGAAAAATAACAAAGTCAGAAGAAGGCTAATGGGAAAAGTTGGTGTTGAGGGCTAGTGCAAAGGACAAAAGGTTGTTTGTGGTGGTAATAAAAAGACAGTTTTAAAATGGTAAATTAAGATGTGAAAAGGAGAAAATGGGTCCTCTCTACTTAGAACAAAATAAACAAGACAAGGCTGTAGGGATGGGTGGGGTGGTGCAGAGGGTTTAGTAGAGGAGAGAAATAAGAAAAATGGAGAACAGACATTGTGCAGCATCTTTGAAGCGACGGGATTCAAGAGTGAGACCTAGAAGTTGTACAGACCCTAAATGGAAAATGAGGTGTTGTTCCTTCATCTTGTGTTGTATTTCACTGGGACATTGCAGCAGGCACAGGGCAGAAATGTTAGCATAAGAGCAAGGTGGTTTATGAATAGAGGTATGAGAATTTTTGAGCTTGTAGTTAGGCGAAGGGTCAGGAAGAACACAGGAAAAGGTCTGTGATAGACTGGTGGTTAGGGAGATTAATTGAATAAAGATTTAATGATGAAGCAACCAGAAAGAGTGGTTATGGATATAGCAAAAAAGCAATGATTGTGTTCAAATGAAACATGAATTATCACATAAAAACATTTTAATGCAACATAGAGGGATAAAGAAGGAAACAAAGGCCAATCCAGCAAAGCAAAGAAGACAAAAAACACATAGAACAAGACGGATGCAGAGGTCATGGTGTAATGTTGTTGAACTGAATGTTTAGTTCAGCAGGCTGTAGAGTGCTGAGTCAACAGATAAGATGTTGTTCCTGAAGCTTGCACTGAGCTGAAACACTGTAGCAGTGCGAGGATAGAAATGTCAACATTGATGCAATGGATGAAGAATTAAATGTCAAGCAACTATAAATTCAGGGTCATGATTGTGAACTAAACATATGGATTCTACTAAGCAGTCACCTAGTCTGCATTTAGTCTCCCCACTGTCAAGGAGACCATATTGTGAGCAGCAAATACAATATACTAACTTGAAAGAAGTATGGCGAAATCGATATTTCACTCAGAAGGCGTATTTAGTAGAAGAAGGAGTAGACCGTGAAAGGAGAAGGTAAAAGTGTATGTGTTACCTATTTATAAATGATTTGGATGTGAACAAAGGAGGTATGGTTAGTAAGTTTATAGATGACACCAAACTTGGAGGTGTATGGATAGCAAAGAAGGTTATCTCAGAGTACAATGGGACCTTGAACAGATGGGCCAAAGGGCCGAGGAGAGGTAAATGGAATTTAATTTAGATAAATGTGAGGTGCTGTAGTTTGGAAAGGCAAATCATGGCAGGTCTCATATACGAAAATGATAAGGTCGTGGGGAGAATTGCTCAACAGAGACCTTAGAGTGCAGGTTCATAGTTCCTTGTAAGTGAAGTCACAGATCGGTAGGATACTGAAGAAGACATTTGGTATGCCTGCCTTTATTGGTTAGTGCATTGATCATGGAAGTTGGGAGGTCATGTTGCAGCTGCACAGGACATTGATTAGGTCACTTTTGAAATACTGTGTGCAATTCTGGTCTCCCTGCTATAGGAAGGGTGTTGTGAAACTTGTAAGGATTCAGAAAAGATTTACAAGGATGTTGCCAGGTTTGGAGGTTTGAGCAACAGGGAGAGACTGAATAGGCTGAGGCTATTTTCCCTGGAGCATCAGAGGCTGGGGGGTGACCCTATAGATGTTTATAAAGTCAGGAGGGGCATGGATAGGGTGAATAGCCAAGGTTCTTTCCCCAGGGTAGGGGAATCCAAAACTAGAGGGCATAAGTTTAAGGTGAGAGGGGAAAGATTTAAAAGGGACCTAAGGGACAACTTTTTCACGCAGAGGTGGTGTATGTATGGAATGAGCTGATAGAGGATTTGGTGGACGCTGGTACAATTACAACATTTAAAAGGCATCTGAATAGGTATATAAATAAGAAGGGATTAAGGGATTAAGGGATATGGGCCAAATTTTGGCAAATGGGACTAGATTAATTTAGGCTATCTGGTCAGCATGGACAAGTTAGACCAAAGGGCCTGTTTCTGTGCTGTACGGCTCTATGACTCTATAACTCTATTTTCCTTTGGTTCTGACAAAAGGCCGTTGACCTGAAACATTCAGCTAAATTTTCACATTTTTTATCAGTGTTATCTCAAGTGAAACTTATGGTGCCCGGTCCACCACAGCCCATATCAACTTTTACACAATTACCTCATTTCATCTCATTAAGATAACAGGAGTCCAGAGATGGTATATTCCCAATTGTGTGAAAAGCAAGTCTGGTAGATGTAGGGAATGCTGGCTGTCTAGAGAAATTGACGCTCTGATCAAGAAAAAGGAGGTATACGGCAGGTTTGGACATCTGGGATCAAGTGAATCTCGAGGACTATAGGGCAGTAGGAGTATACTCAAGACGGAAATCAAGAAGGCAAAAAGGGGACATGAGATTGCTTTGGTAAATAGGGTTAAGGAGAATCCAAAGAGATTCTACAAGTACATTAGGGGCAAAAGAGTAACTAGGGAGGGAATAGGGCCTCTTAAAATTCAACAAGTCCGTCCATGTGAGGAACTGTAGGGAATAGGTGTGATACTAAACAAGTATTTTGCATCAGTATTTGGATGTGGATGCTAGAAAACTTGGAGAAATAAACAGTGATATCTTGAAAAGTGACCATTTTATAGAAGAGGAGATGCTGGATGTGTTAAAACACATAAAAGGTGGATAAATCCTTGGGACCTGATCAGATTGTAATATTTTGCAAAAATCACCAGTATTGGAAAAAATGGACAGAGCTTCAGACTTTTAAAACTCTGAAAAAAACTGTGCTGGGTCTGCACAGGGGTAAATGAACCCCAAGAAGATTCATGAATGGGGCCTGGAGGCCACTACAAAGGAACAACTGTCAGCAGGGAACATTGTCTCGATCCAACATCTTGCTTTTACAATTTACACCTTGTATCTGAAAAAATCAACCTGAACTCAAATGGAATCCAGCCCCTTGATGAATTTTACACCTCTGGCCACACAGGTCAAAGAAGATACCGATTTAAGCAGACAGTATGGGCCCCAAGAAGCTTGCTGTGACAATCACCAGCATCCAACATTAGTCCATGCCATTAACACCTCATCTAAACATCAGAAATCCAATTAAACCAATAAAGCACTCAAAGAGAACATCAACAAGACAATAAGCGCAGAAACTTGGCGCAGGGATTTGGAGGCACTGGAACGAGTATAACTACAGGCCCCAAGCTCACATTGAGAGGTATCTGAACATCAAATGGTATTCAAACTGAGAGCTTCTGAACCAGGAGACAGAAACAATGAGGGCAAACCTCAATAACCATCATGAACTGACCACGTTAACCAGAAACAGGACAGACAATAATTCGAAGCTAACTGACTAACCTGACTGACTCTACAAGTCTTCAAACTGAAACTGAGGTGAAGACTAACCATAACAAACCAGCAAAGGTAAAGAAAAACCAAGGACTTACCTGATAGATCTAATGCACGCCTAACCACATCAGCGGACTCAATCCAGATGAATGTTTGAGCAGCTTGAAGCCTTCTACCATATTCAGGGTACAGCAAGCCAGAGCAACTGGATCAGTTGAACTTCAAAACTGCATTCGAAGTGGTGAGCATAATCCCAAGACCCCAGAGTTCCAATTTAGTTAGTAGTGGGAGGAGGGCGGTATCAGTGTATTGTGACAATAATATAGTAACTGTAATTAATAGGGTATTTTAAATAATTATGCATCCTGTATAATATTGTATAGTTGTTTTACCCTTTTCTTGTGTTGTTGAGTTACCTTTTCTTGCATGATTGTGAAATATTTTTCTTTCTATAAATAAACAGAGGTTCTTTTGCCCTCAAACATCAGTGCTGCCTTTTCATTCCATCCTGATTAATAGGTCCAGTGTCTAGAACCAAGGGTTGGGAGCAATTAAAACCACTTAGAGGTCAGGAGTATAACTGATGGAAAACCAAAGTATATTCCAGAACTTTGTGGGAAGCTAGGGAAGTGATTTGTGGGCCCCTTGCTGAGAGATTTGTATCATCAATAGCCACAGGTGGGATGTTGGAAGACCGGAATGTGGCTATTTAAGAAACATGGTACGGAAAGCCAGACAACTATAGACCAGTGAGCCTGACGTCACTGGTGGGTAAGTTTTTGGAAGGGATTCTGAGGGACAGGAGTTACATGGATTTGGAATGGCAAGGACCGACCAGGGATAGTCAACATGGTTTTGTGTCTGGGAAATTGAGTCTCACTAACTTGTTTGAGTTTTTTGAAGAAGTGACAAAGAAAATTGGTGAAGGAAGAGTGGTGAACATTGTCTACATGGACTTCAGAAAGGTGTTCGACAAACTTCTGCATGAAAGACTGGTTAGCAAGGTTAGATCACATGGTATCCAGTGAGAGCTAGCCATTTAGATATAAAACTGGCTTGAAGGTAGGAGACAGATGGTGATGGTGGTGAGTTGTTTATCAGACTGGAGGCCTGTGACTAGTGGTGTGCCACAAGGAAAGATCTGGGTCTATTGCTTTTTGCCATTTATGTTAATGATTTAAATTTGAATATGGTAGGAATGGTTAGTAAGTTTGCAGACGACACTAAAATTGGTGGTGTAGTGGACAGTGAAGAAGGTTATGTCAGAGCACAACGGAACCTTAATTGGATGGGCCAGTGGGCCGAGGAGTGGCAGATAGAGTTTAATTTAGATAAGTGTGATGTGGCGCATTTCGGTAAGGCAAATCAGGGCAGGACTTGTATATTTTACGGTAGGATCCTGAGGAATGTTGCCAAACAAAGAGACCTTGGGGTGCAGGTTTACAGTTCCTTGAAGGTAGAGTCACGGATAAACAGGGTAATGAAGAAGACATTCGGTACTCTTGCCGTTATTGGTCACTGCATTGAGTATAGGAGTTAGGATGTCATGTTGTAGATGTACAGGACATTATTTAGGCCACTTTTGGAATACTGTATTCAGTTCTGGTCTCCCTGCTATAAGAAAGATGTTGTTAAAATTGAAAGGGTGCAACAAGATTTACAAGGATATTGCTGGGTTTGGATGGTTTAAGCCGTAGGAAGAGGCTGAATAGGATAGGGCTATTTTCCCTAGACCATCAGAGGTTGACCAGTGATCTTATCAAGGTCTACAAAATCGTGGGGGCCATGGATAAGATGAATTGCCAAAATCTTCCCAGCATAGTGGAGTCCAAAAGTAGAGGGCGTAGATATAAGTTGAGAGGGGAATGTTTTAAAAGCAACCTGAGGGACAACTTTTTCACGCAGAGGATGGTATGTGTATGCAATGAGCTGCCTGAGGAAGTTGTGGAGACTGATAGAATTACAACATTTAAAAGACATCTGAATAGGTACATGAATAGGAAGGTTTAGAGGGAAATGGACCAAATACTGGCAAATGGGACTAGATTAATTTAGGATATCTGGTCAGCACGAAGTCTGACTGAAGGGCCTGTTTCCATGCTGTACAATTCTATGGCTCTATTACTCAATAAGTATGGAACTGACATTTGAGACATCCATTAGGCAATGTGGTTGATTCTCAACTGCCGATTGTCTTGTGAATGAATAAAAAAAACTCGTGGAATTTTGCAGCAGGAGAGAAGGAAGTGTTTCCTGCTATTGGGATTTTGCAATGTTCACGCTGATGTCATATTTAAACCCAGGTTGTACACCACTTCAGACACTACCAAAAAGGATCTGCACTTTACACTGTGGTGTTCTGCCAGTATTACGGAAGAAATGGCCCAGAAAGGGAAACTTGTATCCCTCTTCACTGACAGGGACGTGGAGATGCCAGTGAACAAGGTGGTGGTGAGGAGGGCCTTTTTGCTACTGACTGGCAAAGGAGGCATGGCACGTCTCTCAGCCAGTCTGTTCTGAAATAGTGGCCCATGTCAGAGTAGTGTCCGGGATGAAAAGCAACATACAACAGTGCAGGAAAAGGTTGATGTTCTCTCCATTCTGTAAAGGTTAGTGCCACCATTTTCTCACTGCTACCTCATGTTCACAGATCTAACACTGACTCTAACTCTGCCACTTCACACACATCCCACCAAGGCTCATGCCATTTGAGAGATTATTATGCAAAATAGGATCCCTTGACATAGGCAGCAGAGACAGGGACAGAAATCATAGGAATCAGTGCTACATCTGGCCTAGGCTCCCAGTCCTGCCCTCACCCAGAACAGACTCAATTTTTGTGCCCTGATGAACACACAACTCATAGACTCTGGTAGTGGATAGATGGTTGGCTCGCTAGTTAAAAGAAAAGATAATGTTTAAGTGAGTATTTTCCCTAGTGGTGGTAAGGGTATCTAGCCAGTGTCTGTGTTGGAGTTCAGTATTTCACAATTAATATCAATGGCTTAGATGAGGGGAATGAAACCATGGAAGCTAAATCTACAGATGACACAAAGATAGGTATGGAAGTATGTTCTGAAGAAGACAAAAGGCAGTTCCAGGCAGACATAGGTAGGTTGAGCGAAGGGCAAAAATCTAGCAAGTGGAGCATAATATGGAAAAATGTGAAAATGTTCATTCTTGCAGGAAGAATAAAAGAACAAAGTATTACTTAAATGGAGAACAGCTGTAAAATTCCGACGTGCAAAAGGATTTAGGAGTTCCAGTGCATGAGTCACAAAACATTGGGTTTTGAGGTTGAAAAGGCGAATGGAATACTATTCTTATTTGAGAGAAATCAAAGACAAAAGTGAGGATGTTTTGCTTCAGTTTCCAGGCATTGATAACATCACATCTTAATGGAGTACTGTGTACAGTTTCAGGTCTCCTCACCTAACAGAGGTTCAGACAATGTTTACTAGACAGATGCCTAGAATAAGTGGGTTGTCAAATGAAGAAAGGTTGGACAGACACGTCTTTTTTACACCGGAATTTAAACGAGTGAAAGGAGACTTGATTTAAATATAAAATCCTGAATGGTCTCGATCAGATGGATGTGGAAATAATCATTCCTCTCATGGGTGAGCCTTGAACAAGAGAGAACTGTTTAAAAAGTAGGGTTCACCTTGAATCAACAGAGCCAAGATTTCTTTTTCTTTGTGGTTTATATGGTTTTGGAACTCTGCTTCAGAAAGTGGTAGAGGCAGGTTCATTGAATATTTTTCAGGCAGAGGTAGATAGAATCTCATCAGGCATAGGAATCAGAAGTTATCAGGGTTAGATGAGAATGTGGAATTTAAAACACAAACAAATCCACTACAATCCTATTGAATTGTGGAGCACATTCAAGTGGCTGAAAAGAAACTTACAATGCATAAATTAGTAGCAGTCAGGCCATTCGAATAGAGGTCAGGATTGACACACTACTCCAGTTGAAATTGAACCAGTATTTTATAAGAAAGCACCATAAATTCCTCACTTTTGAACTGTAAGCCCCTAGTTTAAAAGCATAAGACCTTGCATGCCTTTTAAAACCATTTTCTTAAATGACACTGCCCTGCCACGCCATCTTCAACAACTTGTGCATACTTACCACCCCAGGCCCTGTGATGGTACATCATAATAAGAACTATATTCTTCATTTTATTCATTCACAAGTCACGGACATCACTGGCTAGGCCAACATTTATTGCCCATCCCTAATTGCTGAGAAAGTGGAGCACATGTAGGCCAGAAGAGGTGAGGATGGCGGGTTCCTCCCTTCAAGGACGTTAGTTAACCACTTGGGTTTTTATGACAATTGACAATGGATTCATTGTCATCATTAGACTCTTAAATTCCAGATTTTTGTTAGATTCAAATTCAATCATCTGCTGTGGCAGGATTCAAACCTGGGTCCCCAGCTCATTACCTGGGTATCTGAATTAACAGTCCAGCAGTAATACCATTCAGCTGTCATTTCTTCTTTATCAATGTTTGCTGTACAATATATCCGTGACTTCCGTGAACTGCCTTCTCTTTCTTTTGATATTTACTATATTCTCCTCCTTTAGAGGACAAATATAAAATACCCATTTAATAATTCAGTCATGCTCCTTTCCTCCATTTAATCTTGTTTACATCCCAAATCAAACCCAGTCTTTCTTTCATTATCCTTTTGTCATATACTTGTATGCTTATTGAAGACACTGAATTCTTGTTCTGAAGAAGGGTTAGGGGACCTGGAACATTAAGTCTGCTTTGTCTCCACAGGTGCTTTGGCTCCAGCAATTTCTGCTTTTGTTTCTGAATTTCTTTTTTTTTTATTGGCTATCAGTCTCTTCTCACATTTTTCCTTTGCTGCTTTATTACTTCTTCACTTTCCTTTCATATTCAAGCTTGCCAATGAGACAAAGCTCAGTGGCAAAGCAGGCTGTAAGATGGACCTGTGAGAAGATTGAAAAAGGGATAGATATAAGTTGATAAAAGCAAAAATTTGAGGATGATGGAGATCTGAAATAAAAACAGAAACTGCTTGAGAAACTTCTTTGAAATGTAGCAGACTCATTGGATTCGAAACATTAACACTGTTTCTCTGTACAGAGATGTTGCCAGACATGCTGAGTTTTTCTAGCACTCTGTTTTATAATAAATATGGGTTAAATGATTGGGCAATAATGTGGCAATATAGTATATTGTGAATAATTATGAGATTAGTCACTTCGGTACTCTTTTGAATATTGCTGGTCTGAGGGATTTGATTATCCTTCTACACAAAATTAAGGAAGTTAACAGGTGTAGCAAGCAGTTGGAAAGACACATGATAATGCACAAGAGCTTAAGTACTTTGGGTTTTGGCGAGACCATACCTGGAATACTGTGGACAGTTTTGGTCTCAGTACATAAAGAAGGATATATTCCCTTAGAGACAGTGCAACATAGGCTTACTATCAGAGAGTTGTCCAGTGAGGAGATATTGAGAATAGGACCATATTCTGTAGAATAGAAGAATGTGAAGGCAAACATATAAAGTTATATTCCCCTGTCTGGGGAGTCTAGAATTAGATCCATTGACTCAAGATATGTGGGATAGTCATTTAGCACTTAAATGAGAAAAAAAATTCTTCACTGAAAAAGCTATAAAATCTTTTGAATTGTCTACCTCTAGGGATGTAAATTAAATGTAGCAAAATAGAAACCAGGAGCAGGAATAGGCCATTTGGCCCTTTGAGCCTCTTCCACCAATCAATGTGATCATCACTTATCATCCGATTACTACCGCTATCTCCCCATAAGCTTTGATTCCTTTAACCTTAAGAACTACATCTAACCTCATCTTGAAAAAAATCATTGTTTTGAGCTCAACCACCTTCTGGAGCAGAGAATTCCATAGGTTCATCACTCTTTGTGTGAAGAAATGATTCCTCATCTCAATCCTAAATGGCAGTATTGTACACTTTTCACTGTAATCCTGTACTTCTGTACTTGATTACATGTGACAATAAAATCTAATTCTAAATCTAAATTTGTACCCTTAGAGTTTGACCCTGATTCTGGACTCCGAAGTCATCAGAGACATATTCCCTGCATTTACCTTGTCTAGTTCTGTCAGAAATTTGTTAGTTTGTATGAGGTCCCCTCTCATTCTTCTAAACTTCAGTGAAAATAGTCCTGATTGATCCTTCATGATGCTTGATCATTAAGTAACAAAGGCTGAGGTTCTTACTCTTTTGGGCTTTTAGGAATGTAGGAATATGGAGAATTAAACAGAGAAGTGGAGTTGAGGTCAAAGATTAGTAATGATCTTTTTAAATGCCAGAAAAGATTTAAAGAGTAATATAGCCTAATCCTGCTCCTGTTTCTTATGCCCTTATGTTTAAAATACCCCCCAGTCATCACCTTGCTGATTGCTGATATATTCTGATGTGGTGAGATAGGCACACTAGTCATTTGTACAGAAAGGTAATTGTTGTCAATCACTGGCCATGCGCCCTGAACTCGGCATGTCTGAAAATCGTTGTAAAATGTCCTGATGTGGAGATTCCCAAAGACATCACAGTGCAGATAAGTGGGTTTCTGGCGTTGTTTAAAGTAAAAGCTCTTTTCATATTTGCAGGTGTCTGGCAGGTGTAAATTCTCCTGATTATCTGCTGGGACACGGGGACGAGGTAATGAAACTGCTCCTTCCTTGGAGCAATTATGCTGGATCATTAAGTCCTCAATTCCTTGCACCGCAGAATGGTATACCAGGTCACCACGGCAGAACCAAGCAGTTCGTTGGGTACAGAGTGAGTATGATCGTAAAGCAATACAATAATCCTCATTCAGAGAATCGTCAAGACGGTTTGTGGCAAAAAGATATTCAGAGTTGCATCGAAGAATCCTGCATTGCGACAACACTGCAAATGATATAACGGTTAAGATCCTTTGTAACAATACAGTAACATTCAACTGGGCATATTAATAAATAATACCATCACAAATACTTCTTAACCATTCATAGTGATATACGGCATTGAAACAAACCCTTTGGTCCAACTCCTTCATGCTAACCAGATATCCCAGATAAATCTAGTCCCATTTACCAGCATTTAGCTCATGCCCCTCTAAACCCTTCCTATTCATATACCCACCAGATGCCTTTTAAATGTTGTAATTATACCAGCCTCACCATTTCCTCTGGCAGCTCATTCCACACATTCACCACCCTCTGTGTGAAAAAAGTAGCTCCTTAAGTCCCTTTTAAATTTTTCCTCTCTCACCTTAAACCTATGCCCTGTAGTTTTTGACTCCCCCATCACAGGGAAAAGACCTTTTCTATTTACTTTATCCATGCCCATCCTGATTTTATAAACCTCTATAAAGTCACTCTTCAGCCTCTGACTCTCCAGAGAAACACAGCCCTAGCCTCTCCCTATCACTCATACCCTCCAATCCTGGCAACATCGTTGTAAATATTTTCTGAACTCTTTCAAGTTTAACAACATCCTTCCGAGAGCAGGGAGAACAGAATTGCATAAGTATTCCAAAAGTGGTCTAACCAATGTCCTGTACAGCCACAACGTGACCTCCCAACTGATATACTCAATGCACTGACCAATAAAGGCAAGTATATCAAATTCCTTCTTCACTGTCCTATCTACCTGTGACTCCAGTTGGTAGAAATCAAAGTTTAGACCATTGGGAAACCGTGACTAAGGCCATAAATAACTAATAACATGACAGTAACAATGGAACTGAAGATAAAATAATAAATAACAACACAAGAAGGCTGCAACTGAGAATAAAAGCCATTACTAACAACACATGTACAAAGAGACTGAGGATAAAATCACTAATAACACCGCAGCTACACTGGAAGTGAAGGTAAAATCATTAATACCATCAAATCCTTACTAGTATCACAAGTACACTAGAACTTAGGGTAACATCATTACCAACACCACAGGTACAATGAGACTGAGGGTAAAATCAGTAATAACACCACAAGTACACCGCCTCCAACATACCCCATCCTCCTGGACACCACCCCAAGGCCTCCTACCCTCCCTCGACCTCTTCATCTCCAACTGCCATTGAGACATCAATTGCCTCAACCTCTCCATCCCTCTCACCCACTCCAACCTCTCCCCCACAGAACGTGCAGCCCTCCGCTCCCTCCGCTCCAACCCCAACTTCACCATAAAACCCACGGACAAGGGTGGCACAGTTGTAATATGGCGCACTGACCTCTACATTGCCGAGGCCAGACACCAGCTCTCTGACACTTCTTCATACCGCCCCCTTGATCATGACCCCATCCCCAATGACCAAAACATCATCTCCCAAACCATCCACAACCTCATCACTTCAGGTGACCTCCCACCCACAGCGTTCCCCAACCCTGCACCGCCCGTTTCTATCTCCTTCCCAAAATCCACAAACCCAGCTACCCTAGTCGACCCATTGTCTCTGCTTGCTCCTGCCCCACTGAACTTATCTCCACTTATCTCGACTCCGTTTTCTCCCCCACCCATCCAGGAACTCCCTACCTACATCCGTGACACCACCATAAGTCCCTTTTAAATTTTTCCTCTCTCACCTTAAACCTATGCCCTG
>JAHRHZ010000073.1:24802563-24813070 GCA_024137785.1 Ginglymostoma cirratum
TTGACTGACCTATCCCCACCCTAACTCCCCACCTACACTCACCTTTACTGGCTCCATACCTGTCTGTATCCTCTCCACCTATCTATTCCTTTATCCATCTTCCATCCACCTCCCCCTCTCTCTCTATTTATTTCAGAATCCCCTTCCCCTCACCCATTTCTGAAGAAGGGTCCAGACCTGAAACGTCAGTTTTCCTGCTCCTCTGATGCTGCTTGACCTGCTGTGTTCATCCAGCTCTACACCTTGTTATCTCAGATTCTCCAGCGTCAGCAGTTCCCACGATCTCTTAGTGAACTAGACATGTTTTTATGATAATCCGGTAATGTTGTGGTCACTGTTACTGATGCTAGCCTTTTTTCAAATTCCAGGTTTATTTAATTAATTGAATTTAAGTTTACCAACCACCTTAATTTGTTCTTTGGATGTAAATATCATTGACTGGGTAAACATTTAATGCTTATCACTAGTTGCCTTTGAGCAGGTAGTGGTAATCTGCTTTCTTGAACTGCTGCAGTTCATGTGGGATAGGTACGACCCAAGATGCTTTGAATGATGAGTGATATTTTTCTGTCAGAACATTCAATAATAACACTGGATGTTGTCTGAGGATTGAAACTGGAAAAAAAAAAAAAAAAAAAAAAAAAAAAAAAAAAAAAAAAAAAAAAAACAAAAAAAATCGCATGTACACAAGAGCTAGGATAAAAATGACTTAAATAGCTCAACAGGCATACTGGAACTGTCAAGAAAATCATTCATGAATGCACTGGTATACTGGGAATGAGGTAAAAATCATTAATAATACTACAGGCATAGTAGGACTGAGGGTAAATCATTAATAATATTGCAAATACTCGCTCCATTACAATCTTTCTCTAGCCTTCCCATCTTCTATCAAAACAATTGCATCCAATGTAACAGAGATAAAAGGTACTGCAGATGCTGGAGAATCCGAGATAACAAGCGTGGGGCTGGATGAACACAGCAGGTCAAGCAGCATCATAGGAGCAGGAAAGCTTGACGTTTCGGGCCTAGACCTGCATCCAATGTCTATCTGAACACTGCACAGTTGTCTGATCAGTCTATGGCTTTTCCCTTCCTATTTGTTTCATGTCTGCAAAAATGTCATTCAAACATATGAATTAGAAGCAAGAGTAGGCCATTTAGCCCCTCCAGCTTGTTCTGCCACTCAGCAAGATCATGTCTGATCTGACTGTTACCTTAAACGTGCATTCCTGTCTATCCTTGATAATCTTTGAACCCCTTGTTTATCATGAATACAGCCACCTGTGCCTTAAAATATTGAAGGGCTCTGCTTCCACCACATTTTCATCAGGAGTTTCATATGACCCCTAATTTGCAAACAGTAATCCATAGTTCTACACGCTCCCATAACAGGACACATTGTCTCCACATCTACCCTGTCAAGACCCTCAGGATCTTACATGTTTCAATCATGTTGCCTTTACTTTTCTAAACTCCAGCATATTCAACCTGAGCAACCTAATGTATCCGACTTCTCCTTGTGAAGAAAGCTTCTCATTCCAGGCATTAGTCTATTATCACAGAATTGCAGAATTATTACAGCACAAATTGTGGCCATTCAGCCCATCATGCCTGTACTGGTTCTATTGTTTAGTACTAATCTGATGACATTCCTATATGCCTATATATTTTTATTTCTATTCAAATCGGCATTCAATGCACTCTTGAATGCCTCAATTGAACATGCTTCTACACACTTCCAGGCAATGCTTTCCATTTTTCTCACATCAATCTTGTTTCATTTGCACATCACTTTAAATCCATGAAAAACAGAAGTTGCTGGAAAAGGTCATCAGGTCTGGCAGCATCTGCGACTTAATGTTTCGGGTCCAGTGACCCTTCCTCAGAACTGAGTTCTGAGGAATTATCAGTTATTAGAATTATCAATTATCAGAATTATCAGTTCTGGGGAAGAGTCACTGGACCCGAACTATTAACTCGGATTTTTTTCTTCATAGATGCTGCCAGACCTGCTGAGCTTTTCCAGCAACTTCAACTTTTGTTCCTAATTTATAGTTTTCTCAGTTTTTACTTTAAATCCATGCCTTATCATTCTTTTTTCTTTTATGAGTAGGAATAGCTTCTCCCGAGTAAATTGTCTTTGAATTGCCTCCTACACATATAACTATTGTGAGTTGTATAGCACAGTTAAACTGTTAAAGCCTGTGCAAAGTATGGTTTTGTGTGGTGAGGTGCCCAAAGCACAGTGTCATCCAAGCTATAGTGTATAGTCTGCTTGCCTTGGAATCATAGGCTTCTGACTTCAAAATCCACTGCAAAATCCAAGCACAAAAATTAAGGCTAACACCCTGGTGTGGTCTTAAGCGGGTGTTGTTTTGTAGAAGGTGAAAAATGTCAAATCCCTGATTTGGTAAAAGATCCCATGATACTCTTTCAGGGAAGACTGACAGAGTTTCCTAGCCAATCTTTATTCCTCAAGTAACATCACAAAAACACAAAAACGTGACCAGATTGCTTGTTGCAGGAGTTTGTTGTGTGTAAACTAACTGCTGCATTTCCTAACCCACAACAATGACTGCACTTCAGAAGCATGTAACTGACTGTGACGTTTGTAGGAGAAACCTGTGGTCACAAAAAGCACAATATAAATGCCAACCTTTCTTTGAGAAATCTCCAGGATGTAAAGATCAACATCTTTGTCCCAGCACTTACACAAACTCATTAAAGTAGATTTTTCTGAGTCCAATTGAGTAAAACATTCAGTATTTACATCCTTCACAAATTTTATTCGTATTGAAGTCAAGTTGTAGACAGGACATAATATACCCCACCCCATACATGTATTTGCATATATATCATAAGTGGGAACACATGTATGCACATGTAGACAAACACTCAATTACAATTCATTCCAAAGGGCACATTGTGAATCATAAGTAAGATATTTACCTGTATTACAGAAATAAAAGACCAGCACGATCCTGAATGCAATACTTTGCAGTTGCTGTGAAGTACAGGAGCCGAATGTCTCCATAATTTTCAAACTGTATCTCTGAACATAGATCAAAGAACAAGGTTTACAAATTATTACACCCTATATTCCAACTATACACTGCCTGAGTACTGTTACCTATGTTAACTCCCCACAATGGCCTTCACTGCATCATCATTACTCCCCACACTGTCTCCCTCAAGCTCAATGATTACTCCTCACAATCTACCCCACATGCTAGGCTATTTTGATCTGCAGTGGATATATCAGCAAACTCACCATCACATGTAAATGTGCCAGAGTAATTTTATACTCACAATCCAATTGGATGCTTATTCCTTTGCAGTGCTTGGTCTTTTCTCATTTTATACCTTCATTAGTTTTGATTGTGCAGCTGCTTAATTGGTGTCTTCAGTCATTTTAAAACAATTATCTAAAATTTTCAGATGCTGTTAAAACTATCAGTGTCAGTTCAGTGATTTAGCACTGCGTAACTGACTATGTACCCCATGCTTCTCTGGACTTTATATATTTGGAGAAAGTGAAATGTCTCCTTCTGTGTAAATATGCAGAATAGATAATAATTAATCTGTGATAAGATTGTTTTCATGATTGCAAAAGAAGAGTGAAGCATCCAAGATCTACAGTGCCAAACGCCACAAATCTGAAAAACTGAGGAATGTTTAGCTAAATTAGCAAGTATTAGAACTGAATTTGCTTGCAATTAAAACTGAAAGCAGTAAGGAGTCCGACCAGTTTTTATTTTAATTCATTCACAAAATCTGGGTGCCACTGGTTGGGCCAGCATTTATTGCCCATCCCTGATTGCCCTGGAACTGAGTAGCCTGTTTGACCAATTTAGAGGGCAGTTAAGAGTCAACTACATTGCTGTGGGTCTGGAGTCAGATATAGGCCATGGTCGGTAAGGACAGCAGATTTGATTCCTTAAGAACATGAATAAAATGGTTGGATATTTGTGACAATCAACAATGATGTAGTTTTACTGAATTGAAATTTCACCATGTCATGGTGGGATTCAAATCCATGTCCCCAGTACGTTAGTGTGGGAATTTGGATTACTAATCCAGATATTACCACTACACCACCACCTCCCACTAAATACAGAATATTTTGACCTTAGGGTGAAGTAAATACTTTATAACTCGTTAAAATCTTGAGTTAATCAAACCAGCAGCATAAGGACTGACTTTAACTTGCAGCAGGAATTGTAGTTGTGACCTGTGTACCACACAACTCCCTTGAGGTGTGAGGGCCAGATCTGAACTCCTAGCATTTATTTACATACTCCAGTTCTCAAGCTCTCAAGCTGAGAGAACATCATTGCCAGTATGTTGGCATCATAATTGGTAGGGACTCACAAAAATGATTCCCAGTTGGGATGTTTCTCACTGGATTGTAGGAGGTTGAGAGGTGACCTTCTAGAGGTTTATAAAATCATGATGGATATCAATAAGGTGAACAGAAAAGATCTTTTCCCTAGGGTGGGTGAAACAACTCCAAGGAGGCAGCTATCCCATCACCAAGTCACCTTTTATCAACACATGAACAGTATATTGACTCCGACTAGCTTGCTCAGAGCCAGTACCTAGAATAAGGACCCTCTCTGAACCTCTTGTTATACCTGTCTGCCAGGCTCCCTGATTGGCCCAGGTTAGCAACCCCAATCAAGGATCTCACAGTTAATGAGATACACCTGGCTCCTGTTCCAATCACCACATCCCACCTCCACCACCACCCACGCCCCACCCCAACAACAAGTCCAGGGATCTAGGCTTGTTCTTTTTCTATACCTTCTTCTGAGATGTTTTTACCTAAGGTCCGGGTTCCTCCAACTCTGACTTGGACACGGGCAGTGTGTACTGAACCTTAGACTGCCTCTTTTGCCCAAAGCGTCTATGGAGAGTTTCCTCCTTTCCTTCAGGAGTAACTGTATTGAGGCTGCATCCACCTCAGACTCTGAGGTTTCTTTGAAGCAAACAGATGGAGAGAACCCGCGGTTTCTGGTTGCCTTTCTGGATATTTTGAGGGGCCAAATATGTTTTGTTCCTGCCCCATTTTCAAGGTAGCAGCTTTCATATGATCTGCATGTTTGTTCAGAACCACCTCACCTACCCAAACTTTATATGTCACAGGACCTGCCTTCGTATCGACCCCACTTCACACCCATGCAGGGTCACTTCTGTGGTTTTGACACCAAACTTTGTACCCCAAAGAAAACTCTCTCGCTTACAGGAACCACATGGCCAGCATTGGATTTCCTGCTGCCGTCTAACCTTCCCCCCAGGTTTATGAGGTTTAACCCGATGAAGTCTTCTTCCTATCAGCAACTCTGCTAGAGCTATCCCTGTATTTGCGTGAGGGGTGGTTCTATATAATCAAACAGGAACTAGGATGGTTTGGTATCGAGTGAAGCTCTAGGCTGTTTCTTTAATTCTGCCTTCAATATTTGGACCGCTCTTTCTGCCAAATCATTGGAAGGTGGATGATATGGAGCTATCCTAATATGCTGAATGCCATTTGACTTTAGGAAATACTCAAAATCTATGCTGGTAAATGACGTCCCATTATCTGTGACCAATATTTCCGGGAGTATGTATATTGCAACGATGCTCGCGGCTTTTCAATCATCATCCTTGAGTTTCGCTGAATGAAGTCTATGCTGAACAAGCATCCTCAATAACCAAGAACATTGAGCCCATGAAAGGGCTGGCATAGTCATGTGTAACTGAGTCCAGAGTTTACCTGGCCATTCCCATGAATGTGGGGGCTCTGCTGCTGGTAATTTTTGTCCTTGGTGGCACTCTGGATACTGCCCCAACAAAGCAGCTATGATGGCATCTAATCCTGGCCACTAGACATGACTTCCTGCCAATATCTTCATTTTTCAAACCCCTGGATGACACTGGTGGAGTTCAGCCAGTATCTGGTGGTGACCTTTACTCAGGATAATCACTCTCACTTCCCATAGCAATATGCCATCCTCTATGGTAATCTGGTCTCACTGGGTCACTCATTGTGATAGCCGTTTTGTTTTCCCCATCACCACTAGTTGCTTTATTTGGGCGAGGATGGGATCTTTTCGTGTCCACAGTTGGATATTGTCAGGAGTGACCAGAAGGGTGCCCAGAACATTTAAAACCTGAACAGACTCTTCCAGGGGAGGCACCACCAGTGGAGTATCTGCCAGTGGGAGGTGGTTCAATGCATTTGCATTTCCCACATGGCCTCTTGGACAGTATTCCAACATGTAATTGTATACACTGAGAATAACAGCCCACCCCTGAATTCAACCAGAAGCTATGGGTGGCATGGCCTTGTCTTCTTTAAGTAGCCCTCACAAGGGTTTGTAGTCTGTTACTACTACAAATTTATGTCTGTAAAGCTATTGGTGGAACTTTCTCACACCAAAGATTACCGCCAATCCTCCCTTCTCTATCTGGGCGTATTTGCATTCAGCATTAGCCAAAGTCTGGGAAGCGTACACTATCAAGTGTTCCTCTATTTTGGGCCACAAGTGAGCCAAAACTACCCTGATATCATACGGGGAGACATTGCATGTCAGCACCGTCTCTTGTGTGAGATCATACTGGGCCAACAACTTAAATGACAATTGTTGCTTTTTCACTTCCCTAAAGGCTACTTCTTGGCTACGCGACCATTTCCAAGGCTGACCCTTTCTCAATAGCAGGTGTAAGGGTGCCAAAGTGGAGGCCAGGTTATGTATGAATTTTCCATAATAATTCACCAACCCAAGGAAAGATCTAAGCTCTGGCATGGGAGCCGTGGCACCTTTGATCACCCTCACATTATCTTCCAAGTAACCTGGTCTTGTCAACTCTGTAGCATAAATAGGTCACATGGAGTGCCTGCAACACACATTTTTCCCTGTATGCCCACCTGGGAGAATTGTTTAAGCACTATGTCTAGGTTTTCTAAACGCTCTTTATTGGTCTTCCCAGTTATTAGCATGTTATCCAGACAAATAGCAACATGGGGTAGGCCTATGTGAATTGTCTCCATCATCCAATGGAAAATGATCCAGGTTGATGATACCCCCGATGGAAGTCTCGTATATTGGTTAAAAACCTTTATGGATACTAACTGTAGTACACTTCTGGGACTACTCATCTAATCACAACTGCAGGTATTCATGGCTTATGCCCTGCTTTGCATATAAGTCCTCTCTGCAAGGCATTGGATTTTAATCCGGCTACAAAATGCAGTTTACTGTTTGTTTGAAATCCCCAGAAGGGTGAACTAATCCATCAGGCTTCACAATTGGTATGACCGGTGTAGCCATTCCGCAAACTGCCGGTTTGATGATTCCTTCACTTTCCAGCCTCCTGATTTCTGCCTCTATTTTTGCATGTAAGGCAAATGGCACTTGGCAGGCCTTGTAGAATCAGAGAATTGCTTCCTGGTCAACTTGTAAGATGGCCTTAGCTCCTTTTTTAGACCCTAGACCTTCCTGAAAAACCTCCGGCTATTTAATTAGGACTTCACTCAGGCAGCCACTTTATAATCGCGTTGAGCCGATCAAAGTGGTTCTTCCTCAACCAATTACATTCCATCAAGCTTGGGCCTGAGCCTTTTACTACAATCCGTGGTAATGGCGTTGACTACTTCTCATAGGAGACCAGAACCGATGTCGTACCCTTAATCTGTAATTATTCCCCAGTAAGTTTTCAGTCTGGCCAAGGTCTTGCTCAAAATTAAGGTTTGGAATCTAGAGCAAATTGTGTTAAAGACTGGTTCTACAATCACTGATGCAGCTGCACCAGTATCAATCTCCATTAGAACCGGTGTGACCATTTAACCAGACATTTATTTTGGTTAGTTCTGATTTGGATGTTGCCAAGCAATTTAACTGTTCCAAGCCACATATAGGTGAACTTTCCAGGGTTTCCTGGATATCAACCTATGAGTTCTCTTGTTCAAGTCAGGCCTCATAAGCCTCCTTTGCTCTCTTGAGACCGCATACCTGAGCAGCTGCAATGGCTTGCCAGCCTGGATCCTGAAGAACATTTTAACCATTTGGCCAGGGCTCAGATTTGTTTTGGGGCTTTCCTATAGGCTGACCTAGGGTCCCTCTGCTCAGAATATGTCTAGCGTGAGGCTATGCGATTGTCTACATTCAAGTGGTGTTCCACAAGCTCAGTCAGACAGGTGAGGGTGTCCACTTCCATTCGGATTTGCAGTAGCTCCCATGCTACACTTGCCGCATTTTCTAATGACAAAGCCAGTTGTAGCACCTGTTTGAAGTCTAGTTGGGCTTCAGCTAGTAGGCGCTTTTGCATGGTTATGTCATTAGTCCCACACACCAAATGGTGTCTCAACAATTCACTCAGGGTTAACCCAAAATCACATGCCTCTGCTTGTTGTCTTAACCTTGTCAAAAATCCTCATCTGGATTCGCCTGGTTCTCAAACTGCCAAATAAAACCACTCATGTGTCGGAATTAGAAGAGGTTTAGGGTCATAATATTCCTGAATTTAATCCATCAACTCTTGAAAGGTTTTAGTATCTAGTGCATTAGGGAATGTTAGGCTCCTAATAACTGGAAATGCTGTGGGTCCACAGGCATTCAGAAGAATTATTCATTGCTTTTCATATGCCCCAATGTCATTTGACCAGAAAAGATAACTTTACACATTCCTTCCACACACTGGGTCCAGTCTTTGATGGCAGGATCGAACAAGTCAAGCTTCCTAAATAAAGGCATGATGCCAGAAATGCTTAGCCCAACTCAGAGATGATTGTTGCAAGTGAATTTTCTTCAAGACTGTACTGTTTTCTCTTGTCACCACTGAACTAGCTCCAAGGAGGCAGATATCCTGTCACCAGGTCACCTTTTATTTACACACGCACAGTAAATGGAATGACTAGCTTGCTCAGAGCCAGTCCCGAGAATGACGTGACTCTCTGAATCTCCTGGTTATTTCTGTCAGCCAGGGCTCCCTAATTGGCCCAGGTTGAAAACTCCAATCAAGGATCTCAAAGTCAATGAGACCCATATGGGCCTTGTTCCAATGATGACAGTCGGGGAGTTCAAAACTAGGGGGCAGGTGTTTAAGGTGAGAGGAGAAAGATTTGAAAGGGACCTGAGGGGTAATAGTTTTACACAGAGGGTGGTTCATATGTGGAATAAACTGCCAGAGGAAGTATTAGATGCAGGGACAGTTACAATGTTTAAAAGAGTAGTTTAGTTTATAAGGTTTTGGAGTAAATCTGGAGCTCAGGTTGTGGGTGTTGAGGTTGGTTGACTTGCTGAGCTGGTTTGTTATTCCGCACCACAGTTTAGTTTAGAAAATTTGGTCGGAATGGATGAGTTGGACCGAAGGGTCTACTTCCATGCTGCCTGACTCCATGACTCTATATCAGTGTTCTGAGGAAGGCTCACTCGACCTGAAACATTAACTTTGATTTCTGTCCCAGATGCTGTCAGACCTGCTGAGCTTTTCCAACAATTTCTGTTTTTGTTTCTGTAGGATGAACCTTTGTTTTGCTGCATATTCAAAGATTTTTCTAAACTGTTTTCTTTGTTGTGGTAGTTTGTCCTTCTTTTTTTTTCCCCTTGTGAGATAAATTTCCATCTGTTGTGAAAGAAACTCTGTAGCCTCATGTGGCCTGTGTTTCATTGAAACACCACTACATTAAGTTAAAAAAGTCAATGAACCACAATTAATTCTGTGACCTTACCTGTCCAGTAGTACCATCTGTTGAGACCATAAGGATCCTCCAAAAAAAAATCATATTTATGTATTCTACTTCCACATCTTTTCTATTGCTGTAATGATAAAAGCTCCAATTCATTACATTTTAACTTTTTCATACCAAGCAACATCAAAATAAAATCTGTTTTGTGGCCTTTGAAGCCCTGAGTACCTTTCTTTTTATGTGTGCCTAATGCGTCTGTAAGGTCAGATTAGCTTGATATGCTGCCTTTGCCAACCTATACCCCAGTAAGTCTGTGCTATTTATCAGCAGCAAGCCTACTGTCAGTCAAATATAGCTGATACTGAAGCATGCAATTCTGAAAAATATCATTATCAAACAGTAAAGTACAATGAGCATTGAAACCAATTTGACACTTTGGCACAATTGACATATTCCAAAAGGGTTGAAATTTAGATCAGAGTTCTGATCAGTCAAGTCCTGCTGTTCCTTCCATTGATCCTGCACTTTCTGCAAGCTAATTACACTCGACACATCACATGGCAACAGAGATATAAAGATACATAACTGTTGCTCATTGCTGTAACACATACAGCTGCACCAACAACTGAAAATGAATCATTACAAGAGAGCCTGCACAGGTTTGTAGCACTTCCACTGACAAGATCTAAATGTAGTCAAGGGCAATCAAAAGTAGATATACAATACAGGATAACAAGCATGGGGCTGGATGAACACAGCAGGTCAAGCAGCATCATAGGAGCAGGAAAACTTGACGTTTCGGGCCTAAACCCTTCATCAGATTTCTGAAGGGTT
>JAHRHZ010000073.1:24813470-24825451 GCA_024137785.1 Ginglymostoma cirratum
CCTGCTGTGTTCATCCAGCCTCATGCTTGTTATCTCGGATTCTCCAGCATCTGCAGTACCTTTTATCTTAGATATACAATACAGGTGTTTTTGTTGGGTTTAGATTGAGATTCATGGGCGAGGTTTTAAGTATCAGAGGACAGTAAGACATCAGAAATTTCAAATTGCTTTGGTAACATGCTAGAAACATGAATAATTTTAAGACTGAAAGAGAACACAAGCCCATCAACTGTGCCTTCCTGGTATTCATGCAGTGTATAATAACACAGAACGGATCCAATAATATGTCTCTCCCTAGGATATTTATTCAATTTCACCTTGAAGAGAGTTTGTTTCTGCAATCTTTTCACTATGTGGAAATTGATCACCCTCTCAGTAAAAAGGTTCACTATGCCCTTGTATTCTTTACCTTGTTAAATGCATATATAACTCTGACTGAACTTCTTCTTTCCTGACCCTTACTGATTTGAAAACATCAATCTAGACGTTGTATTTGTGTAAACTTCTAATCATTATACAGGATAATTTTTTTTTAAATTGTGTAAAAACCATTCCAGAAACCCCTAAAAGCAGAGGTGTACCTTGTCCACATTTTTTGAAGAATAGACTGCAGGCTACAAAGCTGTTAACGTGGCAATATTCACCTCTTATGAGTTGATCCCATGGAGAAGTGGATTGTACCTGAAGTACAGAACCAGGATCAACAGCAGCATCAAGTAATGTACTGTGGGAGGGTCTATGGAAGACGTTACAGCTACCTGCGAATGTTGCATGAAATAAGGATGCAGTCCCAAATAACTGCCACCTTCTGCATGAAGGTCTACAGCTGTGCAGTTTGGATACGGCCCATTAGTGCACTCAAAATTTCACAGATGCCATTCTCAGGAAAGTACATCAATTTGTGCAATTCACCAAAGAGCCAAACTGCCCAAGCCATTGACTGCACACATATGGCTGTCAGAGCTCCCTGGCATCATTAAGCTAGAATTCTGAATAGGAAGAGATTTTACTCGCTTGTTGTCCAGCTCGTGTGTGATCACAGGCAACAACTTCTGCAGGTGTGTCCCTGCTATCCTGGGAGTTGTTATGATGCTTGTATTCTGCAAAATTCCTTGATGCTGCAAAATGTTTGCTCTCCAGGTCTGACTTTTAGTAAGAAGGGGCGCATCCAGAAGACATGAATAATGGACCGGTCTGGAATCCCCAAACTGATCCTGAACAGCGGTGTAATGCTGCCCATGTATTAATATGGGTGATCATCAACTTCTGAAATGTATCACTTCTACCATCTAAAAGGTTAAAGAGACCGGATCATGGAAATCTAACTCTCCACCGCTCGCCCTCACCCCCACCACCCCCCACCCTCCCCCCGCACCCCCCCGACACAAATTACCTTTCAAATCACACAATGCCCTGCTTCAGAAATCTATCACTATTTGATCACTGTCACTGGGTCAAAGTCCTGAAACTCCCTTTGCTCCAGTCCCCACTAAAGAACACTCTTGTACCTACACCCACAAACTACTATGGTTCGAAATGGCAACTCACCATCACTTTCTCAAGAACAATTAGGTATGGGCAAAAAGGCTGGCCCAGTTCTTATCTCATGAACAAATAAAAAAGTCTGATTCTTGATTCTTTGGTACTCTCCTCTCTTATTTCCTAGGTTGATTTGCTCCATTTTTTTTTGTCTTTAATACTCCAGTATGATTCCTTCATTATCATCATCATCACTCTTTACTATTCTGGGCCATTAGATCAATGCCACAAACAGAGACACATGCTCCTCTGACAACTTCCAGATCCAGCACTTCCTTCCTATCAACTCCCAAACTATTGTTCTTCTCAGCTGGTGGCTGTTCCAAACTCCTATTTTCATGAGTCTACCACCAGAATCTATTCAATCACTGTCCCCCTCTCCTTCAGATATGGGATTATTGCTCTTTGTCTTTGTGTCAAGACTCTTCTCCAATCTGTCTGCATTTCCAACTTTTTAGTGCAATTAAATTCTCTCCGAGTGCACAGACATCCAGAAACCTAATCTTCAACTTTTCATTTTCTTTCAGTTTGCTTTAGGAATTCAAGTGATTGTAGCTCTTTAGTGACAGTTGATTACAAGACCTGTGGTTGAATATTCCATGTGCCGAAGCCTATCAATTCCCTGACTGTTAATTTCTAGGCCCTTGTATTATGTTATTTCCTAAAAAGAAAACGTATTCCCTATTATTGTTAAGTTGCAGTTTCAACTATTTCTAGAGCAAATACAGTAGCATTGGGTCAGTGTCACTTAATTACTTTTATTGTGGCAGTATGATTTTTTTAGTTCACAATGTAGGCTACAAATATTTCTGCAATTTATGTCTTGGCACTGTATCAGAACAGGGTGTGTACTTAAGTAATAATTAACCTCCTTGAAATATGTAAATTGTTCAGAGAAATAGAAGTGTCCCCACCCACCCAATTAACAGTTAGTGCTTTCCAATGGGAATTAACAGTAGTGTAGACATGTAATTGGGAAACAAATCTCTAACCCACCATCTAATCTGACATTAGATTGCTCTCATATCTACTTTCAGTGCCTTCACATGGCATTATAACTGAAGTTGCTGCTTCAGCAGCTTCAAAATGAATCAAGTATATTTATTGTACCATAATTTAATTTTTAGTTGGAGGGAAATACAAGACATTTTCCATTTTATTAACAGTATTGAACACTTTGTAGTCATTTTTATGAAAATCAGTCTGACTTTATCCCAAAGAGGGCATGTGCAGCTGGGAAACATCCTAATTCCTTCTACCTAACTCTAAGATGAAAATCCAATTTAATAAGTCCTCAATGACATTAACTTCTAAAATGCATGATTTCTACCATCTAAACAGTTAAGTTAACCAGTTCATGGAAACCTAACACCTACCGCCTAAGCCCCCACCCCTGACAAATTAACTCCCAAATCACACAACACCCTGCTTCAGAAATATATCAGTATTTGATCATTTTAACATCTTTTTAAACCCATTTTTCCTAATCAACCTGTTCAGAGATATTGTAACGCACCTCTAGAGTAGGTGGGACTTGAACTCAGGTCTCCCGATCCTGGGCAAGGGACACTGCCACTGTGTCACAGGAGGGTCCCATTTAACAAGTAAGAAATTAACTTGCGCAGCAACATAAACACACAGAAGTTAATTCACAAAGTAGCATAACAATATTTCTCATTGTCCACACAAGAAAGTAGATTTCATTATTAAATGAGATCAAAGATTCAGAAACCTTAACTATTCCATTATCAGGCATCTTAAAAGTAGTTAAAACAAAATCAAGACACTGAAACCTATCCAGTAAAAGCCAACAACACCTGAAAGTGAAACATTGTGCTGAATCTTTCTTTTTTTTTAACCTAAGTGTGCGCTGTATCAAGTGTTTTGGAGCAATTCTTGCAATGATTTCTTACCATATCTTACCAAACATGATACATTAACTGTACACCTCACCCATATGGCATCACTCATGTTCAATTCTAGCTCAATATTACCACATACCATTCCAGAACAAATCATCACTCAGTGGAAACCCGCCAAAAGACTGACATCCTTTCAAACTGCGCCATCTTTGAGACACTGTTATGCACCCAGGCAAGAATTGAAATTAATGTTGCAACTCACTGGAAGCGGAATGGCACAATAACCACAATGCCACTGTCCATGACAAAAAGCCAGCATGACTGATACTCCCTCACACAGAAAACCTCATCTTCTCACCCTAGTGGTTGTTTAAATATCATTCCACACAATTTATTTGTCTTTAGACATATGTCTGAAGACTCTTTCTGAGTCCCTGATACTTTTCTTCAATGCACACTAATCACCCACATCTTGTTATTTTCCAAAAAGGTAACATTACATGTGGGAAGCATTCACACAAATCCAAACATGAACATCAGCCAGCAAAAGGGAATTCAAAATGTACAAATACAGGCTGCAATTCACAGTCACTGTGCAAACCATGTGACAACATCTTGAATTCTTGGCAACTAGCTTGTTAATGACAGGTTGTAGGATGGGAAGCTGCAGTTAACATGGTTGCTAGCAAGCAGTAATCCCCCTTAACAGGCAATATGCTTCTCCCTAGCAAGAATCTCATGTGGACATTCCAAACTTAGTTAAAAGATGTAACGAGTGGTTCCCGATGTCGAGTTAGGCCTCGTCAGACTTCTCAAGTATCTCAACATAGCCCGTCTCATTCAGGCCCCTATAAAATTTCACCCATAATTCTGGTTTCTCATGAGCTGTAATGGAGATCTTCAGCAGAAATGTTAAACACTTCTTTGAGATGTTACTGACATACAATGTATTTTGACCATTTTCTGTTTTTATTTCAGTTTCCAATGATGGCTAATTGTTTGTCCCATTTGTATTTCATTCATGAACAAATGAGTGTGCATTATGGACAGTTTCTAGTCTTCTCTGTTACTATTCACTGGAGAGTATGTTAGTGGTTGAAATGTTTTACCTTGAATTTCAGAAATAGTATTCAAAATTTTATTATGACTTAGAATCTCAAAAATAAAGAGATGTGTCCCTTTATCACTTTAACAAAGTGTTCAGTGACTGTGCAAGCGTATATCTCAATTTAGAGTGCCAAAAACATGTAAAATATCTGCAATAATAACGTACAATTTTTGTCTATCCAGACTGTTAAGTTTGGTCAGTTTAAGGGGTGCATCTGGTAGTAGGTTTATTTGGTGAGTAGTGCCTGGCAAACCTGTGCAATAACCATTGGTTAATCAGACATTTGAAAATGTTGTTGTCATAGTTGAGTTCTGAGTGGGCTGAGTAGAGCAATTTTTTAACCTATCTGATACTAGGCCTCAACCTCTGTTTGTATTTAGGGCAATTGGAGGAGGTACACATTCATCCATCCTTCTCATGAACAACAAAATGACCACTTTCTTTTCAACAACACTTAAACTTTGAAAAAAGATTACTGGGGATATTGTAGGGCAAATTCTAGGGGTGAAAATTTGGGCGATTCAATTACAATTTCAGAGAATTGTGTTTTTCTCAGAAGTTGGTTTTCTATTTGGCGAAAGCATTGATGGAGTCAATCTGACTCATTCCTTCAAAGCCATTTGTTGTGCTAATAGTTATGATTCATGGAATAACAAGGTTTTGGAAAAATATTCAGATGAATTAGCTCAGTTGGGAGAGCGTTAGACTGAACATCTAAAGGTCCCTGGTTCAGTCCTGGGTTTTGGCAAAATGACTGCTTCCTGACTGTGTCAGCTTTTGTTTAGGGGTAGCATGGTGGCTCACTGGTTAGCACTGCAGCCTCACAGCACCACAGACTGGGTTCAATTCCACCCTTGGTGAGTGTCTTTGTGGAGTTAGCACATTTTCCCTGTGTCTGTGTGGGTTTCCACCAGATGCTCCAGTTTCCTCCCACAGCCCAAAGATGTAAAAGTTAGGTGGATTAGCCATGCTAAATTACCCATAGTGTTCAGCAATGTACAGGTTAGGTGCGTTAGACATGGGAAATGCAGGGTTAAAGGGAAAGGGTAGGAGGATGGGTTTAGGTGAGATGCTCTTCAGAGGGGCAGTATGGACTTGTTAGGCTAATGGCCTGTTTTTACATTGTAGGGATTCTATTCTATTAAAAGATAGAAATTGCTAGAGAAACTTAACAGGTCTGGCAGCATCTGTGGAGAAAAAAGCAAAGTAAATATTTCAAGTTTAGTTACTGAGTGTTTCTGTTTTTGTTTCAGATTTCCAGCATCTGCAATTTTGTCTTCTCTTGTTGCTGAATTAGAAGAATGTATTGGTATTGATTCCATAGACAAAGAAGATGTTAGTTTGACTGAAAGTGTTTTGTAGGTCTCTGCTATAATAGGTGTGACATGGGAAAGTTAGAATGGCTTGGGATTATATGGGGATGGCATAGGAGGGAAGAAAGTGCACTGGAGGGATGTTATGGGAAGGATGGAATTAGGTTTGCAATGGCGGCTGGAGCTGCTACAACCAAAACATTGACAAGATTTTAGCAGAGCTAGAATATGTCAATAAAAAAAGACGTGAAAATCAGCCTGTCCAACAATCATGCAAAGAGAGGAAGCCATTAGACGTTTCCAAGTGATCTACAGATTACCATTGCAATTGATGAGTCAAGTTAAAGTGAATAATAGGGATTAGTTCTCATTTTCTTCAAATGCAGCTCTCTCATGTTTGAAGTGATAGAAAATTAAACAATAACTTATGAGCAGGGACATCATCAAGCACCAAAGCTACTGTATCTTCCGCTAGCATGACACCTTATTAATAGCCCTCCCTATATCTATATGCAAATGATCAATGATAATTATTTCCAAAAGTCCTGGGTCAGAAGGAAAACAAGAGCTAATATCACCAAGGTCTTCACTTCTTGTGCCTCTGGCTTTTGGAGTCTAACACAGTAGCATCAGCTAATAAGCCTGATGACAGTTCTCCATCTCTTTATTTACTCAAGAGGAGCAGAAATACACCACAGTTACCCAGCTCCTTTTGCACTGTTGTATTTGTTAAAAACTAGTTATTATTAATGGCGGCCATGTGGCAATGCTATTCTTGTTCCTCTTATTATCGATACTTATGCACTCCAAATCGACCACTTTGATCTCCTTAGGCTCATGGACATCTGTGTTCCTGTTCTACCAGACTTAAGGGGTTGTGTCATATTGTGTCTTCTCAGGATATTCTTCCATCAATTAAGGCAGAAAAGGAAGAACTGTTACTATACTGACTTTTGCCCAATTAATAATAGCGCATAAAACAGGAAGATTGAGTGCCTGAACATGAATTATTGACAAATTCAATCCCTTAATTTAGATAAACAGAAAATAGAATGGTGATGATCATCCCTCAACACAATTTTCCTCTTTGCACTGTCTCCTGATGACCTATAATCCCAAACTGCCGTTGTATTATTAAAGACGAATTTATGGAATTGTGATAGTAAATGAATTAATTATGGTAGTAAACTTTAGATGGAATCTAAAAACGCCATGGTGATTTAGACTGGACCAACCCTGGCCCATTGCTCTTCAGATGAAAAATTGCTTCTTTAATATAAATGATAGAACCTTTGAAAAATTGGAGACTTTGGTTTCATTAGACACCTCTATTACAGAAATACTAAAAGTCTGAAGGAGTAAAAAGTCTCCATAGTCAAAAATAAAGTTAGAGAATAGTTATTGTTGATCTAAATTAATATCATATGGTCTTTGACACACTGTCTGCCTCCACTTTTAGTTGCTGCATTTAGATGTAACTGATTTCTTTCCGTGACTAAGTCCTGTATGTTTGGAGATCGAAGGGCAAGCAAGAATTTTTACCCAGAAGGGAATCTGTTTGCTAATTGTACATGTTCTTTCAAGGTAAATTCATTCACACACAACAGTCTTTTATGACTGATACTTGTACAGAATTGCAGTAATTTAAGACCACAAGATATAGGTGCAGAATTAAGCCATTTGGGCCATCGAGTCTGTTCCACCATTCAATCAAAGCTGATATATTTCTCAATGCCATTCTCCTGCCTTCTCCCCATATCCCTCAATCCTGTTACAAACCAGAACCTAGTTACCGCTGTCTTAAAGACACTCAATGACTTGGTCTCACAGCCTTCTGTGGTAATAAGTTCCAGATTCACCAGCTGCTGGCTGAAGAAATTCCTCCTCATCTCAGTTCAAAAGGATCATCCCTTCACTCTGAGGCTTTGACTTCACGTTCTCAGCTCTCCAACTATTGAAAACATACTCTCAACATCCAAACTGTCCAGGCTTCTTCGTATTCTGTAAATTTAAACGAGATCTCCGCTCACCCTACTAAACTCCATCAAGTACAGATCTAGAGTCATCAACCGCTTCTCATATTGACAAGCCCTTCATCCCTGGGATCATTCTTGTAAATCTCCTCTGACCCTCTCCAACATCAACTCATCCTTCTTTAGAAATGGGGCTCTAAACTGTTCACAATATTCCAAATGCAGTCTGACCAGAACCTTATAAAGCCTCACCAATACACCTCTGCTCTTGTATTCTAGCCCTCTGGGACTTTCCAGTGATTCCTGAAAGATCACCAGCAATGCCTCCATAATCTCCTTAACCAGGAGAAATAGTAACGTACAATGCCTTTAATTATTCTGTGAACTGAAAAGTTGAACAAAACAAAGTACTATGGATGCTAGAAATCTGAAATAAAATCAGAAAATGTTAGAAAGATTTCAGGTTAAGCTGTATGTTATATGTCATAACCTGAAGAAATCTGCTGTATTGATCTTTTAGCCCTGTCTATTTTTCATTTTTATAGAACATGATCAAAAGCTACATCATGAACTAAGTGAGTGAATATTCTTCCGTCTTCAGAAGACCAAGAGAGCACTGAAACAGTTTGGCTCAGAATATTTTCCAGAATTTTGTTATGCTGTCACTGTAAACTTGTTGAAGTACACCACAACCGCCAGGGGTTTAGTTGATAAGCTGAATCTAAGTCTACAGCCAATACATCTTGAACACTGTTAGGGATGAGACCTCCTTACATCACAGTATGGATAATTAAATAAAATGGGATTGAAGCCAAAACTGTAACTTTTAATATTGAAGTTCCTTTTCACTTAGCATTCAGTGGGTTCCATTCAATGGTTGTAAGAGGATATACTTGATGGGCTACTGTAGGTGTGAGAACCACTGGAATGAGAATGGGTGAGGAGTCAGGGGTTCAACTGTGGTCTTTGTAGGGTAAGAAGTTACTTCTGGCCATGCGATATGCTAATAAGACACAATGTTATATGGTCACACCAAGTGATAAAACAGTGTATAAAGTCTCTGTCATTAAGGGACACCTTTGGGCAGGTCTAGGTTCCATTCAGGCAGAAGTGTGGTTGATTTGGTTTTGTAGATTTAACAGGTATTGCACTGCCTCAACCAAGAAGTGAGCAGGTTAGCACACTATTGAGCGGCTATGTGAATGATATCCCAATCAGGCAAATGATTGTAACAGCTGATGTAGAGTTTCAATGACAACAGCGCAGCCAGATTAGATCAGGATGCTTGTCTGACTGGAGGCCTATGATTAGTGGTGTGCTTCAGGGGTCAATGCTGGGCCCATTGTAGTTTGTTATCTATATCGATGATTTGGATGAGAATTCACAAGGCATGATTAGTGTGTTTGCGGATGACACTGAAACAGGTGGTATAGTGGACGGTGAGGAAGGCTATCAGAAATTGCAGCAGGATGTTGATCAGCTGGGGAAGTGGGCCGAGAAATGGCAAATGGAGCTTAAAAAAGATAAGTGTGAGGTGTTGCATTTTGGAAAGTCAAATCCAGATAGGAGTTTCATGGTGAATGGTCGGGCCTTAAAGATTGTAGTGGAAGAGAGGGACCTTGGAGTTCAGGTGTACGGTTCTCTGAAAGTGGAGTCACAGGTAGACAGGGCAGTGAAGAAGGCTTTTGGCACACTGGCCTTCATCAGTCAGGGTATTGAGTATAGAAGTTGGAAAGTTATGATGCAGTTGTACGCGACGTTGGTGAGGCCGCACTTGGAGTACTGTGTTCAGCTTTGGTCACCTTGTTATAGGAAGGATGTTATTAAACTGGAAACAGTGCAGAAGAAATTTACAAGTATGTTGCCGGGACTCAAGGGACTAAGTTATAGGGAGAGGTTGGACCAGCTAGGACTTTTTTCTTTAGAGCGTAGGAGACTGAGGGGCGATGTTATAGAAATGTATAAGATCATGAGAGGCATGAATAGGATGAATGTACTCAATCTTTTTCCCAGGGTTGGGGAATTGAGGACTAGAGGGAATCAGTTTAAGGTAAGAAGGGAAAGAATACATGGGAACCTGACGAGCAACTTTTTTACACAGAGGGTAGTACACATATGGAATGAGCTGCCAGTGGAAGTGGTTGAGGCAGGTACATTAACAACATTTATAAAGCATTTAGACAAATACATGGATAGGAAAGGTTTAGAAGGATATGAGCCAAGTGCAGGGAAATGGGCATTTTGGTCGACACAGATCAGTTTGAGCCAAAGGGACTGTCTCCGTACTGGAGGACACTATGACTCTATGACTCTATTTCTGACGTGATTTACCATAATTAAGAATGTGTGGAGTTCAGTTTGTTCCAATAGGATGGAAAGTCCCTGTTGTTCTTATTTTCTGTGGGTCAATTCTAACATGAAAACCATCTGCAATTGTGCAAAAAACTTTTCAGTTGATCATGTGAATTTGTATTTGTTACTGAGTTTAAATCTTGGTTTCTGTAGATGTTGCAACACAATACGTACTGTAATGTCATGTTTTACCTGAATGGATCAATAAATCAGGAAACTATCCATGTGGCTATCCAGTGCTTGTAGGACACCTGATGTCATTCTTTGAAAGGTTTCTGGTGCTGACATGATGTTGAGGGGTAATCTGTTGAACAAAACCTTAAAAAGTAGAAACAAAGTTTGTGAGCTGCTGAGAGGCTTCCTTCCTTGATGGGTAGTTGTCATAAAGCACCATTTGCATGTAATTTGTTAAATATAGGCCAGCATTTATTGACCATTCCTACCTGCCCTTGAAAGTGATGGTGAGCTACCTTCTGGACCTGTTGTAATTCATGTGGTGCGGTGACATCCACAGCGATGCTAGGAAGAAATTTTGAGCATTTTGACCCAGCAACAGTGAAGGACTGACAATATATTTTTAAGTCAGGATGGTATGTGCTTTGGAGGGGAATGTGCAGAAGCTGTTTGTTACATATATCATCTGCCCTTGTTTTTGTATGCAATGGAAGTGTCAGGTTTAGAAAGTGGTCGCAAAGATGAGTTTCTGAGGTGCATCTTGTAGACAACTGTCTAGGAGACCCTCATCAGCCAGGCCCCTTTCAGCCCCAGCCCCAGACCAATAGAGAATGCCCACCAAGGTTATCTGAGACACACGGTGTAGCAGTCAGCAGGACCTTTTAGCTCATCTGCAGATGTTGGGGGAATACCAACATATACTGTCAGGAGAAGGAAGATTAAAGAACTTAAAATCACTTCAGGTGCATGGGTTTTAGAGTAATGTCAAATCAAGCTCTGCAGGAAAATATAACATGTTGTACCACATTAATGTCATGAAATTCTATCTGGTAAGGCTGCTGATGTTTCTGCTTCTACTTTAGTTGAAGGTTGCTAATCACCATCGGTACTCACACGCACATTATGCGGCATCATGCCAGACTGCTCAGTGATTGCCAATCTCTGGTGCTTTTTCAAAGAATATGACCTCGGGAAGCATTTAGCTTTAGCTGCATTTGTGAATCTGGAAAGTTACTGAGCATTCTGTAAACTCTTAAATATTCCACAATAAATGAAAGCCCCTTACTTACTTATATGTGAGGTATGCATGTACAGCCCTATGTATTTCTGTATAACTTCCTCCTGATGCTCTGGCCGAGAAACAGAGCATTATGTTAAAAAAGAAAACTTTAATTGAATTTAAAACATGTTAACATGAAAGTATAGGCACTAACATCAAACATCATACCCATAGTCTGATAAGCTACATCTCAGAGTACTAAAGGAAGTGGCCCTGGAAATATTGGATGCATTGGAGTCATCTTCCAAAATGCTACAGATTCTGGAACAGTTCCAACAGATTGAAGGATGGCAAATGTAACCAAACTATTTAAAAAAAGGAGGGAGAGAAAAATCAGAGAATTACAGACCAGTTACCCCAAAATCAGTAACAGGGAAAATGCTAGAGTATATTAGAAAAGCCGTGATAACAGAACACTTGGAAAGTTTTGAGATAGCAAGGTGTAGAGCTGGCTGAACACAGCAGGCCAAGCAGCATCAGAGGAGCAGGAAGGCTGACATTTCGGGCCTAGACTCTTCATTTCTGAAGAAGGGTCGAGGCCCAAAATGTCAGTCTTCCTGCTCCTCTGATGCTGCTTGGCCTGCTGTGTTCAGCCAGCTC
>JAHRHZ010000073.1:24830451-24885291 GCA_024137785.1 Ginglymostoma cirratum
GAGCAGGAAAGCTTGACGTTTCGGGCCTAGACCCTTCATCAGAAATGCTATTTCTGCCATTTCTGAATGCCATTTCTGATGAAAGGTCTAGGCCTGAAACGTCAAGCTTTCCTGCTCCTATGATGCTGCTTGGCCTGCTGTGTTCATCCAACCCCACACCTTGTTATCTCGGATTCTCCAGCATCTGCAGTACCTTTTATCACTGGAGGAGCCATTTGGCTCCATCATTCAACAGGATCATGGATGACCCTTCCTCACATCCACATTCCTCCCCTTTCACCATAACTCTTGATTCCCCTACTGATCAAGAATCCATCCATCTCAGCCCTAAAAAGCACAAGAATGCTATCCTGACAGCTCTATATGGCAAGGAGTTTCACCACCCTCTTAGTCTTAAATTAGCATCCCTTTTTTCTAAGACTATGCCTTCTGGTTCATGACTCTCTCTTGAGGGGAAGTATCCTCTTAGCATTTACCACATCAAACCCCTTAAGAAACCTATATGTTTCAATGAGATCTTTCTAAACTCCACTGAGTCTGGCCCTAAACTGTTTGATCTTTGCTCATGACAATTCCTCCATGCTATGGATTATCCGAGTGAACTTTCTCTGAACTGTCTCCAATGAAATTATATCTTTCCTTAAATAAGGTGACCAAAACTGCTCACGGTCCTCCAGACTCGATCTCAACAATATTTGTAGAGTTGCAGTAAGACTTGCCTACTCTTATGCTCCAATCCCCTTGAAATAAGGACCAGAATTCCATTAGCCTCCTGATTACCTGCTCCAGCTGAAAGTATGTTAGCTTTCATTGTTTCATGCAAAAGTGCCCCCAAGTCCTATTGTCGAACTGCTTTATGCAGTTTTCTCCATTTAAATAATATTGTGTTGTTTTGTCTCCCTACCAAAATGAACAAGTTCGCATTTTCCCATGTTATACTCCAGTTGCCAACTTCTTTCCAACTTACTTAACCTATCAATATTTCTCTGTAAACTGCTAGTATGGCTCTCACAACTTGTCTTTCCACCAATTTTAACGTCATGTACAAATTTGGTTACAATGCATCCACTTTCTTCCTTCAGGTCATTAATATATATTGTAAACAGTCATGGTCCCAGCACTAATCCCTGCAGAGCTCCACTGGTTGTGTGTCGCCAACCTGAAAAAGAACCCCTTATCCCCACTCACTATTTCCTGGGCATGAACCCATTCTGTCTACATACCAATATACTATCTCCAGCACTACGGGCTCTTACACAATGACTCAAACTTTTGTGAGATACCTTGTTGAAAACCTTCTGGACATCTAAACAAAACACATTTACTGGTTCCCACCGCACCCCCGCACCCCCATCCTCTCTGGCTGACAATTCCTTGAAAAACTTGAATAAATTAGTCAGACACAATTTCCTTTCATGGAGTCATGCTGACTTTGCTTGATTAGATGATGATTTTTCAAATAACCTGATATTACTTCCTTAATAATTGACTCCAACAGTTTTCCAACAATAGGTGTCAGGCTATGTCATGGCTATAGTTACCCACTTTTTGCCACCCTCCTTTTTTGAATAGGGTGTCACATCAGCAGTTTAAAAATCCTTTGGTACTTCTCCAGAATCCGAGGACTTTTGGAAAATTACAACCAACGCATCCACTACCCCTGTAGCTACCTCTTTTAGGTTCTTAGGATGCAAACCATCAGGTCCAAGGGACTTAACTGCCTTTAGCCCTATTAATTTATCTAATATTGCTCCAGTTGATGGTGATGTTACTTAATGCCTCTCCTGTATCTTTAGTATTAATGGATTGTTTAAAGTATCTTCCACCATAAAGACTAATGCAAAATATCTGATTGACTCATCTGCTATTTCCTTGTTCCCCAAGACTATCTCCCCAGATTCATTTTCTAAAAGGCCCATGCCCACTTATTATTTATTTAAAGAAGCCCTTATTGTCAGTTTATATATTCCTCGCTGATTTTCCCTCATCGGTTATTTTTTCTGTCTTTATTTTCTTTTTAGTCCTCCATTGCTGGATTCTGAATTTATCCCAGTCTTTGGGGCTATCACTGACTTTGGCCTACCTATATGCTTTTTCTTTGAACTTACTACTCTCCCTAACTTCTTTGGTTGGCCATGTTGGTTTATCTCTCTCTTAGAATCTTCCTTACTGGAATGAATTTTGCTGAGAGTCATGAGTTACCTCATTAAATGTCTGCCATTGCTTGCTTACTGTCATTCCTGCTAATCTATCCACCCAGTTCACTTTAGACAACTTAATCGTCATTTAATTGTAATCACCTGTCTTGAAGTTAAACAAAATTGTTTCCAACCCAAGTTTCTCACTGTCACACTGAATAATAAATTCTATCATGTTATGATCACTACTTCCTATGAGATCTTTTACTCTAAAGTTACTTTTTAAATCTGCCTAATTTTGATTACCAGATCCAAGATAGCCTGCCCCATGCTTGGCTTTAGGACACTATCCCTAATGCACTCGATAAATTCAGTGTCACAGTTTTCCAATTTCCAATTTGCTCAGTCTAATCTACATGAAGATTGTAGTCACCCATAATAATTTTTTTTTAACATGCTCCTCTTATTTGTTGATTTATAGCCTTTCCCACAGAGTGGTCACTTTTGAGGCTCTGTATACTACTCCTACTATTTCTTCTTCCTTTGCTGTTCTTTTACCTCCACTCAAATGGAGTCTTTATCATCTGAGCCTAGATCATCTCTCACAACAGTTCTCATTTCATTTCTTATTAACAGGGCTACCCCACTACCTGTTCCATCCTTCTTGTCTCTCCGAAAGGTCAAATATCCCCGAATGCTAAGTTCCCAGTTTTGATCTCCTTGCAACTAAGTTTCTGTAATCTGTTATTGTGATCCATTTATGGACTTGCAACAGCAGAAAGAGTTGTTAGATGTTCTATTATGAGAGTGCACAGAACAAGGAGCTAAGTTAGAGAACCAGACCTCAAAGATTATCATCTCTGAGCTATTACCTGAGCCACGTGCAAACTGGAACAAGATAAACAGAATGGGGAGCTGAACACGTGGCTAAAGGAGTAATCTGTGAAAGGAATTTTCATGAGACACTGGTATGAGTATAATGTCAGAAAAGAAGTATGCTGTTCAGTGGCCTCCACATAAACATGTGTGATCATAAAGACAGTGGTGACTGGAAAAATATAAAGAACCAACCATAAAGAAGGACATTTTAAACAAAAAGTAAGAGCTGCAAAAATCAAATATGGAAATGAATTAGGAGGGAATATCAAAATCCACAAGAAGTGCCTCTAAAGTTATATTTGCAGAAGAGGGTTCATCAGGAAGATTTAGGAGTCTTGACAGCTGGTAAGAGTGATATTGTCATTGAAAATAAGGAAATATGAAATAATTTATTTTGCATCCATATTCAAAATAGCTAAAGAGATCAACTTGCCAAACATTCCAAGGAAGTTTGTGGTGAATCAGCTACAGGAACGCCCAAAATTACTAGAAACAAAATAATAGTATTGAAGCATAAAATTGCAGAGTTATTTGAAAAATTAAGTGAAATGGCAAAATGTTGCCAAATGGATTTCAAAGTAAACAAATGTGAGGTAATTAATATTGGATGTAGAAAGGATATGATATGATCCCAGATGATGGTGAAAGGTTTAAAAAGAATCTTGCAAAGTTGTGTTAAAGGGAATGCAGTTGTGAGCTGTGAATTGCTAGCTGTGAACAAATACACAGGGACACAAAACTGCAAGTTGCCAGTTTAGACAATATGGGATTGATTGCATCCTACCATTAACTCTGATGCTAAGTTACCTGTGAGAGAGTAAAGAAGTGGTAATCTTGAAAGAAGTCTTTAAAACACCAGAGGCATCAAACAGGGGAGCAGAATTGATACAGACAAGCTAGACATAAATCATCATATTAAGGACAAATTGTAGCTGTTATAAGATTAGATTTGATAGTGTGTACGTATTTCACACCAATTGTATTTTACAATTAGAAAGGTGTACCCACGTTGTGATTGGTTAGCTGAATGCACAATGTAAACTTAATCAAGAGTGGTGATTGGATTTAGATAGCTGTAAACCTTTTAATTAGTACATAATAATTTCTTGTAAATGAGCACGAGAATATAACTGACTCTGAAATCCTTTGTTCAAAGTTTACAGCATGTCATGGTCTGACATTCTGAAACTTTTGCTGTAGCCATTTTAAACACTCCCAAAAATCTCCACCTGGCCACTCTCTGTACATAAGGATTAGAGGATAGCTAAATGACTATCAGACCATGGAAATTCCTGCAACAATGGTAATACGAGGCAAATCAGATCCCAGAATGAAATTTGGCTTGATATACCATAAGTTTTTATGAACCATGTGGTGAGTCACTGAGCATATTCAAAATATTGTGTGGAGTTACTGGTGTTGGACTGGGGTGAGCAAAATCAGAAGTCATATGACACCAGGTTATAATCCAACAGGTTTATTTGAAATCACAAGCTTTTGGAGCTTGGCCCCTTTGTCAGGTGAAGAGAAGCACATAGACACTGAATTTATAGGCGGAGAGACATCAAGGGAAAAGAGATCAAAAGATCATATAAATGGTGTGAGTGGAGTGCCTAATAATAAGTCCCTGCAAGTAATCCAAAGTGTTAGATAGTGTGAGTTAAGTGTCAAAAGGTGAATAACAAGCAAAGGGATGACCTATAATCTGATTAAATGGGGCAGAGATAATTACAAAAAATTAAAAATAAAGTGGTACTGGAGGCAAACCAAATGACTGGAATAACATAATACTTATAGGAGTCGCATGCCGACGGTCTAACCAAAGTCATAAGTAATCCAAAACTGTACAAACTAATGAAGGTAGAGAGAATAACAATTTATCTAGGTGATGGAGACAAAACAGGACAGGGCTGACAAGTGGCAAGTGACAGTTGTGCCACACAAATGCCATCCCTTGACATTCAATGGTGTTACTATCACTGAATACCCCACTATCAACATTCTGCGGGTTATCATTGACCAAAAACTCAACTGGACTCACCACATTAACAGAGTGGCTACAAGAGCAGGCCAGAAGGTAGGAATACATTTGCGAGTAACATACCTCCTGACTTCTAAAAGCCTGTCCACCATCTACAAGGCACAAGTCAGGAGTGTGATGGAATACTCCCCACTTGCCTGGATGAGTGCAGCCCCAACAACAATCAAGAAGCTTGACAATATCCAGGATAAAGCAGCCTGCTTGATTGGCACTACATCCACAAGCATTCACTCCCTCCACCACCAATGCTCCATAGCAGCAGTGTGTACTATCTACAAGATACACTGCAGAAATTCACCAAAGATCCTCAGACAGCACCTTCCACACCCACAACCACTTCCATCTAGAAGGACAATGGCATCAGACATATGGGAACACCACCACCTCCAAGTTCCCCTCCACATCACCCATCATCCTGACTTGAAAATATATCGCCGTTCCTTCACTGTCACTGGGTCAAAATCCTGGAATTCCCTCTTTAATAGCATTGTGGGCCAACCCAAAGCAGGAGGACTGCAGCAGTGCAAGAAGGCAGCAAAAGAACAGGCAACTAGGGATGGGCAAGGAATGCTGGCCAGCTAGCAACGCGCACATCCCACAAATGAATAGGAGTAAGGAAGATTTTACAGATACAGAACAGTATGGTGGGGTCGCATGTAGCACAACATGAACCCAGATTACTGTTGAGGCCGTCTTCATAGGTAAAAACTTGGCTATCAGTTTCTGCTCGGCAATTCTGCGTTGTTGTGTATCTCAAAGGCTTCCTTGGAGGACGCCTACCCGAAGATTGGAAGCTGAATGTCCTTGTCCGCCAAATTGTTCCCCGACTGGGAGGAAACATTTCTGTCTGGCAATTGTTGTATGATGTCCATTCATCTGTTGTCGTAGCATCTGCATGGTCTCACCAATATACCATGCCTCAGGCATCCTTGCCTACAGCTTGTGATAGACAATGTTGGTCGAGTCACACGAATATCTGCCGTGTACGTAATGTGTGTTCCCATGTGTGATGGTAGTATCCACGTCGATGATCTGACATGTCTTGCAGAGGTTGTCATAGCAGTGTTGTGTGGTGGTGCGGTCGATGTTGTCCTGAAAGCTGGGTAGTTTGCTGTGAACGATGGTCTATTTAAGGTTTGGCGGTTGTTTGATGCGAGAAGTAGGGGCCTAGGAATGACCTTGGTGAGATACTCATCATCATCAATGACTTGTTGAAGGCTGTGTAGAACATGATGTAGCCTCTCTACGCCAGGGAAGTAATGGGCAACAAAAGGTGCTCTATTGACTGTATCCTGTGTCTGTCTTCTGAGGAGCTCATTGCAGTTTTTTGCCATGGCACATCAGAACTGGCGATCAATGAGTTGACCATCATATCCAGTTCCTGTGAGGGCATCTTTCAAAATGTTCAGGAGTCTGACACATTCCTCCTCATCTGAGCAGATCCTGTGTATGCTTGGGCTTGTCCATAGGGGATGGCTGTTTTAACATGTTTAGGGTGGAAGCAAGAGAAATGTAGCATTGTGAGGCTATCCTTAGGCTTGCGGTAGACTGAGGTATTGAGTTGTCTGTCCTCAATGGAGATGCGTGGGTCCAAGAATGAGACTGATTCTAAAGAGTAGTCCATGGTAGGTCTGATGGTGGGATGAAACTTGTTGATATCACAATGTTGCCATTTCAGAGATTCCTCACCGTGAGACCAAAGGAAGAAAATGTCATTGATGTATCTGGTGTATCACATTGATCGGAGGTTCTGCATAGTAAAGAAGTCTTGCTCGAACTTGTACATGAAAGTGTTGGCACATTGGGATGCAAATTTGGTCCCCATGGCTGTTCCATGTGTTGGATAAAGAACTGGTTGTCAAAGATGAAGACTTTGTGGTCGACAATGAAGCGGATGAGTTGTAGGATGACATCTGGAAATTGGCAGTTGTTAGCATTGAGTGCTGAGGCTGTTGCAGCGATGCTGTCATCATTGGGAATGTTGATGTAGCATGCCGAAATGTTCACTGTGACCATTTGTATGCTCTTTTGATCTCTCTGTCCTTGATCTCTCTCTGCCCAGAAATACTGTGTTCTGTGTGCTTCTCTCACACTTCACTTGACGAAGGGGCAACATTCCAAAAGTTTGTGATTTCAAATAAACCTGGTGTTGTGTGACTTCTGACTATATTCAGAACAGGCTGCCAATGAACCTCGAACAAGAAAACATAAAAATTTATTTCATGTAAAGAAAAACAAAAAACATGTTTCACTATACAAGAAACATTTGAAACTGTCTTCATACAAATATCTAAAAAAAATTTAAACCATTTTAACCTCAGTAAGAACCATACAGCCACTAAAACTTCACTGGAGAGTCACTACACTGTTCCTCATTCATAGGTTTGTATAAATGAGCCTGTATACTGTTTGACTTCTTCCAGATTGTTCTAAGTTTCAAAGTTATTGGACTCCTGTCCAATATTAGGGAGGCAATAATTTTTTTTTTCTTTTCTAACCCTTTCTTATTCAAAAGTATGGAACTGCTCACTTCAAGGATTTAAAGACCTAATCTGAGTGCATGTAATCAGAAGAAAATCTAAAGACACCCTGGCATCACTCACATGACAAATCTAAATGAAACTTAAGGTCATGGAAAGAGAGAGAGAGAAGGACCCTGTGGTTTCAAAACAACCCAAGAAAACAGTAACAGCAGCTTCATAAACAGCTTGAGAGGGTGTGGGGTAAGCAGCTTCTTAAACAACATGGAAGTATATGAATAGCAGCTTCCTTAAGGAAGAGCAAACTTGTATGAGAAGGGCAGCAGTGGTGAGAGATATAAACCAAAGTCATAGAGCTGCTTTGACCTGTTTCGGCCTATCAGAGCTGATGAAACACTGAAAGATATAAGATGCTTGGGAACACAGATACATTGCCTTTTAAAATGTCATGAATAGGTGCAGACTATTTTTTAATAGAGCTCATCGAATGTTAACCTTTATATTTGGAAGACTAGAACACAAGACGAAAGATGTCATACTTCAGCTATTCGAAGCCCTGGTTATTCTATATCTGGAATAGTGTGAGCAGTTCTGGGCACTAAACATTAGAATAAACATATATTACCCATAAGGAAAAACTCTTTCAGCTGATTAGAAAGTCTAGAACTGGAGATCTTTCTCCAAATATTAAAGCCAGGCCTTTCAGGAATGAACCTAAGAAATATGAAATATGGTAGAAATTTGAAACTCTCTTCCATTAACACTACTTGACACTAGACCAACGGTTAATTTTAAAATTTAGATTGACAGATTTTTGTTCACCAAACGTATTAAGCAATATAGGGCAAAGTCAAATATAGAGTCAGATCACAAATCAGCCATGATGTGGAGGAACAGGCTCAAGATGCTATATGGACTACTCCATTCCTATGTTCCTACACTGCCATGAAAGATTTTTGAGAACCAGGCAGTGAGCATTTTGGCATAGAAGACCTAACTTATGATATGATCTTGTAGTCATATTTATGTGGATGATTAGGTTAAATTTCTGCTCAGCAGTGACCCCAGGATGTTGATTGTAGGGAATTGAGTAATAGTAATGCCATTGAGTGTGTCCACTTATTATCCCAAGCATGAATCTCGTCATGCTGCATTGCAGACATGGACTGTCTCAGTAAGTGAGGAGTTGTAAATGTGCTGAACATTGTGAAATCATCTGAACATTCCCACTTTTGACCTTATGATGGAGGAAAGATCACTGATGAAACAGCTGTTGGTGATTGGGCTAGGACACACTCTGCTCCTGAGGAATTCTTGAAGCTATATCCTGAGGCTCAGATAACTGGCTTCCAACAGCCACAACCATCTTCAGCCAGTGGACAATTCCCCAATTGACATAATTGATTTCAATTATATTGTTTTAGGAGACCAGCAAAGCTGAGAATGGTCAGGGGCATGATAGAACGGCATGAACCTTCAAGCCAGGGAGATTAACAACAAATCTAGGAGATCAATGCAGTGGTGGTTTGCAGTCAAGGAGTTGGTCTGTCAATTGGTCTCACCCATAGGAGCCCTGTCATTAGGGTGAATCATTAATGATAAAGATTTCCACTAACATGAATCTTTTTAATCTATTTTTATGCAGAAACAAATATAAATTCAAGAAATCTATTTGCAAACTTTGAGAACAGTTCAGAAAATATAATCATTACCATTGCCAAATTTCAAAGTTTGGCACAAAGTTTCATTTCTCAGACATTTTGACTTGCACTGAAGTTAACCAGCTGTTACTTTCCAACCATTTCACAGTTGCCACTTGCTCCCAGGATACAATGAGGCTCTATCATTAAAATTGACTAAGGCTTCCCACACAGACTCTGGGCTGAAGAATTCTTCTTCCACCCCTGCTAGCCTCCTGCTTCTAGCTAAAATATAGCCTTTAAATCAGGTATGTTGATTTATTTATGGATATACACCTCTGTGTAAAGAAATTAGAGAAATTGGCGTTGGATTAAAACATAGATTTCCCTACTTATTTAACATTTATTGGTAGATGGAAAGTTGGAAAGTATGACATTGGTTATGCTCATTATAACTTTTCTCTAATGGTGTGAAAAGCATATTATTCATACATGCCTTAGGCATTGTTAAGGTTAAAAGCTATTCCTTACAAGAGAAGGAATACCAGTATTGCAGTTCTTTCTCTCAAGTCATTTTGTTTATTCCAGAATCATTATTCGGGTCAGGATTAAAAGTAAATTCTGAAGCATAGATCATAACATACCCCCATTGCGGTGAGTCACAAATATATTATTTTGGCACCAACTGTACTGATTTATCCTATTGAAAAAAGCGAAGTGAACCGAGTCAGTGACTACAAAACAAATATGGAATAATATGCACCAGGATGAAACATAAAAATATTTTTAAAAAGGAGCAGGAGTAAGTCATTCAGCCCTTCAAGCCTGCTCTGCCATTTATTGTTATGATGGCTGATCATTCAATTCAGTAGCCAATTTCGGCTTTTCCCACTATCTTTTGATCCCTTTAGCCCGAGTGCTATATTCAAATCCTTCTTGAAATCATACATTTTGGCCTCAGTGGCTTTCTGTGGTAACGAATTGCACAGGTTCAACACTCTGGAAGAAGAAATTACTCCTCATCTCAGACTTAAATGGTTTACTCCCTATCTTTAGACCCTGACCCCCGATTCTGGACTCCACTGTCATCAGAACATCCTTTCTGTCTTAATCCTGTTAAAATTTTATAGGTTTTAATGAGATCCCCCTCAGTCCTCTGACCTCCAGCAAATATTAACCTAACAAATTCAACATTTCCTCATATGTCAGTCCTACCATCCCAGGGCTCAGCCTGGTAAACCTTTGCCGCACTCTCTCTACAGCAATGACATCCTTCCTTAGATAAGGAATCCAAAACTGCACACAATATTCAAGTAATGACTTCACCATGCCCTGTATAATTTCAGCAAGACATCTCTGCTCCTGTACACAAATTCTCTTGCTTTGAAGGCTAACATGCTACTTGTCTTCTTTACCACCTATTCATTATACCTGCATGCTCAATTTCAGTGATTGGTATACAATGAGATCTTATTGCATATTTCCCTCTTTCAGTTTATAGCCAAAGTTAGAAGTCACACAACACCAGGTTATAGTCCAACAGGTATATTTGAAATCACAAGCTTTCAAACAACTGCTCCTTCATCGGGTGAGTATCAAAACAGAACAGTAAGAAAAATTTTACAAACACAGCACAGTATAGTGGGGTGATATGTAGCACGACATGAAGCCAAGATCTTCATGATGTCTTCAAGCTAGATAAGTGAAGCATCATGCAGTTATCCATAGGCTTACAGTAGAGTGAAGTACTGAGGTGTCCATCCTTGATGGAGATGCGTGTATCCAAGAATGAAACTGATTCTGAACAGTAGTCCATGGTGAGTCTGATGGTGGGATGAAACTTGTTGATATTGTTGAGTAGTAGTTTTAGTGATTCTTTGCTTTGAGTCCAAAAGAAGAAAAGGTCATGGATGTATCTGGTGTATAGTGTTTGTTGAAGGTCCTATGCAGTGATGAAGTCTTGCTCAAATTTTTGCATGAAAATGTTGTCATATTGGGATGCAAATTTGGTCCACATTACTGTTCCTTGTGTCTGGATGAAGAGCAGGTTGTCGAAGGTGAAGACATTGTGATTGAGGATAAAGCAGTTGAGTGGTATGATGGCATCTGGGAATTGCCAGTTGTTGGTGTTGAGTACTGAGGCTTTTGCAGTGGTGCCATTATCATGGAAATGCTGGTGTAGAGTGCCAAAACATCCATTGTGAAGAGGAATGTTCCTGATTCAACTGGTCCGTGGGTGCTGAGTTTCTGTAGGAAGTCTGTAGGGTCACGACTGAAGCTGAGGGTTTCTCCTACAATGGATTTCAAGATGCCCTTGACATAGCCAGAAAGGTTCTCTCACAGGGTCCCATTGCCTGATACAATGGGATGTCTGGGTGTATTGGCTTTGTGTATCTTTGGAAGGTAGTAGAAGTCCCCTACGCGAGAATTACATGGGATGAGAGCGCATAGGATATTCTGAACGTGTGGACTGAAGGTCTAGATCAGATTCTTCAGTTGACAGGTGTATTCTTTGGTCAGATTGGCAGGTAATTGTCTGTAGTGTTCCTGCTTGTTCAGTTGTAGGTGTGATTCTTTGCAGTAGTCCATTTTATTCTTTATGACGATAGCTCCTCCTTTGGTTGCTTGTTTGGTGACAATGTTGCAGTTGGTCTTGAGAACATGGATGATGTTCTGTTGTGCTTAGGTAATGTTCTAGGCTATCTTGTGTGGCATTGATGCATCTCCTGATGGCTTGCGTTTACATGTCGAGCCTAGGGCAGTGACATTCCGAAGGGATCCAATTCGAATCTTTCTTCTTCGGTTGCTGCACTGTGGATTTCTCTGTCAACTGTTCCAGTTCATTGGTTGTCTCACTGGGCTTTCTGCTGGCATTTTGGGCTCATAGAAGAGTTCCCAGAGTTTCACTTGCCAGATGAATTCCTCTGTTTGGCGCGAGAGTGATATGGTCCATTTTGGTGTGGGGCAGAAATTGAGCTGAGAAGTTCAATTTCATCTGCTTGAGGTTGTGGTCAGCCAAGTTGACAATGAACTTCCCTGTGGTGGTACCGGTTTTAACCGTGGTGCCAGGGAAGGCTTGGTTAGTGCTGGTGGTGATGCTGGGTTTCTCCAGTTTCCTGTTCTTGGTGTGCATGTAGTTCTGTTGCCTCAACTGCTTGGTAATGTCTTAGGGCTAGTCCACTGTGCCCTGAGCACAAGCTGAGAATATGGACTCTGTCTTGATTTCAAGATTACAGTGTCTGCTGTGGAGCTGTTGTATGAGATGGTTGAGGAGTGTGTGAGAGGTGCAACGGCAGAGTCTCTCAGCATAGTCTGTGTTGTAGGTTGACGAGTGGCTTTTTATTCTGTAATCCTTTTGGGATCTTGTCTGCTTTCCTGCATCTCAGTAGAAACTTGATGTCTGTGTCAATATATGTGATCTTCTTGGAGATCCTCTCCACTTTGAGCTGGCAGTTTGTGGTGTCGATGGTAGCCAGGATGTGGAGGTGCTGGTGTTGGACTGGGGTGGACAAAGTCAGAAGTCACACGACTCCAGGTTATAGTACAACAGGTTTATTTGAAATCACAGGCTTTTTAAGTGCTGCTCCTTCGTCAGGTGAGATCTGACGAAGGAGCAGTGCTCTGGAAGCTTGTGATTTCGCATAAACCTGTTGGACTATGACCTGGTATCATGTGACTTCTGACTTTATCCACCCCAGTCCAACACCGGCACCTCCACATCAATTTATAGCCATTCAGATAATAAACCACCTTCCTGTTTTTGCTTCCAAAGCAGATAACATCACATTTTTTCCCTTTCTTTTGGCTTTACTTGTTGCATTCTTTGTCACCATGTCCCCTCTCCCCTCCTCCCACTCCAATGGGTCTATCTGTTCTTTCCTGTTTGGCAGTTAGACACACATTTGTGTTGCAACTCTCATATTCCAATCACTTAATCTGCACTATCAGAAGCCTCTGTCCCCTATCACTCCACCACCACCTCCCCACTATTGCATAAATGCCCCCTCCACACTTCACATCAGCTCTAATGAAGAGTCACCTAGACTTGAAACTTAAGCTTGCTCTCTCTCCATAGATGCTGCTTGACCTGCTGTGATTTCGAGCAATAAATCTTTTATAATGGACTCTACCATTTTCCTGACTACTGTTGTCAGGCTGACTGGTCTACAATTCCCAGTTTTCTCTCTGCCTGCCTTTTTAAATAGAGGGGTTATATTTTCTACACCCCAGTTTGTAGAAACTTTTCCTGAGTACCTTGGAAAATCTTGGAAGATGACTACTGATGCATTCATTATTCCTAGGGCCACTTTACTAATGATGGTTGGATATAGATTATCAGGCCCTGGGGATTTATCAGCCTTCAATCCCATCAATCTCTTCATCCCATGTAAGTTTGACCCTAGTCTCAAAATCAGCTATCACATTCAATCTTGATGAGGAATTCTATCTTATTGTGGTCACTCATCCCCAAGCAGGCTCACACAAATGGATTGTCAATTATTCCTTTCATATTATACGTTACTTGTCTAGAATGGCCTGTTCTGTAGTTGGTTCTTCAACATATTTGTCCAGAAAATCATCCCATATACACTCCAAGAATTCCTCCTCTCCAGTATTGTCACTAATTTGATTTGTCCAGTCTATATACAGATTAAAGTCATCCAGAATTACAGATGATCCTTAATTGCATGTATCTCTAATTCCTGTTTAATGCCACTCCCAACATCACCATCACAACCCCCATTAATGTTGTTTACCCTTTACTGTTTCTCAGCTCTACCTGTACAGAATCCACATCAATGGAGTTAATAACCTTCCTTTCGACTGCATTAATTTCCTCTTTACCCACCAATGCAACTCCAAGCCATTTCCTTTCTGTCTATCCTTCCTAAATGCTGAATACCCCTAGATAATTCAGTTCCCAAACCTGATCATTCTGCAGCTGTTTCTGTAATCCTGACTGTATCCTACATGTTTTCATCTATTTGCGCAATTAATTCATCCATTTTATTGTGAATGCTCTGTGCAATAAAGCACAAATCCTTTTTAAGATCCTTTGCCCCATTCCTATTATTTTTCACTGTGTCCCTGTTTGATCGTGGCCCTTGACTTCTCTGCCTATCACTTTTTTCGTTCCCCTTTATGGCTTTTGTTCTTGTCCTTAATTCCCCTTCCTCTGATTCCTTGCATGGGTTCCCAAGCCCCCACCATTTTAGTTTAAGTCTTCTCCAGCCACTCTCACAAATACCTCCTTGGCCTCCTCCAGTAGCGCATTGACTCAGCGCAAATTTGAAGAACAACATATTATCATCCACCTGGGCACTCTACAGCCCAGAGGACTCAACATTGAGTTCTCCAATTTCAAATATCCTTCTCACCCATTCCCTGCATCTCCTTCTAACCCCACCTCTTCCCTTCCATTCCACCTTCTGACCCTCCCTTCCAGCCACCAACCGGATTCATCCCTCCCATCGACCATACCTACCTACCACCTACCACCAGTGTCCACCATTCCGTCTCCACCCTTGCCCCCCTCCAACTCTTTATCTGCAGCTCCTCCTACCTCCACATCCAGTCCTGAAGAAGGGTAATACCCGAAATGTTGACTGCTCCTTTCCTCCAGATGCTGCCTGGCCTGCTGTGTTCTTCCAGCCTTCTGTTTGTCTACCTCACAAATACCATCCCTGAGATATCAGTCCCAGCCCCACCCACCCACCCAGTGTGAACTGGTCCCCTTCCCAGGAATCTGAAACCCTACCCCTCACACCATTTATTTAGCCATGTGTTCATCGGATATCTTGCTGTTCCTACACATGGTACTGGTAGTAATCATAAAATCACTACTTTCAAGGTCCTACTTCTCAATTTCGTAAATCCCTATATTCTGCTTTTAGGATCCACCCTCATTTTATTGCCTATATCATTTGTACCAATGCGTACCATTACCACTGGCTGTTTAAAAGTTGAAACCTAAAGCTGTCATCTAATAATGAATTGAAATCCAAAAATAGATTGTCATCTCATTTTCTGATGTTTGTTATTTAATGTACTAGTAAAATAACATTTTTGCTAAACTTAAAAGTTCTGTCTTTCCTGTTCCTAGCACACTATCTCAGTGCCAGCACATTCAAATAAATATATTATTGGCTTTCTTTATTGCATTGTTAATGACGTTAAGCAAAGTGATTGGAAATTTTTTGTATCTTATATGTTATCTGGAGGATATGCAGCAGGAAGGTCTAAAGCTTATGAAGAAAACAACGGGAGCAACAAAATGAGTGAATATTTCACTGAGCCCATTGACCTTATTTCACATTCAATAAAATTAAGGCGACCCTCTTATCTCACTGATACCTTCCTCTACAATTCCTATAGCCATTAATGCCCTTAGTATCCAAAAATGTATCACTTTCTGACTTGAATATTTTCAATGAATGTCCATTGTTCTCTGATGTCGAAAATTCGAAAAGGTTTATCTTTTACAAAAAGAAATCTCTTCTTATCTCAATCCTAAATGGCTGTTTCTTAATCTGAGTTGTTGACTGACAGTTCTAGACTCCAGTCACAGAGTCATTGAGTCACAGAGTCATAGAGATCTACAGCATGGAAACAGACCCTTTGGTCCAACTCCTCCATGCTGACCAGATATCCTACCTAAATCTAGTCCCACTTGCCAGCATTTGGCCCATATCCCTCTAAACCCTTCCTATTATATACCCACCTGGATGCCTTTTAAATGTTGTAATTCTACCAGCCTCCACCACTTCCTCTGGTAGCTCATTCCATACACGCACCACTCTCTGCGTGAAAGTGTTGCTCCTGTTTCAAATCTTTTCCCTTTCACCTTAAAACTATGCCATCTAGTTTTGGACTCCCCCACCCCAGGGAAAAGACCTTGTTTATTTACCCTATCTATGCCCCTCATGATTTTGTAATCGTCTATATTGTCATGCCTCAGCCTCCAACACTCCAGGGAATATTCAGCCTCTCCCTTTAGCTCAAGCCGTCCAACCCTAGCAAAATCTCGTAAATCTTTTCTGAACCCTTTCAAGTTTTGCATCCTTTCATTTTGCAGGGAGACCAGAATTGCACATGACATTCCACTAGTGGCCTAATCAATGTCCTGTACAGCTGCAACATGACCTCCCAACTGCTATACTCAATGCATTGACCAATAAAGACAAGCATACCAAATGCTTTCTTCATGATCCTACCTACCTGCGAATGCACTTTCAAGGAACTATGAACCTGCATTCCAAGGTATCTTTATTTAGCAACATTCCCCAGGACCTTACCATTAAGTGTATAAGTCCTGCCCTCATTTGCCTTTCCAAAAAGCAGAACCTCACAGTTATCTAAATTAAACTCCATCCGCCATTCCTTGGCCAATTGGCCCATATGATCAAGACTATGTTGTACTCTGAGGTAACCTTCACCTTTGAGCCAGTTTACCATGAGGAACCTTGTCGAACGCCTTACTGAAGTCCATGTGGAGCATGTCCACTGCCCTGCCCTCATTAATTCTCTTTGTTACTTCTTCAAAAAACTCAATCAAGTTCATGAGACACGATTTCCCACACACAAAGCTACGCTGACTATCTCTAATCAGTCCTTGCCTTTCCAAATAAAAATAAATCCTGTCCCTCAGGATTCCCTCCAACAATTTGCCCACCACCAATGTCAGGCTCGCCGTTCTGCAGTTCCCTGGCTTTTCCTCACCACCTTTCTTAAATAGTGGCACAATATCAGCCAACCTTCAGTCTTCCAGCACCTCACCTATCGCTATTAATGACACAAATATCTCAGCAGGGGACCCAGCAATCACTTCCCTAGCTTCCCATAGAGTTCTAGGGTACATCTGATCAGGTCCCAGGGATTTATCCACCTTTATGCATTTTAAGATATCTTGTACTTCCTCCTCTGTAATATGGACATTCTTCAAGAGGTCGCTATTTATTTCTCCATGTTTCTTTATCTTCCATATCCTCTGCATCTAAACCCTTAACACTATGGCAGTCCTAGTCTATGTTTGGAAAGTTAAAATCCCCTACCATAACTACCCTATTATTTTTACAGATAACTGAGATCTCCTTACAAATTTGTTTCTCAATTTCCTGCTGACTATTTGGGGTGGGGGGATGGGCGTCTATAGTGCTCCTCCCTTTCTTATCTCTCAGTTCCACCCAAGTAACTGCCCTGGACGTATTCCCAGGAATATCCTCCTTAAATACAGCCATAATGTTATCCCTGATCAAAAGCAGCACTCCGCCTCCTCTCCTGCCCCTTTTCGATCCTTCGTATAGCATCTATACCCTGAAACATTAAACTGCCAGGCCTGTGCATCCCTGAATCACTTCTATGTAATTGCTATGATATCCCAGTCACATGTTCCTAACCATGCCCTGAGTTCATCTGCCTCACCTGTTCGGCCTCTTGCATTGAAATAAATGTAGTTTGATTTATCAGCCCTACCTCATTCTCTGCTATGTTCCTGCCTGCCCTTCTGTTTGACTTGTTCCTTTTCACAATTGTAACGGTCTCAAACTGATCTCTTTCCTCACTATCTCCCTGTAACCCAGCAGCCCCTCTCCTTACTAGTTTAAATCCTCCTGAGCAGCTCTAGCAAATCTCCCCACCAATATATTAGTCCTCTTCCAATTTGTCCTTCCATCCCAGAAGACATCCCAATGATCCAAAAATGCAAATCCTTCTCCCATGCACCAGCTCCTCAGCCATACATTTGTCAGCTCTACCCTCCTATTTCTACCCTCACTAGCTCATGACACTAGGAGTAATCCAGATATTACTAGCCTTGAGGACTCCTTTTCAAGGAGGGTCCAGCAGAGGGTGGTGCTGATTGGTAGTTGGGACGAGGATTTGCTTTGGCCCAGTCACCACCAGCAGAAGGAAGACCTCAGCAAGACATCCTCTGAGTTCGAGGGAAGAAGAGTGTCTGGGAGAGGATGGTGATGAAACAGGTAGGTGGTTGGGGGTGAAGATTTGCATTGGTGCAGATTCCCCTCACTGTCTTATTTCAGAGCCACAAGAGCTACTATTGCTGCCTTTGTGTAGATTTGTCACCTACTTCTCTGTCATTCTCTAGCAGGGACAACAAGACACTTCCAAATTCATCCAGAGTATTTTCAGTCACTTTTGAATAAGATAGGTTCATTAATGTTTAGTCACCTGCAATCAAGGTTTCTCGTGCTTTAAATCAAGTGACTGCTGCTTTATTTGCAGGACTGGACAATAGCAGGGCCTGCACTGTGTAAAATTTGGAATCTTCATAACTGTTCGGCCACGTATCCCATGTGTGTAGTGGTGTTATGCAAATGAGCTTGCCACCCTTTATGTTTTTGTCAGATCACCCTCCATTCTTCAAAAATCTAGGCCAAGTCAATGATTTATCTTTTCATATTCCATGAATCTCATGCACTTTGTACTCTCTCGAGGATAAGTACATTTTTCCCGCAATAAGGAAACCAAAACAGAGCATTGCACTCTGCGCATTGTATAAGACCCTGAATAAATTGTTGTAAATTTCTTGGCTTTTATCTTCCAATACCTTTGCATAAAGGTTAAAATGCAATGTGCTTTCCGTATAATTAGTTACTGTAACCCATGCAAAGACATCAAGATCCCTCTGAACATCAACATTTCCCAGTTTTGTATAATTTATAAAATATTTTTCTGTTCATTTTTCCTGTAAAAGTGAATAACTTTAAATCTATCAACATTATGTTCTTTCTGCCACATTTTGTCCAGTGATTCTACCTGTTTAAATCCTTTCCCAGGCTCTTTGCATCATGCTTTCAGCTTATTTTCCCATTTAACTTTGTATTATCAGCAAGGTTAAACATATCACACACATTGCCATTATCTATATAATAGATATAAATTGTAAATAGCTTAGGCTCTGGTACTGATACTTGCAGTGCAACCTGTTGCTTTTTCCTCTTCTATGTTGTCTGTTAACAAATCCTTAAGCTACGCTAACACATTACCCCAGCCCATGAGGGCGAATATTATTGAGATAACCCGTTGCGTGGATGCTTCTTGACAACTCAGCTCCATATTCCCTCTTATAAACTTTACTAGCTGCAATGCCAAAGAAATCTAATTTTTAAAAAAATATGATTTCCTTTTCTGAAATAACTCCAAGGAGGTAGGTATCCCATCACCAAGTCACCCTTTGTTTTTAATGCCCCGACACTACCACTGCACCCAAAGAAGCCCCAGGAGTAGTGTTTATATTTTCCCCACATCACCCATGGTTGTGTGTGTAAAAGACACCACTATGCGAGAACTTTATTCTATATTTTCCACAACCAGGTAAACACCCATGTGGCTAGTGAAATATTAACAAGCAAAGACAAAAATAGAAATTGCTGGAAAAGTTCAGCAGGTCTGGCAGCATCTATGGAGAGAAATCAGAGTTAATGTTTCAGTCAAGTGACCCTTCCTCAGAACTGATGGTAGCTAGGAAAATGTCTGTTTATGTGCAGAAGGTAGGGTGGGGGAGGGGTTAAAGAGTAAATGATAGGTGGGGATAGAGCACATAGAAACAGAAGAGCAATTAGACAGACAAAGAAGAGGATAATGATCTGGCTAGAAAGGCAAATAGCTATTAATGGGGATTGCTGGTGGCTAACCATGTATGGTGTGTAATAACAAGCTATTTGATAACAAGGCCTGGTTGTGAGGGTTGAGGTAAGGACATGGGAGAACTCAAGCCCTAAAGTTATTGGTTCTGACTTGCAGCATTCACAATTCTTTCAGTTTTCATTAACAAGCAAAGCCTGATAAAGGAAATGCTTACATGAAAAATGTGAAGGGGGAGGGTAAAGACTAAATCAAAATAGAATTGGAGGAGGAAATTATGCATTCAATCCACCCCCCCGCCAAGTTGCCCACTTCTCCCTAAAGGCATTGAGAGCATTGTTGGACACCACATGCTCACACACCAAAGACAAGCTGGGCTCAAACATAACCTTGGAAGAGGGGCAGGCAGTCTGCAAAGACAGCCCCCTCCATGGCCTGTTGGCTGGACTGGTTTATAGCCAGATTGGCCAGACCCACAAAGACATCTCCGATTTGTCTGTACTCTTCCACGCTGGGTACCCAGAGATGAGGAACGTGGGGCTGAAGTGCAACCAAAAACATAGTAAAAGGTTTCTTAGGTAACTAAAAAGGGAATACAAATGTCCATAACCAATATACACATGGTCCACAGACTCCACAGTGCCACAAAATAAGCAGTTGGGCTGGGAGACCATGAACCACAGCAATCTGCAGTTACACGGGGCTGCTGTGTGCAGTGTCCTCCACCCCAGATCCCCAAGGGAAAGAAAGAGGACAAGTAAGCACGCCAAGGCATGTCTGGGAGGCGGATGAAGGAGAAGAGGTGGATGGCGTGCAGCAGGAGTCTGTTCGGAGCCTGCCATTTTGCACCCCCACCACCTCCAACCTCCCCCCCTCCCCACCCCCCTCACCCCCAACCCCACCGAAGGATATACAACACATATTCTGGAGGCAGCTACGGGATCCTGGGGCAAACGTGAAATTCTTTCCGAGCAGAGATACGTGCAGACGGGGTTCCACTGCATACCTGGGCATCCTCCAACTGGTGCACGACATTGGGTCCAAGCACCACCGTTTTTAGACGTCAGATGGCAGTGGCAGTGAGTTGGACATCTACCACTGCCCAGCATGCCAGTTCCTGCAGCAACATTCAGCCCAGGCCCCTGCCACCTGGAATATCCCTGATTCTGGTCACCCCCACGGCCAAGGCCCTCCCTTCCACCAGCCACTTGAACCTGCGATGGTAGAGGTGCAGATTCCTGAGCAACATCTCTCTGATGACAGCCACTACTCCTGACAGTAGATAGGCCCAGTGTGAGTAGACCATGTTCCAGACATTGATGGGATTTCTGGTAAAAGACAGGCAGCGTTCTGACGGTGACCTGCAAACTCTCTCAGTCCATAAACAGGAGCAGTGTGTTGTAATTGGACCATATGGTCCAGTACAGATGCTAAGCGAGATGACAATACCCTGGTGAAAATTTCGTAATCCATGCTGAGGAGGGAAATTGGACCCCAGTTCTTGAATAAACAAAGTTCCCCTTTATTTGGCAATGGCATGATGGCTACCCTGTACCTAGAAAGAAGCAGCTCTTGGGCCAAGAAACATTCCTTCAGGATACTCACATAGTCATGCCCCAACACCCACACCCTCCCAGGATGTCCCAGAATGCACTGAAAATCTCCTCAGACAGCCTGTCCAGCCCCGGAGACTTGCCCCTTGAGAGCTGGGTAAAGGCCCCAGTCAGCTCCTCTAAAGTGACAGGAGCATTGTGCATCCCGGCTTCCCGTGGGCTGACTTGTGACAGATCCTCCCATAAGACTCTGCAGTCATTCGCGATGGACCATTCTGGAGAGAACTGAGCCACGTAATAGGTGTTGATCTGTGCCATGATGCCCTTCAGATCTGACACAAGGGACCCATTGTCAGCCAGCAGCAAAAGGAGCTGCTGATGGATCCTACGTCTTTTCTCCAGCAAGTAGAAGATCCCCAAGCGGGGTCGGTGTACCCCCTTACTGTAAGTCCTCCAGCAGCTGTAAATGCAGGAAAGGAGTTCATTGGCAATGAAGGGTGGGACATTGGAGATCAAAACCCTCTGGGCTGTGACCTCCAAAGGGTCGATGGGTAAATAGGCTCCCATCCACAGTGAGCCCTTTCTCTACAGCCAGGTGTACTGCCCGCTCAAACCAGTGGGAAAATATCACCTTCCTGTATATCTTTGCAGTTTCAAAAATGGCTGGTGGGCTGATGACACTAGCCATCACCTTTGTGCATGCCCCAATGGTCATGTCAGGGTGGTGATAAACTTTAATCTCCAGGCCCTTTGTCAGCAGTCTGAAGTGATATGCGGCCATGGCCAGGGCTGGGGCAGCAGCTACCCCAGTATACATCTGGCTCAGCCCTGGAATCTTAAGGTTTGCTATATTGTGGAGGTAGGAAAAAGGGGTGGCGGGGAAACAAGAAGGGAAGATCACTGCTGCTAGATGTTCCATGGGCCTCCCACTGTACCAAAAAGAGTCAATGAAGTCTTTTAAAGTCCTGGATGTGCACAAGCAGCAATAGACAGCAGGCCCAGGTGGCAGAAGCACCAGTTCACAGACAGGAGGCCCGGTAGCAGTAGCACTAGTTAACAGGTCAGGGTCCAGGCTAGGGCCTAGGCAGCAGAACCAGCAGTAGCACGCAGTCAATCACACCAATTCCATTCAGTATATGGACTGTGACCAGCCAACTCAGAGCCAGTCCCTGGAATGAAGAGACTCTCTGAATCTCCTGTTTATAGCTGTCAGCCGTGACTCCCTGATTGGCCCAGGTTAACAACCCTATTCAAGGGTCTCATTGTCATTGAGATCCATCTGGCCCTCCTTCCAGTCACTACATTCCTCTCCCCATGAGATGTAGGTATGTAGGCCCATTCTCTTTCTTGTAGCTTCTCCTGGGATGTTTTCAGCCCAGGTCCGGTTCCTCCAACTCCGATTTGGACATGTACCAGACTGTAGCCTGTCTCATGCATCCAAAACATCTTGGGAAAGGTTCCTCCTCTTCTTCAGCTGGCAACAGTATTGAGGCTGCATCAATCTCGGACTCTGAGGTTTCTTCGACATTAGACTGAGGGGGAGAACCCACAGTTTCTGATAACCTTTCTGGCTGCTCTGAGGTACCAGTTATATTTGTTCCTACCCCATTTGCGAGTTTACAGCTTTCATATGATCCACATGTTTGTTCAGAACCACCTCATATACCCAAACGTTGTATATCACGGGACCTGACCTCACATCAACCTCACCTCATGCCTATGCAGGACCATTTTCGTGGTTTCAACACCAAATTTCATTTCCTGGGGTAAACTGTCTCCTTTGTTAAGAGGTGGCATGACGCCGGCATTCGTGTTCCTGCTACTGTTTCACCCTCACCCCACCCCAGGTCTGGGAATATCAGGTTTAACCTGGTAGGGAATCTTCTCCATGTCAGCAACTCTGCTGGAGCTATCGCTGTACTTGCATGAGGGGTGGTCCTACAATCAAATGCGAACAGGGATAGTACTGTCAAGTGAAGCTGTAGGATGGTTCTTTAAGCCTACTTTCAACGTTTGGACTGGTCTTTCTGACAGATCATTAGAAGATGGAAGGTACAGAGCTGTCCGAATATGCTGAATGCCATTCGACTTTAGGAAATACTCAAAATCCCTGCTGGTAAATGACATCCCGTTATCCATGACCAATACTTCCAGGAGTTTGTGTATCTCAGGTTTTGGTGTAGATTTGTAGCTCGGGTTGTGGGTGTTGAGGTTGGTTGGCTTGCCGAGCTAGTTTGTTGTTCCGCAGACATTTCAATAATGTGCTTGGTAACATCCTCAGTGCAGCCTCTGATGAAGCATCGGTGTGTTTTCCCGCCTGGCTTTTAAACTCTGGGGTCCATTGCGATGGATTGGCTCACTTCCGGGTTTCCTCCATAGTGGAATGTATATGGGGTCGAGTTCAATGTGTTTATTAATAGCCTGCTTCGTGGAATGCCATGCTTCCAGGAATTCTCGTGCTTGTCACTGCCTAGCCTGTCCCAGGATCTTGCTGTTGTCCCAGTCGAAGTTGTGGTTCTCCTTGTCCATGTGGATTGAGATGAGTGAGTATTGGTCGTGTCTTTTTGTAGCCAGTTGGTGTTCATGTACTCTTGTTGTTAGTTTCACTCCTGTTTGTCCGATGTAGTGTTTCTCGCAGTCTCTGCAGGGGATCTTGTAGATGACATTGGTCCTGTCCATGGCGGGAAGTGGGTCTTTAGTTCAGGTGAGCACTTGTCATAGGGTTGACGTGGGTTTGTGTGCCACTCTGATGCCCAGCGGTCGTAGAAGTCTTGTGGTGAGTTCTGACATGTTCCTGATGTAGGGCAGTGTGATGAGTGTGTCGGGGCGTGTAGAATCTTTCTGATGCCATTCGTGTAGGCATCTCCTGACCCAGTTCTTTGGATATCCATTATCCTTGAACACTTGGAAGAGGTATTCCTCCTCCTGTTGGCGTAGTTCTATGTTGCTGCAGTTTGTGTATCGCAAACATTGCTTGCAGCATTTCAATTGTCATCCCTGACTTTGCAAATGAACTCTATGTACGTCCAACGACTTTGAATGGGCATCCACAATGACTAAGAACATTAACCCCATGAAAGGACCAGCATAGTCGAAATGTAACCAAGTCCAAGGCTAACCCAGCCAATTCCCAAATACGTGGAGGCACTGCTGGTGGTAATTTATGCCCTTGTTGGTATTCTGGGCACTGCCCCACAAATGCAGCCAAGTCAGCATCCAATCATGTTCTACCAGAGTCTACCAGAGTTGACACCAGACATAACTTCTAGCCAACATTTTCATTTTGGAAATCCGTGGTGAAGTTCAGCCAGTATGTGGGGCAACATTTACTCAGGATAATCACTCTTGCTCCCCAAAGTAATATTCCATCCTCTACTGTGATCTTGTCTTGCCGAGTCCAGAACGGTTTAAATCCTGGTTGTGATGACCCTTTTGTTTCCACCATCACCAGCTGGTTTAGTTTTGCCAGGTCAGGATCGTTTTGTGTCCACATTCAGATATTGTCAACAATGACCGGAAGAGTGTCCAGAAAGTTTAAAACCAGGACAGACTGTTCCACGGTAGGCGCCACTGATGGTGTATCTACCAGTGGGAGGCAACTCAAGGCGTCCACATTAGCCACTTGGCTTCCTGGATGGTATTCCAGTTTGTAATTGTATGTGCAGAGAATAAGGGCCCACTGTTGAATTTGACCAAAAGTAACGGCCAGCACAGCCTTGTCTTCTTTAAGTAGCTGTAGCAGGGGTCTGTGGTCCATTTACTTTCGTACAGGTATTGGTGGAACTTTCTCACACCAAAGATGACATCCAAACCTTCCTTCTCCATGTGGGCATATTTGTGTTCAGCATCAGCCAAAGTCTGGGAAATGTACGTTATCAGGCGTTCCTCTCCATTGGACCACCAGTGAGTAAACATTACCCCAATAATGTAGAGGGAAGCATCACATGTCAGCACAACCTCTCGTTTGGTATTTTACTGGGCCAACACCTTAGATGACGACAGGTGCTATTTGACTTCCCTAAAGGCTACTTCTTGATTAAGTTACCATTTCCAAGGCTGACCATTTCCAATTACAGGTGTAAGTGTATAAAGTTGGAGGCCTGGTCATATATGAATTTATCATAATAATTTACCAACCCAAGGAAAGACCTAAGCTCCAGTACAGACATGGGAGCCAGCCGACAATTTGATCACTGTCACTTTATCTTCTAAGTGTAATTCGGGTTTGTTGACTCTGTAGCACAAGTGGGTCACTTGGAGCGCCTGGAACAGACATTTTTCCTTCCTCAGGCATTCGCTCGCCTGGGAGAAACATTTAAGGACTACGTCCAACTTCTCCAAGTGCTCTTTATTGGTCTTCCAGGTTATTATCACATTGTCCAGATAAATGACAACCTTGGGTAAACTTTCTAAAATATTCTCATCATTCATTGGAAAAGGGGTTAAGCTGACGATACCCCAAATGGCAGTCTTGTATATTGGTACAAACCCTTTTGGGTGCGAACTGTGGCATACTTCTGGGACTCCTCAACTAATCGCAATTGCAGGTAGGTGTGGCTCATGACAGCTTCATAAAAGACAGCACCGCACCCCCCACCAGTTCTGTGTACCAGTCCTCTATGTGGGGGATTGGGAACTTATCCGGCTGCGAGATGCAGTTTACTGTTTGCTTAAAATCCCCATAAAGGCAAACCGACCCGTCAGGCTTCACAATCAGTACAACCAGTGCTGCCTATTCTGCAAATTGTATCAGTTTGATGACTCCTTCGCTTTCCCGCCTCCTGATTTCTGCCTCGACTTTCGGATGCAAGGCAAATGGCACTGGGTGGCTCTTGCAGAATCGCAGAACTGCTTCCTGGTCAATATGTAAGGTGGCCTTAGCTCCTTTGATAGTCCCTAGACCTTCCTGAAAAGCTTCTGGGTATTTAATAAGGACTTCACTCAGGCAACCATTTCATAATCAAAAAAAATGTTGAGCCAATCAATGTGAATCTTTCTCAATCAACTCCACCCCATCAAGCTTGGGCCTAAGCCTTTTGCTGTAATCTGTGGTAACTGCACCGACTGCTTCTCATAGGACACTAGAACCTAGGTTGATCCATTAATCTGTAATGATTTCCCAATAAGATTCTCAGTCTGGCCAAGGTTTGGAATATGGAGCAAATCTTGTTAAAAACTAGTTCTGCGATCACTGATTCAGCAGCACCAGTATCAATCTCCATTAGAATCGGGTGACCATTTAATCAGACGTTTATTTTGATTGGTTCTGATTTGGATGTTACCAAGCGATTTAACTGTTCCAAGACACACACAGGTGGACTTCCCAGGGTATGCACTTTCCTGAATGCCAACCTATGAGTTCTCTTATTCAAGACAGGCCTCATAAGCCTCCTTTGCTCTCTTATAATCATAGAATCTCTACAGTGTGGAAACAGACCCTTTGGCCCAACAAGTCCACACCGACCCACAGAGCATCCCACCCAGACCCATCCCCCTATAACCCATCTAATCTACACATCCCTGAACACTACGGGCAATTTAGCATGGCCAATCCACCTACCTGCACATCTTTGGACTGTGGGAAGAAACCGGAGCACCTGGGGGAGACCCACGCAGACACAGGGAGAATGTGCAAACTCAGAAAGTCACCTGAGGGTGAAATTAAACCCGGGTCCCTGGCGCTGTGAGGCAGCAGTGCTAACCACTGAGCCACTGTGCCACCCTTGAGTCTGCATACCAGCAGCACCTACAATTGTTTGCCAGCCTGGATCCTGAAGAATGTTGTAGCCATTTGGCCAAAGCTCAGCTTTATTTTGGGGTTTTGCTTTGAGCTGACCAAGGGTTCCTCTGCTATACCCCGCGCGAGGCTCTGCGATTGCTTACAATCAAATGGTGTTCCACAAGTTCAGTCAGACAGGTGAGGGTGTCCACTTCCGTTTGGGATGCTCTGTAACTCACATGCTCCACTTGCTGCATTTTCTGATGACAAACCCAGTTGTAGTTTCATTTTGAAGTTCAGTTGGGCTTTGGTTAATAAGCGCTTTTGTAATGTTATATCATTAATCCCACATACGAAACATACTAAGCATCTCATTCAGGTTTAACCCAAAATCTGGCCTTTCGCCAGTTGTCTTAACCTTGTCAAAAATACCAATATGTTTCCCCTGCTTCTTGAACTGCCAAATAAAACCTCTAGCATCTCAGAATTGGAGGAGACTTGTGGTCGTAATATTCCTTAACTAAATCTGTCAAAGCTTGAAAGGTTTTTGTATCTGGTAACTCAGGGAAAATTTGGCTCCTAATAACTGAAAATGTTGTGGGTGCGCAAGCAGTCAGAAGAGTTATTCATGGCTGTTCATCTGCCCCAGTTTCATTTTCCAGAAAAAAATCACACATTCTTTCCTCATATTGTGCCCAGTCTTCGACAGCAGGATCAAATGAGGCAAGCTTTGCAAATAGAGGCATGATACCGAAATACTTATTGCAACTCAAAGATGACTGTTGTGACTGAATTTTCTTCAGGAACATACTGTTTTCTCTCATCGCCAATAAAATAACCCCAAAGAGGTGGGTATCCCATCACCAAATTACCCTTTATTTACATGTGCACAATGCATTGGCTCTGACCAGCCATCTCAGAGCCAGACGTTAGATTGAGGAGACCTTCAGAATCTCCTGTTTATTTTTGTCAACCAAGGCTCCCTTATTGGCTCAGGTTAACAAACCCAATCAAGTATCTCGTAGTCAATAGCATCCACCAAGTCCAATCACCACACTTTCATGCATCCAGATTGATTCTGCTCAATCATGTTATAATTTCAGAATACCTAAATACTTCATCCCTAATAATAAATATGAACATCTTCTTGGCCAGCCCAATTAAGCCAACTGGCTGATAATTTCCTATTTATCTTCTGCCTCCTTTCTTGAAAAGTGAATTCACAGGTGGAATCTTCCAGGCCTACTTGGAGCATTAAGAAAGGTTGAAGGGCAAACCTAATTGGGTGGGAGGCCACAAATTAGATTCCAAGCAGCAGGCTAAAACCTTGGGTTTAAGTTTTCAGAAACTTTCAGACGGGTTGGGCTTTCTGTTTGTAATGGTCCAGAGACATTTTCTTCTATTCATTGCTATGCCATAAATTCTCATTAATGCTGCAGCCCAATGGAATCATGTTCACAGTTGCAACCTTTTCGGGCAAAAGCGAGAAAAACATATTTTAATTGAGCTGAATGTATATATGAGTAAGTACCTGGCATATACGTCTTTGTGGAAGCTCTAGTCAGTACAGATTTCTTCCGTAGCCTGTGCCCTTCATCATTAAGGTTTTTCTTTTCTCCAACAGTTCCGGTTAAAGTATGCAAACGTTACAGATAAAGGTGAGAGGTAAGGCAGGGAACTAAACTGAAAGGGCATTGTTGTTCAAGTTGCCAGAAGGATCCTGGAGAATGGAGATAGGCAACTGGGAAGCAAAGGGAGAGTCACAGTGATATGGACTGGGGAACAGGGTTGAGAATTGGAAACAGTGGAATCATGAGATGTGAAGAAGCAAGTGAACTGACTAAGAAACAGTGTAAGGCTTGGCTGAATCTGGGGAACTGAACAGGTCTTGGCTCAAGAACATCAAGGGGAATAATGAATGGGGCCATAGTTACAAGAGCTCAAATACTCAAAAGTGAGTGAATTGAAATGGAAGCAAAAACAAATTGCACAAGTGCTTAGTTATGGACTTGACACTGAAATGAAGCACTGGCTGTAATGCGAAGGTTAACAACTTGTAGTCACTCATAACACCAACACCAAACAGGTTGCATAACATATTGAACCCTTGAGTTAGCGGATAACTCACACTCAACAATATTGTTGATGATGGTAGAAGTTCGTGGTTGATGTGAAGACATGCAGTTACCTTCTTTGGCCTGGGTTTCTGATCTTAAGGGATGAAGCTATCAACATGCAATTGCTTTCAAGGTCACAGGGCTGTGTTCCAGGGGATAATGAAGGTGACCAAGAGTCAAAATGAGCTACCGACTATATGCATTGAATGCATTAAAATGCTCAGGGCTACAAATTCCTTACACAAGAGGAGGAGGACTAGCAATAGTGGGTTATGCAGGATGGGCTTCACCCTGCAGGATGGATGCAGGGTAGAATTTTGTTCAAGATAGGAGCAGCCAAGTAAGGGCCCAAAGGTTAGATTGACTGGAGCATGTTCACAAAAGGAGACCAAACATCTCTTTCCTTCTAATTTTTTACTGATCATGGCTTTAACACAAAATGGGGGGCCAGTTAAATCCAGCAGCTGTACTTGCTTTGCTGTGTCTAAGGAAGATGGCAAGAAGTTGAAGGACCGATGCTGCATTAATAGCAGCAGAGACCAGAGGCTAGGGGGCTCCAGCTATTGACCATCAAGCAGCATCTGCAAAAGGGCTCCAGGTTTTTAGTGCCATTGAACAGTAAACTGTGAGAGTACTGGCCTGAGGGACCAAGGGATGGAGGCTACAGCTACCTGCAGCTGAGTGAATACCAGTGCTACGGGCCTCTTCACATGAATAGGGACACCATCAACTACATCTGCCACCTCCTGCAGGCAGATCAACAGCCACTCAGCTTGGGAGAAAGCACTGTGACGGAGTTTCTGATGATCACAAAAGGTCCTTCTTCATCACCAACTCCTTTCAAACTGCAACAGGGGAAATGTCTGACATTTCCCAATCAGCCACACACAGATGAATTTATGAACTCATCGGTGCCCTTCTCGGGAAAGCACACCTGTTTTTCCCATTCACCACGGATCCAGACAGTCAAGCTGCCTAAGCTGCTGGATTTTTCTCGAGTCCCTCAGGTTGAAGAGGCCACTGTTTACACCCAGCCAGATTCTTGAGCAAGAAGGGTTATAATCCCTCAATGTCCAGCTCATTTCTGACCATGGGCAACAATTTTACGATAATCAATGACCTACAAAGTTGACTATAAGAGAAACAAAACCAATCAGAGGTCTTGACAGATACAGCATGACTATATTGCTGTCATACTCAAAGCTATATTTGTATTCTACATGACATTTACGCCTGGGCACCCAAAATAATTTCAACTTTCTTCAACCTTTCTTTTCTCCACCCAGTTAAGCTAATCCTACTTCAACAGTTGCCTCTGAGCTTGAGGAAGCCTGTTGATTACTTTGTTGGCTTACCTCAGATGACTTTTGTGAGTATCCTCTGGTGGTCTGGAAGCTGAAGCATCCAGTCTGCTGGTATCTGTTGCATGAGCCAGGTTATTGGGCTAACATCTCTTGCCAATTTCTATTCCCCATTATAAATTCTTTTACATCTAACTAATTCATGACTAATAAAAATGAATAATTTTAGACATTTAATAGTTTCTCACACATTTATTGAATTCCTGAATGCTTGCTGTTTTGAACATGAGTAAAACTAATTATGTCAATACAGGACATGGCACTTGGGATCTTGCTTTTCAACACAGTATGTTTGATAGACTTCAATCTACTTGAATGACAAATTAAATTATTCAATTTTAAACCATTCAATTAAAACATATTGCATGGATTGTATAAGATTTCCATTATAATTGAAAGAGAAGACATTTAGTACATAAATAATTCCAGAATTCATAAACGATAGATATAGATTCTCTTTACAGACTGGCCATGTGCTATAATGTTTTCATATCCTACTCAGAAATACATACTATTTTGTTTTTTCTTTGGATTTGTGGTAATAGTTAAAAGAATGAACCACAAAGTCCCTGGTGGATTGGCTACTAGAATTTACAAAAACAAGACTCTCAGTTTATTTGGTACATTATCTTTTCCTTTTTAAAATACTTGTTCATGGGATCTGGGCATTGCTGGTTAGGCCAGCATTTATTGCCCATTTCTAATTATCCTTGAGAAGGTGGTGGCAAGCTCCTTTCTTCAACAGTTGCAGTCCATGGGGAGTAGTTACATCCAAAAGTCAGTGACTGCATTTAAGCCAGAGATAAATAGGTTCTTGATTATTATAGGAATCTTTACTCAGAGAGTAGTCAGGGCATGGAATGCCTTGCCTGCAGCAGTTGTAGACTCGCCAACTTTGAGGGCATTTAAATGGTCGTTGGATAAACATATGGATGATAATGGAATAGTGTAGGTTAGATGGGCTTCAGACTGGTTTCACAGGTCAGCGCAACATCAAGGGCCGAAGGGCCTGTACTGCGCTGTAATGTTCTATGTTCTATGTAACAGAGAGAGAAGGCAAGAGAACAGGCTTTTAAAACACATCAGCCATAATCAAATGGCACAGCAAACTCAATGGACTGACTCTGCTCTAATATTTTGTAGTTTTATAGTCTAAAAATGCTGCTAAGAATTTATGAATCTTGGGGTTTACAAGATTTTGATACAGCAACAGTGAAGGAGTGGCAATAAAGTTCCAAGTAGGAGGTGTGCGGCTTTGAACGGATCTTGGAAGTTCCATAGAGCTGATGTTTATGTCCTTCCAGGCGGTGGAAGTCACGAGTTTGAAAGGTGCTGCTAAAAGAGCTTTGGTTACTTGCTGCAATGCATCTTATAGATAGTACATGCTGCTGCCACTGTGAGCCATTAGTGGAGGGAATGAATATTGAAAATGGGGTATCAATCAAGCAACGTAGAAGTGTCTGATCTTTGTTCTGATGTTTAAAAACTTGGCAGGTATTTAAGATCATCAAGAAACTGGTGATTTCTCCTTTTAACAGTTTTTTGAAGTAAATTAGATGTTTGGACATTGAATGTCCCATTAGAAATAGCGGTGGAAATATAACCTATTCTAGTTTTACAAACAAAAAGGTTTGGGAAAGATCTAGGGAAACAAAAAATCTATTCGCATGAAAAAAGCCCCAGCTTTTCTTGTCTCTTGTTATAACAAAAGCCATATACATCATCTCAATAAATTCAATTGAAGTTCTAGATGGAATCGAGAGAGAGGCCCAACTTCAGTCAAGCTTTTATTTTTAAAATGTGTTTTTTGAAGTGAAATTAACTGAAGAAGGCTGGCCTTCTGATCAGATTCATGATCTTGATCATGATTCATGATCCTCAACTTTCTAAGGCTAGCTGGGGAAATATTTGTGACTTAACTCCATTTACCAGTTCTTTTCACCACAGATCAGGGGCTTGGAAGAGATAATGGTACAAAATTAAACTTAGTGTTTCCAAAGCAAATCCCAGAAAAGCCAAGGTAAAAACTACCAGAAATCTACTTTTTCAAATGCTTATTTTATACTCTAAATTCAACCATGCTACAATTTGATTAGGGGCTTTCAAAGTTTAAAGATAAATCTGAATACTTCATTTTAACCACTAAAACTATGCCACTTCTTAAAAATAATGCATAAAAGAATTAAGCAAAACAAACACTATTAAGTTAATAAAATGGTTTACAGCCACACGTTAAGCACTTGAGTTTACTTCTTACTTTCTCCAGGAATTTTTATATTACACATCAACTATTTATTTCTGTAATAATTACTTATAAGTAGTCCTCTGGTGAGTGAATTCCCCTCAGCTCCATGTATTCTCAAAGGTTAAATCTGCAATTACCAACTCCTGAGCATGGGTACTTCTGTTCCTTGCTCTGGTTACTTTTCATTATTCCCTGGACAATCTACTTGTGTTTATGGCACAAAATCCAATGGAGGACCACTATTGATCCTTCTGCTAAGTTCAAATGACACAATCTTCCAGCTTCTATTTGCTCACAAGATTCAAGTTGAGAATTAAGCCCTGCCTACATTCTTTGTAGTGAAGGATGAAGTTCGATTTTTACCCTGCTTAGGGAGAGGTTCTACCTCACTGTCATTCACTTTGCCTATGTTTTCTCAGTGAGTTGCAAACCACACAAGGTCCAAATCATAACTAGCTTTGTCATCAAACAACCATATAACTTGAAATTCACTGAGCTCCAGCCACCTCCACAGTATCAAGGTTAATTATCCCTCATTTACAATTTCTTTTGTGGTCTTATGAAATAAATAGGTCTTGAAATCTTCTTTGGTTCACTGAATGCATGTAAAGTAATTTAACTCTCCCATTCCCTCCAAAAAAGAAATCTCCTTATACTGTCTTTCTTGTATGAATTGCAGCAATCATGTCTTCAGCAACTAACTAACCAACTTCAACTGTTGTTTTATAGCTCTATCTCTTCTATTCTGATTTTATTGAACAAATATGCATTACTATTTGAATTGCCATTTTGTTACCTCATATGAGATCTCCAAATTTATGTTAGAATCTGTTTAGTGGCCAGTAATTTTTTTTTGTTTCAAATACACTAAGTTCAAGACCTTAAGTTATGTTAAGCCGCAAGATTTCATGGTTTTGAGCAAACAAACAAAATCTTATTATGCAAAGTTAGAAAGTAAAACAATCTATTACAGTTTTGACATAAATTTCAATTGTTTTTGAAGATCTGGTTTTGTGATCCTCTTGATAGCCTCTCCAATACAGGCTCTCACAATGCTGAAATCTTGGTAGTTCAGTCTCTTCTGCACAAACTGGGTTCCAAACTCCAGAGACTACTTGCAAGCATTTAATTAACAATACAATTTCAGCTCGTACCAAGCATCTAGCTTCACCAACTGCCACTAAACTTTTCTAAGTTTCGATCGTTCTCACCTGCATCAAGTAAATACTGCTTGTTGGGTGTTTTCACTCCATTCCCAGTTGCATTAAACTAGCAACAGCTTACAGTGACTTCTTCTGCCCTAATTGCTTAGGGTCTGCAAACAGCATTCTCCCAGATTAAAACTGCAACTCACTTCACCCAGCAAACACACCCCCTAGATAAACTGAAAATAAAGAATATTCTTAAGGTCCACCCATTTCCATGACAATATAGGCTACTGCAGGCTCCTCACCCAGTCCTCCCAGACTTTACTAAATACTTTTAATTTCATTTAGCACGTAAATAAAGGGGAAATTGGCGTTGAAAATTGTAAAATTGAAAGTACAGATCTACTGAAATAAAGATTTATTGTTTTAAAATTAATTCTTGCATGTACCCTTTTTAAAAAAATAATTCATGGGATGTGGGCTTAGTCAGCATTTATTGCCCATCCCAAGTTGCCCTGGAGAAGGTGATGGTGATCTGCCTTCTTGAGCCATTGCACTCTATTTGCTGGAAGTAGACTCGCAATGCCTTAGGGAGGGAGTTGCAGGATTTTGACTCAGCAACAGTGAAAGAATATAACTAGACGGTATGTTTCCAAGACAAGATGGTGAATAGCTTGGAGGAAAATTTTCAGGTGCTGTGTTCCCACATATCTGCTGCACTTGTCCTTCAAGATGGTACCAGTCATGGATTTGGAAGGTTCTGTTTAAGGAGCCTTGGTGAATTTCTTTTCATAAATTTCATAGAATCCCTACAGTGGAAACAAGCCCTTCGGCCCGACAAGTTTGCACCGACCCTCAGAGCATCCCACTCAGACCCAACCCTGTAATCCACCTAATCTACACACCCCTGGATACTATGGGCAATTTAGCATGGCCAATCCACCTAGCCTGCACATCTTTGGACTGTGGGAGGAAACCAGAGCACCCAGAGGAAATCCATGCAGACACGGGGAGAATGTGCTAACTCCACACAGACAGTCGCCCGAGGGCGGAATTGAACCCAGGTCCTTGGAGCTGTAAGTCAGCAGAGCTGGCCACTAAGCCACCATGCAACAGTGTAGCTTGGAGATGGTACCCACTGCTGCTATCAAGCATTGTAGTGGAGGGAGTAAATGTTTGTAAATGTAATGCCAGTCAAGCAGGTGTTTTGTCCTGGAAGGCATCATGCATTTTGAGTGTTATTAGAGCTGCACCCATCGAGGTAAGTGGGGAGTATTCCAACCATATTCTTGACTTGTGCCTTGTAGATGGTGAACAGACTTTGAGGAGTCGGAGGTGAGTTCCACCTTCAGTATTCCTCGCCTCTGACCTGCTTTTGTAGCCACTGTGTTTATGTGGAGAGTCCAGTTAAGTTTCTGGTCAATGGTAACCCCAGGGTGTTGATAGTGGGGGATTAATGGCTAGGTTTTCAATTGTTGGGGATAGTCATTGCCTACCACTTGTATAGCACAAATGTTGCTTGCCACTTGTCAGTCCAAACCTGGACAATGTCCAGGCTTTGCCGGAAATTCGCAGCAGCGGTGAAACAAACCTCAGGGTGAGCAGAGCAGACTACAGCTGGTCAGTTGGGAAGTTTCAAAAATACCCAGTGTTGGCCGAAAACCACAGATAAAAAGGTTTGGCTTTTCCCCTGAGTGGGAGCCAGCTGCAGGTTGCTTCAGAATGCAGGCCCTAAGTTAATGGTCGTCAGGGGCTTGGGAGGTTACAACGCATGCACAACAGCCATGTTTAATGATGGCAGAATGCATGAATCGTCCTCATCTTCAGGAAGCTGGCAAACCCAGATGAAGAACCCACTGGAACAATAAACAAGAGACAGAGTCTGAGGGAAATCAATGAGTTGTTGTAAAACAGGAGGACACAGGTTGCAGTTAGCAACAACTTCTATTTTAGCCCTTGACGTAATGAATCTTGCCAGTGCACTTCACAGGAAGGAAGTAAAGTAAGTTCTTGCATGGAGCCACATGTGGTGATAATGGGGCATATGACCATACACTCTGGCAAAGAAGTAATTGGATATAATATGTATATGGGATACAAAATTGGTTTAACAGTAGGAGTCAGAGACTGATGGTGGAGGGTTATTTTTCGGACCGGAGGCCTGTGCCCACTGGTGTTCCACAGGGATCGGAACTGGGTCCACTTCTGTTTGTCATTTTTATAAATGATTTCGATGAGAATATGCAAAACATAGTAAGTTTGTGGATGAAACCGAGATTGGTGGTACAGTGGACAGTGAAGAAGGTTATCTACGATTACAAAGAGATCTTGATCAATTGGTTTAATGAGCTGAAGAGTGGCAGATCGAGTTTAATTTGGATAAATGCGAGGTATTGCATTTTTGTAAAGCAAACAAAGGCAAGATTTATACAATTAAAAGTAGGGCCTTGAATGACGTTGCAGAACAGAGAGATCTAGGGTTCAGGTACATAATTCTTTGAAGTTTGCAACACATATAGATAGGGTAGCTAAGAAGGCATTTAGCATGCTTGTCTTCATTGATCAGACCTTTGCGTAAAGGACTTAGGACTTGGTGTTGAGGTTGTACAAGATGTTGGTGACATTTCTTCTGAACTACTCTGTCCATTTCTGGTCGTCCTATTATAAGAAGGATATTATTAAGCTGGAGAGGGTTCAGAAGAAATTTACCAGGATGTTGCCAGGGATAAAAGGTTTGAGTTATAAGGAGAAGCTGGATAGGTAGGAACTTTTTTCACTGGAGCACAGGACGTTGACAGGTGACCTTATAGAGATTGATAAAATAACGAGAGGTATAGATGAGGTGAATGGCAGGTATCTTTTCACTAGGGTGAGGGATTTTAAGTTCAGGGGACGTATTTTTAAGGTTAGAACAGAAAGATTTAAAAAAGACACGGGGGCAATTTTTTTTTACACAGAGAGTGATTCATGGGTACAGTTACAACATCTAAAAAGAATTTGGATAAGTACATGAATAAGAAACGTGTGGAAGGATATGGGCCAAGTGCAGGCAGGCAGGACTAGTTTCGTTTAGCATTATGGACGGCATGGACTGGTTGGACTGAAAGATCTGTTTCTGTGCTGTATGACACTATGAGTCTAAGTAGGTTTTAAGAAGGAAAATGAGGTGACCATGGGGCCAAGGCAACTGAAGGTGTAGCCACCAAAGATGTAGCAATGAAAATTGGGAATGTGCAGAAGACTGGAATGAGAGGAGCCCAGTTATCTCAGAGGCTTGTGGATTTGAAAGATTACAGAGATAATGCCATGGGGGAACTTTGATGTCAAAGATGGGAATTTTAAAATCCAGAAATTGCTTGAATGGGAGTCATTGTAAGTCAGTGAATGCAGGAGTGACAGAAGATTGAGACTTGACAGGAATTACTTCAAGGTTACAGAGGGTAGAATGTGCAAGATAACTGAGCACAGCATTGAAATAATTGACCCTGGAAGTTTTAAAAAAAAAATGAATGAGGGTTTCAGCATCAGCAACTCTGAGACAGATTCAAACTCAAATGAGATGACAGAGGTTGATATCAGTGGTCTTAGTGATGGCACAGATATGAGAGCAGGTGCTCCTGTCATTATCAAATGTGACACCAAGTTATAAACAGCCTGGCTGAATCTCAGTGAATTACAAGAGAGAGGATGGTGGCAGCAGCTCAGGAATGAAGACTGAAGCAGGAATTGGAAACTGTGGTTTAATTCTTCCCAATGTTTGATTGGACTTAATACGTCAGCATGAAGAGACTCAGAAAACAGAACGGACCAAGAGATTTATTCCAGGTTTAATTTAGTTTGAGCTGGAGAGAAGGAAAAAAGGGAATACTGGCAGGTTTGGAGAAACCAACTTCACAAGAATGGCTCCAGCAGTGAGAAATTTCAGCCATAAAGTTAGATTAGAGAAGGCTGAGGAGATTTAAAAGAAGTTTTCAAAATCATGAAGGGTCTATACAGAATAGATAATGAGAAACTGATCCCACTGGAAAGAAAACACTGAGAGTAACAGTGCAGATTTCAAAGTCCAAAGATGTACAGGTTAGATGGAACAAATATAGGAAGTGCTAGTAAACCTCAGCAGGTCCGTCAGCATCTATGGAGAGAAATCAGAGTTAACATTTTGGGTCAAGTGACCCTTCCTCAGTTCTGAGTTCTTCATCAGAGCCATCCAGATTTGAAACTTTAGCTTGCGCTCTCTCCATGGTTGCTGTTTGACCTGTTGTGATCTCCAGCATTTGTTGTTTTCAGCACAGATTCCAGCATCTGCAGTAATTTGTTCCTTCATTGATGAAGCAGTTGATGATAGTTGGGCTGAGGATATTACCCTGAGCAACTCTTACAGTGAAGTCCTGGAACTGAGTTAGCCGACATCCAACAACTACAGCCATCTTCCTATGTGCCAGTCATGACTCCAACCACAGAGAGTTTATGCCTGATTCCCACTTATTCCAGTTTTGATCAGACTCCTTGATGCTACAGTGGGTCAAATGCAGCCTTGACGTCAAGTGCAGTCATTCTCACCTCACCTCTGGAATTCAATTCTTTTGTCCATATTTGAATTAACATTGTAGTAAGGTCAGGAGCTGAGTGACCCTGGCGGAACCTAAACTAGGCATCAGTGAGCAGGTTATTTCTAAGCAAGAGCTGCTTGATAGCACTGTTGTTGATCCTGTCCAACACTTTACTAATGATTGAGGGTAAACTGATGGGGCAGATTGGCCAGGTTGAATTTGTTTCGCCTTGTGTGTATAGAACATACCAGGGCAATTTTCAACTTTGTCAGGTTGAGACCGTGTTATAGCCGTACTGGAACAACTTGCCTAGGGGTGCTGCAAGTTCTGGAGCAGATGTCTTCAGTACTATTGGCAGAGTGTTGTCAAGGCCCATAGCATTTTCAATGTCCAGTGCCTCCAGCCATTTCTTGGACATCACATGGAGTGAATCAAATTGAGGGAGGACTGGCTTCTGTGATGATGGGGACCTCGAGAGGAAGCTGAGTGTAGATTGTTATGAATGCTTCGGCCTTACCTTTGGCACTGATTTCCTGGGTTCCCCATTGTTGAGGATGAGAATGTTTGTCAAGTTTCTTTTTCTAGTGAATTTTTAATTGTCCACTAGCATTCATGTTGAATGTCATAGGATTACAGAGATTAGATCTGATCTGGAATCACACACTACTTCAGTCTTTTAACACTTTACTTTGGAGTTTAGGGACATCTATAATTTGCCTGCTTCTGCCAGGTCATTTTGCACACAGGGTCACACATGCATCTACATGGTAACATCTTTCCGCTCTTACACTGCTTTCTCCATGCTCACTTGCTTTGTGTGTAATTGAAGCCTCTTCATGTTTCACATGGCTTTCTTGGTCCACATGCACCGACTTTAGCAGTGACCTACAGGTTATCTGGTCTTTGTGAATGACATTGATTTCTTATACATAGAGTCGTCAGTGCTCACTCACAACGCTACAGCTCTGTAACTTGCATTACATTTTAGTGCCGGCATTAGAAGCTTTGAGCTGTAGAGAAAGGCTGAATAGGCTCGGGCTTTTGTCCCTGGAGCGTCGGAGGCTAAAGGATAACCTTATAATGGTTTATAAAGTCTTAAGGGGCATGGAAAGGGTGAACAGCAAGGTCATTTCCCCAGGGTAAGAGAGTCCAAAACTAGAGGGCATGGGTTTGAGGTGAGATGGTGATAGTGGAGAGCTCTGAACATTCAAGGGGTTGAACATGTTGCTGTGTGGCACCATGTTAGGTCAATTGCAATGGATGTGAAAACTTGAGTTCCTTCAATAAAATTGTGGTATCTTTCTTGGTTCCTGACAGATTATCTGCTCACTAATCTCACATGAAGGAGCAGTATCTGGAGTCATAGAGTCAGCATTGAAACAGACTCTTTAGTCTAACTCATCCGTGCCAACCAGGTATTCTAAAATGATCTTGTCGCATTTGCCAGGTCTTGGCCCATAGACGTCTACACCCTTCCTATTCATGCACCAATCTAAATGCCTTTTAAATGTTGTAATTGTACCCATTTCCACCTTTTCTGGCAGCTCATTCCATTACACGCACCACCTTCTGCATAAAAAAGTTGCCCCTCAGGATCCTTTTAAATCTTTCCCCTCTCACCCTAAATCTATGTCCCCTGATTTGGACTCCACTACCTTGGGAAAACGACCATGGCTATTAGCCCTCTACATGCCCCTCATGATTTTATAAACCTCTATAACCATTTCTTTTAAATGTAGTCCTGAACTCTGCAACTGGGTCAGAGGAAGCCTGTTATGTGGTTGCTCGAAAGATTTGGGCAGTTGTTGCCTGGTGTCTTCGGGCCCAGATGACCCAGGTCTGCTGACAGTATCCCGCCAAGATGCATGCAAGTCGAACAGCTGCAGACTGGGATCAGAGATGGGCAAACTGGAGACGTCAGACACGTCTGAGGTGTCCTGAGAAGAAGCTTCTGGGGATCATGTGTGTGTGTGTGTGGTTCCTTCTGTCTCTTGGTACCTGCTGGCACCAACCTGCCTCCCTGAGAGGAAGGGCCACTTGGAATGAGGACATGTTTCCCTCCAACATTCAAGGGAAAAACGCCCCAACCAATTCAGCCTCTTCCTGTATTTCAAATGCTCTAATTCCAGCAACATCCTTGTAAGTCTTTTCCGAACTCTTTCAAGTTTAACAACAGCTTTCCTAGAGCAGGGAGGCTAGAACTGAACACAGTATTCTAAAAGTGGCCTCACCAATGTTCTGTACAGTCGCAAAATCTTGTCCCAACTCCTATACTCAACGCACTAACCAATTCGGTGCTCCTCCAAAAACAATATAAAAGGAGACAACTTCATCAGGAAGATAAGAAAGTTCCAGCACCAAAAGCACACTTTCCAGAGGGAGATCCACCAAGGAGACAAAGGAATATGAAGAGATCCCACATCTGCAGGCATTGCCATCATTTTCGTCATCTCTGCCGGACTTGGATGTCAGTGACCTCCCTTGCTAAGTTGATGCGTCACACTAACTTTCCCTACAGAAATGTGTAAAATGACCACTGATTCCACACTCGCAACCAGAAGGTGGATTTAAATATGGAATTGTGTGTGCACACCAGACCTAAGCACATTTCCTGCACATTGCATTTGGCCTTAATGTTGTCCAAGTGGAATACCTTGGCTGCAGTCCTTAATGCCGCATTTTAAGGATTGCTGAGGCTATCCGCTTTCAAGCAGTCAGTTGCTTGTGAGTGAAGAGCAATACTTGGCAATTGGAACTCTTTTCTTTCTTGGGGTATTGGAGAAGATGCTGCTCATCTTTCACATGGATGATACCTAACCAGGTCTGACAACAAAAATTATACAAAGTAGATATTTTAACAGTGCAAATTAATATGCATTTACAAGAGTGAAAGGTTATTTACAGTGATATTTCATCCGTGTGTCCCATGTGTCCTCAGTAATTTGTTTTCTTCCCCTCTTCATACTTCTTTTAAATGCAGTCCTGACCTCTGCAATGAGGTCAGAGGAAGCATAGTATGTGGATGCTCTGAATATTTGGGCAGTTGTTCCCTGGTGCCTTTGGGCCAAGATGACCCAGGTCTGCTGACAGTATCGTGGCCAAGATGGGTGCTAATCATCCTCAAGTTGAACAGCTGCAGAATGGAATCAGAGGTGGGCAAGCTGGAGAGGCTGGACACCTCTGAGGTGTCCTGAGGAGAAACTTCTGGGCGTCACATGTGTGGCTCTTTCTACCTCTTTGTTATCTGCCGTTACCAAGCTGTCTCCCTGACAGGAAGGGCCACTTGGAATGAGAATGACTTTCCATATCCCCGTCTTTCCTTGCAATTGATCCTGAGTACCAATGGATAGAACAATGGAGTGTAATCTGTACCCATATTTGGCAACACTTCAAGTGCTGGACCTGGATGTCCATGGTGCTCTATCTGACCATGTCAACTTGTCTGACAGCTGGATGCACACAGCCAAGTTCCAGCACTGTACTGATTAAATTGGTGGACTCCTCCATCCTTCAATTAGATTACAATGTGCCTCTGACACACCTACCTGATGTTCTTCTGTCTGTCTGCTTTTTGGCAGAGTCAATAATCGTTGGGAACAGGCTCCTCTTTTGCCTGCAGACCAACAGGTGCCTGGTCTCTGGCTGTCCTCTGAGTATTACAGACCAAGACGTTCCTTTGTCAACCAGCTACAAAGACAGTCAGTGATGTGATCAACAGATCGTGTTCCCAAGTCTAATTTAGGAAGTGTAGAACACCAAAGTGAAAGTCTCTGAGCTGGTAGAGACTGAAGGTGAAAGCCTCTGTCAGTGCATCCTCTAGGAATTCAGTAGCTTCCTCAACAGAGGTGGAAGTGGAGCTGACAGTCTCCAGCACTGGTCTCTGTGGAGGTTTGCTGGGTTTGCTAGTGCTTACATAATAGAAGTGCAGAAGAGAGTTGACAAAGAGGAATAAAATGTGTTGGTCATAATGGGGGATTAGTAAAGCGCAGAAGAGCACAATGAAACTTACTCGGTGGGTTGGCTACTGTGGGCTCTCCATTGCCAAGTGACAAATTATGCTCTTCTCCACACAGATCAGAATATTCTCCTCATAGGGACTGAGGAGCCTGATGTCACCACCTCTCTGCAACTCTTGGACCCAGGTCACCCTATGGTTGCTGACCTCATCTACTACTTCTGACCACCTGTCTTGATCTGGCAGAATGGCCTTCTAACATCATCTTCAGTTAAGAGCACCCCCACATCACTCCCTGGTAGCCTTGAGGAATTTCAGCAACTTCAAACAGTGAACTCTTGTTCTCTGATACTTTCCTCTCCCCAAGCATGCGTTCTTCTTGGTTTTGATGTTCAGCAGAGCTGAGTTACATTTTGCTATGAACTTCTCTTTGCCTTTCGCTCTTTCACGACTAATCCCTTGCCTTCTAACCTTTATTTTTCTACTTGGTCCTTTCACCTTGTTCTGCAGCTAAAAATTCATCACTTTTCTGATTCTCCCTTCGCTTCTGGACAATTCACGTTGGACTGGAAACATGAATTCTGTTCCTCTCAGCTGCTTCCGGACCCGCCGATTTTCTCTAGCTTTGTTTTTTTTTAATCCATTTAAGCCGTGGTGGCTGTCAGGTTGGAGGAGAGCGTGATCTGGAAGGTGTTTGGCATGTTGACGGTAATTCGGCGTGAGGCAATCTCAGGCCTTCTGACCAAACGAACGAAATCCACTGCTAACCTTTCTGAGACCGAAACGTCAACAATCAGTGAATTATGGTCGGAACTATGACTCGGGAAGTTGTCTTTCGGGGGCTACGCACTGCGGGAGCCTATCTTCCGCCTAGAGGTTGGTGCGTGGGTTATTGTGGTCCGTGCGCTGCGGGTTCTGGTAGGGTGGACGATGGAGTTCGCGGAGCTGATTAAGACTCCGCGGGTGGACAATGTGGTCCTTCACCGGCCTTTCCTGCCGCGAGTGGAGGGTACCCTGTGTCTGACAGGGCACCACCTGATCCTCTCCTCCCGCCAGGATAACAGTGAGGAGCTCTGGCTACTGCACAGCAACATCGACGCCATTGAGAAAAGGTGAGTGAGGCTGGAGTCGGGCTCGAGAGTGGCGGCTGTATAGGAGGGAAGCAGCCGGACCTCACCTCATTTGTACGGTTTATGTGTCAACAGAGTTGACCATGAGCGCGTAAACTCTGACAACTTAGAAATAAACTATAAAGTTCCGACGAAGGGTTTCGGTCCGACATATTGACTTCCCTGCTCCTCGGATGCTGTCTGACCTGTTGTGCTTTCCAAGCTCCACGTTTATTGACTAGTCAATCATTACCATGCCCAATTCTTTGGAGCAGCCTAGAAGATCGTCCCATTTCCTTGTTTTTTTTTCTACAGGTTGCGCAACTATGTTGCCCTTATTACTAAAATTCAGTTTTGCTTTATCTGCTCCAGTGGAGAAGTTGTGTCTCCTCCTCCAACTGTAATGTCCTGTCTCTCGAGTATGGACCAGAAATCTGTCACTGCATGTTGTTATTGCGGGTCACACACTGTACTTGCACGAATTTGTCTTTTGTATGAAACAAGTGTTTAAGAGGGGGGGTCATAGAATCCCTACAGTGTGGAAGCAGGCTATTCGGCTCAAGTCCACACCGAACCTCCGAAGATTACTCTTCCAGAACTCCCGCCCCCCTGCGTATCCCTTGGCTAATCCACATAGCCTGCACATCCCTGGACACCATGGGCAATTTAGCATGGGCAATCCACCTAGCTTGCATATCTTTGGACTGTAAGAAGAAACCGGTAAACTTGGAGGAAGCCACGCAGACACGGGGAGAATGGGCACACTTCTGCGCAGATGGTCGTCTGATGGTGGAAGCGAGCCTCGGTCCCTGGCACCATGAGGCAACAGTGGTAGCCACTGTGCCAAATGTTGGCCATCTGACAGTGAAATGTGGGTCTCTTTCAAAATTGATTTTACTACAGTACTCGTATTATTACTTGTTGAGATTTGTGTGTCTTTGCCTGCAGGTATCTTTATTCATATCCTTTATGTCCATCAATCAATTTTACAGCCTGTATCAAGCAAAATTGCTATAGTTGTCAACTACAAGGTTAGTTAAATCCATTGTCAACGTCAGGCAGTTCAATAAATACTTGCCAATGTAAAAGCACTGTAAAAAGGTGTAAATAGCTGATTGAAACCGCTCAATTGGGATGAAGAGTGATAGGATTCTGGGTGCAATTTGTTAAATAGAAGTGGGAAAATCCTCTTTTATAAAAATGTAAGTTACTGTACTTTTTGATTTTTGCCATCTGTCACATGTAGATAAATGCTGTTCACATGAACATGGTTGCTAGCAGCAGTGGGGGCTGTATTTCAGTTGACTTTGATTCCATACGGGTTTAGTCCTTACTCCCTAAAGTTAAGTTAAACTGTCACTTGACTGACAAAGGGTCACTGAACTCAACTTGACTCTATTCTCTCCACAGATGCTGCCAGACCTGAGTTTCTCCAGTAATTTCTGTTTTTGATTCACTTCTAGCATCCATAGTCGTTCCTTTAAGTTCATGTATATTAGTATGAAAGCATAATACTTGTATAAATGTATAGGGACAGTACAAGTGACCAAGAGTTTACAAGGATCATTGAGGCAGAAATTTGGTAATAGCATGGAAGACTCAAAGAAAAGACAATTACAAGTTGTATCCAGTGGAGATGGTTTCTGGACAAGGCACCTTATATTTTTTAAACTTACCACACGAGCTATGTGATAAGATATCACTTAGATTATTTTGTTTTATTTAAACAAAGTCAGTGTTACAAAGCAATAACGTATCAACGTAGTCCATGAAGGAAAGCTCAGCAACTTAAAATAATTAGAAGAATTCTTCACATTATGCATGACTAACCTTAAAATTTATAAAAGTGCATTTCAATAAGTGTTGCCTTGATGTCTATTCCCCAGATGCTGAGCAAGTCATCTTTGGTGGCAGACCCATATGTTTCTGTTTCTTGGATCAGTAAATTTATCTCCAGAGTAAAAGAACAAATTAAGCTGCATAAATCCCACTCTTTCTGAGTCTTACTTAAAACCGTGTCATTATGAAAGCAGCTTTGGGCAATGTCCTATCATTGGAGAAAGAGAAAATAAATCATAATTCTCTTTATTTTCAGTTACTGCCAAAATAAAATGTAACTCTTAACCTAACTCATCTTTTTGCAGGACTGGACAATGGCAAATAACTTAAATTCTGTGTCTGCAGTATGAAGCACCATCTGACAGTGAAATATTCCATATTTGAAGGGAAATCAGCAGTAGGGCCCATCCCACCGTACACAGCAAACTCCTTTTGATCACTGCATTGTGCAACGAACAATAGCCCTAGATAAATCTGACTGACACTGTCATGAATTCTAGGCTATAGGGAGCGTTAACGCTAATAAAGCCATTTCTTGAAAGTGCAGAAATTTTTTAAAAATTAAGTATAAATACCACTATTGTTAAGTAGATTATAATTCTTTAATTCCAGGTTTGTGGGAACGTTGGGTACAATTACAATTAGATGTAAGGATCTGCGTATCATTCACTTGGATATTCCTGGCATGGAAGAATGTTTAAATATTGCAAGCTCTGTTGAGGTGAGATTTTTATTGATCAGTTTTCCAAGTTATGATGAATTGTTATTGGAATAGAGTTTCTCAAAAAATTTGATTTAGTGCTGAAGATCGGGCAGAATGAATATTCCTTTTTTGGCCATGATATGCTTCAGTTCTAACTTCAAAAATACACTCTTGCTATAGCTTTGATTTTTTTTTTCAGCTGTGCTTTGGCTTTGAGTAGCAATGAGTGTATTATGGATAGTCCAAGTTTGTTTTGAACACATCAGACAGTGTGTTGAGATGCTGAAACTTCTTTTTGTCAAATTATTGTAGCCTGCAGGGATAATTTTGACTTTTAAACCTAGGTCCAAATTCAGTGAAACAATAACAACTTCTCGAATGTTATTTGACTGTTTTAATGAAGCTTTTATATGTAGTGTTGAAGGTATTTATCCAGTCTTAACATACAGCTCATTGAATAATCCTATTCCTTTCCATTTGTTTTTTTTTCTCCTGTTGGTCATTATAAGGCCATCATGCATTATCTAATCTTAATGTCATTTGAGATTTAACAGTGGGCTGCCATGCTGAATCATTGCCGCCCATCTGATCTGAAGGAACTCCCATGGTGATTAAACAGGAAGTTGCAGCGCATTGAACTAGCAATGATGGAGGAATAATGATGTACGTCTGATTCACAGGTGTTCCTGTGCAGTTACTGCCTTGTCTTTCTGTGTGGTGTAAATTGTTGGTTCTAGAGATGCTTTTGAAGAAACTGCGACTTCCATGAGAGAAATAGAATTGCATTTGCCATTCTCATGTTCGAGAAGAATTGAAATTTGTCATGTGTGTTAAATTTAGAGGGAAGTTCTTGATCAGTGAAAAGTCACTAATGAAGATTTCATAATTTGCTGTTTTTTACTTGTTAAAAGAAATTCTTTCTGCAGATGCTAGATCAAGAATATCACAAAATAACTAGAGAACGGCAGCACATTGGCTCATAGGTTAGTACTGCTGTCTGACAGCGTAAAGGACCCACGTTCGATTTCAGCCTTGGGTAACTGTGTGGAGTTTGCATGTTCTGCCTGTGTCTGCATCAGTTTCCTCCAGGTGCTCTGGTTTCTCCCCACAGTCCAAAGGTCATCATTGATTCACTACAGTGTGGAAACAGGCCTTCAGCCCAACAAGTCCACACCGACCACAGGGCATCCCACCCAGACCTATTCCCTTATAAACCCACCTAATCTACACATCCCTGGGCACTGTGGGCAATTTAGCATGGCCAATCCACCTAACCGGCACATCTTTGGACTGTGGGAGGAAACCGGAGCACCCGGAGGAAACCCATGCAGACATGGGGAGAATGTCCAAACTCCACACAGACGGTCACCCGAGGATGGAATCGAACCCGGGTCCCTGGTGTTGTGAGGCAGCATTGCTAATCACTGAGCCACCGTGCTGCCCCATGTACAATTAGGTGGATTGGCCATGCCAAAAATTTACTTGAGGTGTTGAAGGATGTGCAGGTTAGGCGTGTTAGCCGTGGTAAAAACCCCTTAGGGATTATAGGGTGGGGGTGGGCCTGGTTGAGATTTTCTTCAGAAGACTGGTGCAGTTTCAATACACCAAATAGCTTTTTTCTGCATGGAATCTATGGAAAGACAGAAAATTGTCTTTTTAACTAAGAGAATCTGTTAAGAAGTGGACCATGCCCCCTCCTATGTAGTTTAGTTAAAAATAACCCTTTTAATTAATCAATTTGGATAATGTACTAATAGAACGGGCTGTGATATTGGCTGTGGTGCTTGGCTTTTGGAACAAATATGGAGAGGCACAAAAAAAGTGTAAAATATTGAATAATTGTAGAGGGTATCCTTCTAGCTTAATTACTGTCAGCTGTACAGTTGCTTGCAACCCTTGCTATGTATAAAGTAACCTGAATGTGTTTTACGCATAGATGCCATAAAATTGGATATAGTGTGCATTTACCCGTATTTACTAAAGGACCATATTCATAACTTAAAATTTTGGTGGACATTTCCTGCTAAGTTATCTCTACTGATAGGAATCCATGCAAGGTACATTATGAATTTCCACTCGTTCACTTTAGGAAAGAAATCAATATTGCTTCCATATGTTGATTGAAGCTGAGAGGAAAAGAACCTTAGGTCATTTAAAGGGATGGCTGTACTAATTGACAAGCATAGTGAACCATTAATATAGATTGCTTTCCTTCAATATTAAATACTTTCTCGACTTGATTTGATTAAATCAGGATAGATATATTGTCTCAGATAAAAAGGTGTAGAGCTGATGAACACAGCAGGCCAAGCGGCATCAGAGGAGCAGGAAAGCTGACGTTTCAGGTCTGGACCCTTCAGAAATATTTCTGAAGAAGGATCCAGACCCGAAACTTCAGTTTTCCTGCTCCTCTGATGTTGCTTGGCCTGCTGTGTTCATCCAGCTGTACACCTTGTTATCTCAGATTCTCCAGCATCAACAGTTCCTACTATCTCTAGGTAGATTGTCTGCCCACTTTTCAGAATAGATCACCAGCAGGTATAATTACTTTGACGGCTTGTGCTAAGTCCTTTAAGGATTAGTTCAGGCATCTAAAATTTCCAGTTTGGTGCAAGGATTTACTTACCTCATTTGATGAGACAGTTTCAAAGTCTGTATGGATTTTATAATCAGCATCCCAAGTCTACTGTAAAGTCTTAACCAGTTTGGTCTCTAGTTTGTAGCTGGTGTGCAAGTAGCCTTCGTTGTTAGGGCTTTCTTTTAAGATAATTAGGTGCCCTAATTTATTTTTTCCTAAATTGAGGTTTGGAAGATACGTGCTCATTGTGGAAAGTTCATAGGCTTTGTGATCATGTTTCTTGTGAGTAAATTTCCTATTCGTTTGAAGTTGTTGTTGTCATTCATAAAGAAAGAAGACAGTGATACAAACAAGTAACCGATGTATGGTGAATCCAACATGACACCCCAGAAATTATGGCATGCTTCATTGAGCACATATCATTAAATAGGTTTCATGAATTTTATAAGATGTTGATGTTTATGCTCATGCCGATAATCTGCTTAATATTGGTGAACTTCATTTCCTTAATATTGCCTCCACTTGGACCTCAAAAGAACTTGGTTTTGCCATAATTTTTAAGAGGTTACCAATGCCTGCAAAAGATCACAAGTAGTTTTGGTTATTGAACCATCAACTCAAATTAAATACTGCTTTTTATTTCAACAGTCTCGCTGGTTAGGAGAACATTTCAATAGTGTCACACAATGTTGTGGCATCACATAACATTTAAGGACTTAGGCTCAGACACATGCTGGTACTGCAGTACTAAAAAAGCTGCAAAGTTTGAGGTGCGCACCTTCCGATGAGACATTAAATTTACCAGAGTGTCCCATCTGAGACTTTGGATGCTGCAAATGGCTTGTGTTCAAAAGAAGAAGTAGGCCAGATTGTTTTTCTCATGGTTATCCTGTGACTGGGTGCATTGGTGCATTTTCCGTATGATAATGATAGCTGCTGGCACCACAAAACAACAGGAGGATTTGATGCTTTTTATGGGAAATGAAGTTGAAGACTTCCTTTTAAAAATAGCTTGGCCTGTAAGTTTGCGGTGATAGTGGGACTGAATAATCTTGGAAGTGATAATGCTTTATTTGTTTTTTCCTTGTTCAGACATTATCTACTTTGGATTCTACCACATTGATGTATCCTTTCTTTTATCGACCTATGTTTGAGGTTTTGGAAGATGGATGGCACTCCTTCCTTCCCGAGCATGAGTTTACTTTGCTTTCTGCATCAGTGAGTCCAATTTTAATTATTTGCAAGTATGGTGCATGAGTTTGTTCCAGTTGCTGGTATGGTTTTGGGTTTTGGCCAAATTTGGCAAATACATAAGCAACTTGAAACCAAAAAGGAGCGTAGTCTGGAATTTCAACCATCTCCATAACAACTGAGCTAATTTCAGTGTAAATGGTGCTGAGGATACAGAATTTCTAAAGCATTTAGGACAATTTATTTTTTCAATATATAGCAAGCCTCTAAAAAGAGAGAGAGCATTCTTTCTGAAACAAAAGTTGAATTCAAACCTATACTTGTGCAAATATCAGAAAATATACATTGTTGGATCAGGAACAAAGAACATTTATTAGATTCCAAGAATTAAGTCTTGAAGGAAACTTAGAGGAGTATTGCAAGTACAGGGGGGAAATTAGAAGGGAAAATAGCGAAGCAAAAAGAAGACATAAAAGGAGTACAAGCATGCGTTACTGAATAAAATCCTGAAGTATTTTATGATTGAAATGAGGCATTAAACTGGACGGGCAGTATAGTGGCACAATGGTTAGTACTGGTATTTCACAGTACCAGGGACCCAGGCTCAATTCCAGCCTTGGGTACTTGCCTTTCTGGAGTATACTTGTTCTGCCTGTGTCTGCTTGGGTTTTCACAGCTGCACTGGTTTTTAGTCCAAAGGTGTGCAGTTTAGGTGGATTGGCCATGCTAAATTTCCCCGTAGCGTCCAGGGATGTGTAGGCTTGGTGGATTAGCCATCGTAAATATGGGATTGCAGAGATAGGGGAGTTGACTCTGGATGGGATGCTCTTCTCAATGAGGCTGAATGGCCTCTATCTGCACTGTAGGGATTCTATGACTATGAATTAGAGACCAGAAAGGTAACTTGAATGAGGAGGCAGTAGACATGACCATGATTGATGATAAATATTTTCACACAGCATGGGAAATTAGATATTAAATGGGGTTTTATGTGTGGAAACAGGAGACACTGCTGAAGTATTAAATTAATACTTTGAAACCAACATTAGCAAAGAGGATAATGCTAAGCAGTTCATGGTAAAAGAGGAGGTAATTCAGATTCTTAGAGGATAAAATTGATTAAATTATTGGATTGACTATACTTGAAGTTGATGAACACTAGGATCAGATGTGTTGCATCCAAGGAGACTGGGGGCAATAAGTGTGGAAATTGCAGAGACGCTTACCGTAATTCTCTGGTCTTCCTTAGACTGTGGGGGCAGAGGACGAGAGAATTCCAAATGTTAACCCTTATTCAAAAAGAAGTTTAAAGATAGGCCCAAAAACTGAAGTAGTCAGTTTAATGTCAGTGCAAGAATGCTTCTCGAAACAGTAATTTGAGATGAAATTAACAATCACTTGGGTAAATGTAATTTAATTAAGAAAAGCCAGCATGGTATTGTGGAGGGCAAATTTTGTTAAAAAGAATTCCATCAAGTTAGTTAAAGTGTTGATGTGGATTATGTACACTTCTTAAGGGCTTTTGATAAAGTGCTACACAACAGACTTGTGAGCGAAGTTAAACTTGTGGAATAAAAGGAACATTAGCAACATTGATACGGGAAGTAAAAGGAGGGAGGTAATGGATGTTTCTAGGCAAGAGTAATGCTAAATAAAGTGCTCCAGGGATTAATGTTGAGTCTTTTACTCTCTGATATATACATTAATCTCCTAGATCTTGGTGTACAGGGCATAATTTCAAAATTTGTGAGCTGTCTTAAACTTTGAAGTATTTTGAGAAATATTGAACTGCAAAAGGATACAGACGGGTTGGTGGAATAAATGCGTTAGTGGCAGGTAAAATTTAAAAGACTAGGGTGTGACGTCATGTGAGTTTGTAGGATGAACATGAAGGGGCAGTATCAAATATTTACCTATAATTCTGAACATGTTATTTTGAAGGCTGTGCGGGAGCAGAAGGACCTGGATACATATGTGAATAAATAATTGAAGATGGTGAAATATTTGAGAGCAAGGTTTATAAAGCACGCAGTATCCAAGGATTTATTTATTGGAAATGGAGTACAGAAACAAAGAGGTTGTGTTAAACTTGTGTCCAACAATGGTTTGGCCTCACCTGGAGTATTGTGTCCAGTTCTGGTTGCCACAGTTCACCCCAGGAAGTATAGAGAGGCATTAGATAGAGCAAGAATGTTTCCAGGAATTAGGAACTTCAGTTAGGAAGATGAATTGGAAGTGTTAGGAAAATTGAAGGGAGAATTTGATGTGAGAGTACTCAAAGTCATGAAAGATCTGGACAGAGGAGTTTGGGGGAAACTTCTTTAATTGTAGAAATGTTGAGAATTAGAGGAGACAGACTCAGTGTTTGACAGAAAAAAGCAAGGCAGCATGAAGAAAAGGTTTTTGCACAACGCGTTGTTAGGATCTGGATGCACTGCCTCAATGCATGGTGGCTGCTCATTCATTTGAGGCATTCAAGAGAAAATTAGATTATTATCTGAAGAAAAATAGACAAGGAGAAGGTTGGGGAGTACCATGTGGCAAATTGCTCCTTTGGAATGCTAGAACAGACCCAACAGGGTGAATGTGCCACCTCTGTAACTAATCTGTGAGTTGATTATTGGGTGTGATTACAAACATTGGGTTATAGAGGCAATTTCACATTATGATAATTGTAGTTCAATTAAGCAATGGGAAAATAGACCAAACAGCAGTTTAAAAGAATGGAGTTGATAAAAACTAATTAATTCATGTATTATCTAATTATGTAGCATTGATTAGAATTTGGGATGTGAAGAATCCTTGAGAAAGAACTTGCTTTATTTTGGATGGGGAGTTCCTTTGCTTTGGCTGATTTTTGTTTACTTATTTGCATGTGATTTATAAAATAATTTTGTTATGGAATTTCGAATGAGAGAAAATGACAGCTTGGATTTTCCTAGCGTTTCCTAACAACATACTGTGTCAAGGTAATTTACAAGTGTGTCAAACAAAAATTTGACCTTGAGCTGCATAACGTGTTTTGGCATTTGACCAAAAGTTTACTCAGATTGGGTAGGCTTGGAAGAACAAAGCAAGGTAAAGCATCAGAGTTAGGGAGGGATCCCTAGAACTTTGGGCCTTAGTAGCTGCATAATATTAATCTGAAATCTAAAAAGGAAAATTGCTGTGCAATCAATTTCGCAATTGCAAACATGGGCATTCCCCGAAATCTGGCTGGTATATAAGTTACTCAAAGGTATAAGTTGTCATAAACTTGAAATGGTCTATTGGCATGAATATTTTTAAAAGCTGCAGTTTTAGTTGCAAGTAAGATTTAATCAGCAAGAAAGCCTTTTGAATAATGAAAGCAATATTTGCTTTTCTCTCAGACAGATGAATGGAGACTAAGCTATGTTAACAAAGATTTCGCTGTTTGCCCTTCCTATCCTCCTATTGTCATGGTGCCAAAATCAACTGATGATGAAATTTTGAAAAAAGTTGCTACATTTCGCCAAGGTGGTCGCTTTCCTGTCCTCAGCTATTACCATAAAAAGAATGGAATGGTGAGCATAAAAGATGATTGCAGGGTTAACATAGAATAGTGTGATTAATTTCTGTAATCTCCAGCTTGCTGTTAATTTTTATTTTATTTCTGTTGACTTACTCATGCTAAACCTTCCAGGTTTTATGTGTGTCGTAGGGAAAATTGTTTTATCATTGATTTTCTACATACCTTTCATCATGCTGTAGGTATATTTTTCCAAGTTTCATAAAGATAGACTGAATGTTTGAATGAAAAATGCATAAATGTAATGCTTGTGTAATTTCTATGCTTGTTCTATAATCAAAATTTTCCGACGCACCCAGTAAATTCTCATGGGATTGATGAGTTTATCGTGTCATAAATTATTGAACTGTTGAACTTGTAGCTCAGTTTGTGCAAGTTGTTCAAATTAACTGCACACAGCCATGTACTATGCATTTTCTTTCCATTTCTAAAACTCCATTGCATGAACTTCAAAAGTAATTTCTCAAAATGTTAACAAATCAAATGTGACGTGACATTGTTGATCTCGCTTGCAGTGCAGGAAATGATATGCATCAGAATTTAGTTAAATATTTACCTCGCAAGAGGGTATTGAGAAATCTTGAACAAAAACAAGTTGCTAGAAAAGCTCAGCAGGTCTGGCAGCATCTCTGAAGGAAAAAATATCAGGTTAGCGTTTCGGGCCTGGTGACCCTTCCTCAGAACGAGGAAGTTTTGAGGAAGGGTCACCTGACCCGCAACTTTAATTTTTTTCTTCACAGATGCTGCCAGACCTACTGAGCTTTTCCAGCAACTTCTGTTTTTATTCCTGATTTACAGCATCCGCAGTTCTTTCGGTTTTTATTTAGTGAGAAGTCTTGACCACTGAGTTATGTTCAGACATAAGTGTGACACCATTAATATTTCAAAAAATCTATACAACAGAATTATAGAAGCCCCAACATATTCTCAACAGTTCACAGGAAATTATCCACCCCAGTCCTGCTTTTCGGTACTTGTCCTGTAGCCTTGTAGGTTACAGCACTTTAAATGCACATTCAAGTATGTTGTTAAATGTCATTAGGGTCCTGTCTCAAGTATTTATCTGAGAATTTCCGATCTGCAGCATCCTCTGGGTGAAATGTGCCTCCTAAAATCCCCTCTAAACCTCCAACATCTTACCCTAAATCTGTGCCTGCTGGTAATGGATCCTTTAGCCAATGGAAACAGGACCTTCCTAACCACAGATAATAGGAACTGCAGATTCTGGAGAACCTGAAATCACAAGGTGTAGAACTGGATGAACACAGCAGGCCAAGCAGCAGCATAGGAGCAGGAAAGCTTGACGTTTCGGGCCGAGACCCTTCCTCAGAAATGGGGGAGGGGAAGAGAGTTCTGAAATAAATAGGGAGAGAGGGGGAGGCGGATAGAAGATGGATAGAGGAGAGGATAGGTGGAGAGGAGGCAGACAAGTCAAAGAGGCG
>JAHRHZ010000073.1:24885691-24912336 GCA_024137785.1 Ginglymostoma cirratum
TTCTCCCTGCGACTCCTGAAACACACACTTGCAGCAATGCGCAGGCATCTCCAGGCACTACAATCAAGACTACCCCAGCTCAGAGCCTCCCTCTCCCAGACCTGCAAAGGACCTCTCCGGTTTTTTTATTCTTCGTAGGATCCACAGCCTGAATTCACAATTCTACTCAGCTTTATTGGACACCAAAAACCGTAAGTACAGTAAACTTACTGATGCCCACCACCCAAAACGGGCTTCCCCCACTCCCCAAATCCCCAACCCTACCCAGGACCTCCCCCACAATGTACCCGCCGCCATTGGCCACGAGGCCACTGTCGGAGAACCCACTGGTGACGTCACATCCGCCACCGCCGGGTACCCCACTTCCGGGACAGCGAACGCCGCCGTTGCTGAAACCACCGCCTCCATCTCCGAAACCAACAGCACAGACACTACATCGCTGCTGCTGCTGCCGCCGCTCCGCCCACCGCCGAAGCCGACACAGCGCCCACCGCCGACGCCGACGTAACTCCACCCACAGCCGATGCTGACAACGCTCCGCCCACTGCCTCCACAGCCAGCAGCTCCAGAGGAGACAGCAACACTTAGTCCTGCCGAGTCTTCACCATCCCCCCAGACCTCCCCCTTACTGAGGACGAACAGTCAGTCCTCAGTAAAGGGCTCACCTTTGTCCACCTCCACCCACATATCAACGAATACCGCTCACGCTTGGATATTGAGCAGTTTTTCCGCCGCCTCCGCCTCCAAGCTTACTTCTCCAACCGCGAATCTAACCCTCCCCCTACTGACCCCTTCTCCCGCCTCCAACACAAGCCCTCCTCCTGGACACCACCCCAAGGCCTCCTACCCTCCCTCGACCTCTTCATCTCCCACTGCCGTCGAGACATCAATCGCCTCAACCTCTCTACCCCTCTCAAACACTCTAACCTCTCCACCGCAGAACATGCAGCCCTCCGCTCCCTCCACTCCAATCCCAACCTCACCATAAAACCCGCGGACAAGGGAGGGGCAGTCGTAGTATGGCGCACTGACCTCTACATTGCTGAGGCCAGGCGCCAACTCTCCGACACCACCTCCTACCGCCCCCTGGATCATGACCCCACCCTGAGCACCAAACCATCATCTCCCAAACCATCCACAACCTCATCACCTCAGGTGACCTCCCACCCACTGCCTCCAACCTCATCGTTCCCCAACCCCGCACCGCCCGCTTCTATCTCCTTCCCAAAATCCACAAACCTGAATGCCCTGGTCGACCCATTGTCTCCGCCTGCTCCTGCCCCAGCCCCAGCGAACTTATCTCCACCTATCTGGATTCCATTTTCACCCCCTTGGTCCAGGAACTCCCTGCCGACGTCCGTGACACCACCCATGCCCTCCACCTCCTCCAGAACTTCCAATTCCCCGGTCCCCAACACCTCATTTTTAATATGGACGTCCAGTCCCTATACAGCTGTATTCCCCATGCAGATGGCCTAAAGGCCCTCCGCTTCTTCCTGTCCCGCAGAACTGACCGATCCCCCTCCACTGACACCCTCATCTGCTTAGCCGAACTCGTCCTCACCCTCAACAACTTCTCTTTCAATTCCTCCCACTTCCTACAGACAAAGGGGGTGGCCATGGGTACCCACGTGGGCCCAAGCTATGCCTGCCTCTTTGCAGGTTATGTGGAACAATCCCTCTTCCGTACCTACACTGGCCCTAAACCCCACCTCTTCCTCCGTTACATTGATGACTGCATCGGCGCCGCCTCGTGCTCCCACGAGGAGCTCAAACAGTTCATCCACTTCACCAACACCTTCCACCCCAACCTGAAGTTCACCGGGACCATCTCCAACACTTCTCTCTCCTTCCTGGACCTCTCTGTCTCCATCTCGGGTAACCACGTAGAAACCGATGTCCATTTCAAGCCCACTGACTCCCACAGCTACCTGGAATACACCTCTTCCCACCCACCCTCCTGCAAAAATGCCATCCCCTATACCCAATTCCTTCGCCTCCACCACATCTGCTCCCAGGATGAGACATTCCACTCCCGTACATCTCAGATGTCCTCATTCTTCAAGGACCGCAACTTCCCCCCCCCCGACGGTGGTCGAGAACGCCCTCAACCGTGTCACCCGCATTTCCCGGAACACATCCCTCGCGCCCCGTCCCTGCAATAATAACCAAAAAAGAATCCCCCTCGTCCTCACGTACCACCCCACCAACCTCCGGATCCAAAGCATCATCCTCCGACACTTCCGCCATCTGCAATCAGACCCCACCACCAAAGACATTTTTCCCTCCCCACCCTTATCTGCCTTCCGGAGGGACCACTCCCTCCACGACTCCCTTGTCCACTCCACACTCCCCTCCTGCCCCACCACACCCGGCACTTTTCCCTGCAACCGCAGGAAGTGCTACACCTGCCCCCACACCTCCTCCCTCACCCCAATCCTAGGCCCCAAGAATACTTTCCACATCAGGCAGATGTTCACCTGCACATCTGCCAATGTGGTATACTGCATCCACTGTACCCATTGTGGCTACCTCTACATCGGGGAAACCAAGCGGAGGCTTGGGGACCGCTTTGCAGAACCTGCGCTCGGTTTGCAACAAACAACTGCACCTCCCAGTCGCGAACCATTTCAACTCCCCCTCCCATTCCTCAGATGACATGTCCATCCTGGGCCTCCTGCAATGCCACAGTGATGCCATCCAAAGGCTGCAGGAATAGCAAATCATATTCAGCTTGGGAACCCTGCAGCCCAATGGTATCAATGTGGATTTCACAAGCTTCAAAATCTCCCCTCCCCCAACCGCATCCCAAAACCAGCCCAGCTCGTCCCCGCCTCCCTAACCTGTCCTTCCTCCCACCTATCCCCTCCTCCCACCTCAAGCCCCACCCCCATCTCCTATCTACTAACATCATCCCGCCCCCTTGACCTGTCCGTCCTCCCTGGACTGACCTATATCCTCCCTACCCCCCTACCTACACTCACCTTTACTGGCTCCATCCCCGCCTCTTCGACTTGTCTGTCTCCTCTCCACCTGTCCTCTCCTCTGTCCATCCTCTATCTGCCTCCCCCTCTCTCCCTATTTATTTCAGAACCCTCTTCCCCTCCCCCATTTCTGATGAAGGGTCTCGGCCTGAAACGTCAAGCTTTCCTGCTCCTCTGATGCTGCTTGGCCTGCTGTGTTCATCCAGCCCCACGCTTGTTATCTCCCACTGAAAGTAACCTTCTGGTCCTACAAGTTCCATTGACCAGTTAGCTTTGCCTCCTACATTTTTATTATTTTTAAAGTAAAAGTGCAATGAAAATGTTGTTCCAGGATACTGTCTCCAACTGAAGAGATTTGATGTCACATTTTCATGAATTTTGTGTAAAATACAATATAATATCAATATAAACATGATCTACCTTACCTTGACCTGTGTTTTGATGACTTGACTGTGGTTATGCTGTTGAGACCCTTCATGGATAATTCTGAAACATGTTTGACCTGGCTGCTTTTAGGTCTTAATATGGTATGATTACTTTCCAAATGTTTTAAAAGTCTCGTTGTGATTTCTGAATCTTGTGAAAAATGGCTATGAATCCACTTATCATAGCTTTCAAGCCAATGACTAAAATTGAAGAAGGAATCCACTTTGATTATATAACCAACACTTCTTGAGTTCAGCTTTTTTAAATGGAATTATGACTGACATATTGGTCAGTTTCCAACTGTAATGTCCCAGCATGAATTCGCAAGGCTTATTGTCTAATCAGAAACTATGATCAATAAAACAGCTTATGCATTAAAAATGAGGTGATCAGTCCCTTAACTGTGAAAGCTCACTGTTCGTTCCTTTCATCTCACTTTCACTGTAACCATTTTGCTACAGGATTAATTTTTCTGTCTGCTCTCTTTTGTTCAAAATTTGGATTTTTTTTTGTAACTGCCTGTATAACTTTCATGTAGACCAGACTGACCCATGGAAAAACCCCTTATTACTGCATTATAGTTACACACGTGTATTGTTTAATTCACCCTTGACTTTTGAGCATGGTATTAGAAAATGCAGTTTCACGTTTGCTTATTCTTGAAATACGGTTGTATAAGCAATGAATTGCTGTGTTGTAAAACCCAAAATGAGTTTTTTTTTAGGTAATGTCATTAGATCAGTTTAATTGGCCCTCAGCAGTATGGGTGGCTTGTTATGTTACCATTGGTTACATTGAAAGTGCAAAAGCTTTCTCTTGCTGAGAAACTTTCAACCCATACAATAATTTCCTTAAATCATAGGTTCACCCCGAAAACAAAAATTGTAAGACTCTTTTATGCTTCATCTGAGTCTTGGGGAGGGCAACCTCAGACTGCTGCAGTCCTGAACTTGCACTGCAGTCATTCTGCTGGTCATGTTTTTAGCTACCTAAATCAATACAATACAAGAACATCCCCTTCGGCCTACCAAGCCTACACCGATTTCCATTCCTTATTTAGGTCCGCTTTGTATTGCCCATACTCAACACAGTGTGGAGCTGGAGGAACACAGCAGGCCAGGCAGCCAGAGGAGCAGGAAAGTTGACCACCTCCACTGGCAGTACATTCCAGGAACACTCCACCCTCTAATTTAAAGTTCCCCTGTACTTCTCCCCTAAAGTTCCCCACTCTCACCTTGAACTGTGCCCTCTTCATAGAATCCCAACAGTGTGGAAACAGGCCCTTCAGCCCAACAAGTCCACACCGACCCTCCGAGCATCCAACCCAGACCCGTCCCCTATAACCCAACTCATCTACACATCGCTGAACACTACGGGAAATTTAGCAGGGCCAATCCACCTAGCCTGCACATCTTTGGACTGTGGGAGGAAACTGGATCACCCAGAGGAAACCCATGCAGACACAGGGAGAATATGCAAACTCCACACGGGCAGTTGCCCAAGGGTGGGATCGAACCCTGGTCCCTGGCGCTGTGAGGCAGCAGTGCTAACCACTGAGCCACTGTTCTGCTCTTGTAGTTGATATTTCCATCTTGGGCAAAAGCCTCTGACTATCCACCCTATCTATGCCTCTCATGTTTTGTAGACCTCTATCAAGTCACCCCTTCAGCCTCCATCTTTCTTCTGCTTTGGAATTCCCTCTTTAAATGTTTTTGCTTTTCTTTGCACTTCTGAGATGCTTCTTTTAAGCCTACCTCTTCTGAGCAAAGATTTGTCCTAATATGTCTTTAAGTGGTATGTTGTCATATTTTGTTCTTGTCTGAAGTGCCATGAGATATTTTGCAATAGTAAAGGCACTGTATCAACACAGATTGATGGTGATGGATGTCAACTTTTATGCTGACGGCATAGGTCATGTATCCTAGCAGGGGGAACTGAGACAAATTTTGTTCCTGTATGAATTCCACATGTCTGTGCTACGACGCTAGGCCTACCTAGTTGATTCGTCAACGAATGTAACTATCTGACCCTACCTGTAGAACACTAACCTTGGAAGGCAGCACAATAGCACATTGATATGGTTTTATGCATTTTGGTGTCTTGCTCCACGAAAATTTTTGTTCAAGGCAAAATTTCTCTTTCATTAGAAGCCAACACATTGCTGATATCAGCTATGTTAAACCAAGAAACGTTTTCTTCATATGTGCAGCCTACTGAAATAGTGTATGGAGAAATGAAACCAAAGCAATATATAGGTATAGGGTGTTAGCTGGGTAGCTGCTGAAATGCAGCGTTGTGCAATTTTACAAGTTTCTTTTTGTTGCCGTGAGTCTTTAATTGGCTTGTCACTAAGAAATAAACAGTTAACCAAGGGAAAAAACTGTAACTTACTTGGCTAATTAGTGACTTCAAAAAGTAACAGAATCAATGTTGTCTGCACTTCCAGTGGAACAATTGCGCTTTTGCTCCTAGCTTATCATAAATTGTTTGTTGGCTGTTTAGAGCATCTTGCATTTAATAATGTAAGTCAAGTTAGATTTCCAATAGGAAAATCACATTTATCTATTCATAGGGTCATCCAGCATGAAAACAGACCCATCAGTCCAACTCTTCCCTACCGACCAGACATCCCAGTCGCCAGCATTTGGTCTGTATCCCTCTAAACTCTTCCAATTCATACACCCATCTGGATGCCTTTTAAACAGTGTAATTGTACCTGCCTCCACCACTTCCTCTGGCAGTTTGTTCTTTACACATACCACCCTCTGCATGAAAAAGTTGCCCCTCAGGTCCTTTTTAAATTTTACCCCTCTCACTTTAAACCAATACCCCCCAGCTTTGGCTTTTCCTACCCTAAGAAAAAGACTTTGGCCATTCACCCTATCCATGCACCTCGTAATTTTATAAACCTCCATACGATCAACTCTCAGCTTCCGACACCCCAGGGAAGAAAGCTCCAGCCTATTCAGCCTCTCCCCATAATTCAAACGCCCCACCCCTACCCCGTCATTCCTAACTGCATCCTTGTAAATCTTTTCTGCACCCACTCAAGTTTAACAACATCTTTCCTATAGAAGGGTGACTAGAGTTGTATGTAGTATGCTAAAAGTGGCCTCACGAATGTCCTGTGCAGCTGCAACATGACTTCCCAACTCTTCATTGCTATGCTGTCAAAACATCGAGAAATATGTCATGCAATTAAAAACCTTCTGACGCGCAGTAACTGTTGTATAGCTGTTGTTCAGGAGCAGTATCCAACAGTTCATTTCACTGAAATGAATGCACAGCTAATCTGTTTTTTCTAGTGATATTTGCAGGGTATGGGCATTTGATCAGGACAGTGGGTCAACTCTCTATTTTCCTTCAACAGTGCCGTGGTTTTTCATGTCACTTGAAACTTGGAGCTCAGTTTAACAGCTTATCCAAAGGAAACATATTGCAGAATAGAAATTCTTGAGTGATAGGGCAGTGGGAATATTTCAGAAGAGTAGTAAGGTCAGTTTTCAAATATCACCTGCTTTATCACCTAAAGTCAGGGATTCAAAAAGTGGGAACTGATAGCTGCGTTTTTTTTTGTAATTTTGGCAAAGCTGTACTTCGGCACTGTATAGGATTTCATCTGTAAAATTATCATTATATTCCATGTGTGAAATATAAGCTGTTTAAGTGACTTAGTGTTGTTAGCTATTAAGTTACAGATGAAACGAGGGATTTAGCATTGAGTACAAATCACAACAAATTGTGATAAAGATACTTTCAACCAAATAAGTACCATAAATATTACTACAGTAATGAAATCTAATTTAATGTCAGCTATGTAGTTCATGTAGTTATTGAATAGGGAAGACCAGTTCATCGTGACTTCTTTAAATTGTTAGGATTTTACATAATTTTTCTTCTCCATGGAGTTCTGGACTGAAGTTTGGATTGCACCTCCTGAAATGTTATAAAGTATGGCAATAAAAAAAAACTAGCTATATAACCCCACAAACCTGGTGGCTGTAGCATCATCTCTCGTGAGTCCATTATTAAGTGCGAGATTGCGGCGTGCTTGGTAAAATAGGGCTGAGTTGGTATGGCTTTGTCAAGGAGAAGTCACGCCAGGCAAATCTGTTAGAAATCTTCGAGGAGGTGACGAGCAAATTGGAGAAAGAAGAGCCAGTGGAAGTGATCATTTTGAATTTCCAGAAGGCCTTTGACAAGGTACTGCACAGGAGGCTGCTAAGTAAGATAAGAGTCCATGGTGTTAGGGGCGGGTACAGGCATGGGTACAGATTGACTGATTGGCAGAAAGCAGAGAGTAGGGATAAACAGGTCTTTTTCAGGATGACAGCCGGTGGCTAGTGGAGTTCAGCAGAGGTCAGTGTTAGGATCTCAACTGTTCATGTTGTACATTAATGATCTGGATGAAGTTTTCAGATAGCACAAAGGTAGATGGAGGGTCAAGTTATGTTGAGGCAGGGAGACTGCAGAGGACTTGAACAGGCTAGGAGTGTGAGCAAAGAACTGGCAAGTAGAATACGGTGTGGGAAAGTGTGAGATTATGCACTATGGTAGGAAGAATAGAGGCACAGACTGTCTTTTCTAAATGGGGAAAGGCTTCGGCAGTCTGAAGCTCAAAGGGATTTGGGCGTCCTCATTCAGGATTCTCTTAAGGTTAACATGCAGTGTTGGCATTCATTTCTAAAAGGCTGGAATACAAGAACAGGGATATACAGCTGAGGCTGTGGTCAGATTGCATTCGGACTATTTTGAGCAATTTTAAGGCCCCGTGTCTAGCAACGATGTGCTGGAGGTCTTTTACAAGAGTGATCCTGGGGATGAAGGTCTTGTCATATGATGTGTGGTTGATGACTGGGTCTGTACTCAATGGAATTTAGAAGGATGAGGGAGGGGACCTGATTGAAACCTAGAGAATGCTGCGAGGCCTTGATAGAGTGAGCATGGAGAAGGTATTTCCACTAGTAGGTCTGGAGGGCACAGCCCCTGTTAAGGGATGACCCTTTAGAACTGAGATGAAGAGGAAGTTCTTCAGCCAGATGGTGATGAATCTGTGGAACTCTTTGCAACGAAAATCGAGTCATTGAGTGTATTTAAGAAAGAGAGAGGTTCTTGATTAGGAAGGGAATTAAGGGTTACAGGGAAAAGGCTGGAATATGGGGTTGAAAAACATATCATCATGATTGAATGACAAGGTAGATCTTGGCCCAATGGCCTAGTTCCACTGCTATGTCTTACGGTTTCTCTGTGGTGTTGTAAACTCAGAAACAAAGTATCAAGCAACTCTATTACGCAAGTGTTCTGCAGTTAATATTTTGACAACATTGTATAGCTGTGAATATTTTTGTTTCAGTTTTTTTTTTCTATTTGCTCCAGTTGAAATGTTTTAAATGATCAGTTGTGAGTAGATTTTTTTCTCATCGGTCTGAAATGTTCTATTGTTATGTTAATTAGAAAAAAGTTGTTCCCCCTACAAAAGTGGATTTTCCATGTGGTGCGGTGAGATATGTGTAAAATTTAAGCCTCATGTCCATTTCAATTTATGCCTAAATTTCATGGCAATCTCATTTGCGTACACTAGAATGTAAAAGTCACTAAACTTTCCAGAATTGGAGAAGGACAGAACAAAAATGGTTTCCTTCCATGGCTTTTGAACAATCATTCTTTTCTTTAGGCACAGCAGGTTTAAGAACATAGAGTCATGAAAGTACTTTAATTTTTAACACCACTTGAACTGAAGCCACAAAATGTAATTCAAGAAACAATGTGCCAATGGATGGATTTGTTCTTTAACTAACTGAAAATGTCAAAACATGAGGAAAAATAACCTTTTCTGTTCATTAATTCATTGTTTAAGCACCTGTTTTAAATTGTACAATGACAGAAAATGAGTATTTGTCTTTTCAGGCTGATGGCATAACCATAATAAACCAGGGAGAATTAGTGCAGAGATAAATTAGACTTGTGTAAAAGTAGAGGGAATTGAGCATAGCATAACAATGTATGACCCCCACTTGTACTTATGTTTGCTTAATCTTTTATGGAAGGTTTTTGCTTCACAACTAGATTTGAATGTTTTTGGGAGCAAATATTCAGGAAATTACACCCACAAAAGTCTGTACAAAATTAGTTGAAAATAATAAGTACATGGAACATTCTTGTGGCATTGACCATTGATAAACCTGGACCTAGTTTGCGGTTTTTGATTTGCAATTGGTTTTTAAGAAAGAATACTTTGATAATTAATGATACATCACCTAACTAATGCAGGTCAACTTGTGCCATTTACCTACCACTTCACAAACCATGATATACAGTTAACAGTGTTCTTTCCTTCTCTGAGGGTTCTGGGGGAAAACTAATTCGGATTGGAAAGCAATTATCACATTCAGGAATTGTAAATTGAGTGACTGAACACAATTCAATGTTTGGCTGGATCTGGAGTTTTCAGAGCCTTCAAGTTATAATCCTGGGATTTGACGTTGTTATTTGTGGTGTGCCCTGTAGGAATAATAGAATAATCTACATTTGTACAGTCGGTGCATGATTTTCTTTTATTTCATTCATGGAATTTGGTATTACTAGCTGCGCCAGCATTTATTGTCCATCCTTATTTGCCTGTGAGGTGGTGATGAGCTGCCTTCTTGATCCACCGCAGTCCATTTAGAGGAGTTGGACTTACAGTGCTACTGGGGAGGAAGGTCAATGATTTTGACAGTGACAGTGAAGCAGTAGTGATGTATTTTCAAGTCAGAATGGTGTGTGGTTTGGAGGTGAACTTGTGGATGATATTTCTATGTATTTGCTGCCTTGAGCTTCTCGATGATAGTTATGAGTTTGGAAGGTATTGGGGGATGGGGTCAGTGATGGCAATCCTACTGAGTATTGAGGGGCAATGGTTTCGTTATCTCTAGTTAGAAATGGTCATTATCTGCCACTTAGTAGGTGTGAATGTTACTTGTTAGGTCAAACCTGAATATTGTCCAAGTCTTACTGCATTTGGTCATGGGCCATTTCGCCATCTGAGGAGTTGTGAATGGTACTGAACCTGGTGAAATCATCAGCGAGTGTCCCCATTTTTGATCTTATGACGGTGGAAACAGAAGATGGTGGCCTTTGTGTCAGGCATGACTCTGTCCAGCAGGGAGTTTTTACCCATTCCTATTCATTCCAGTTTTACTCCTGCTTCTTGATGTCACACTCTGCTGATCACGACCTCGATGTCCAGGGTAGCCACTCTGTCTTCAGCTCTCTTGCCCATGTTTTAACCAAAGCTCTGTTGAGGTCAGGAGCTGAGTGGCCCTGGCAGAAGCCAAAGTGAATGTCAGTGAGCAGGTTATTGGTAAGCAAGTGTACTTCATAGCACATTTGATGACTCCTTCATTGCTTTGGCATTGATCAAGAACAGACTGATAGGGAAATAATTGGTTCACTTGACATACTGCTGTTTGTTAACAGGACGTACCTGGGCAATTTGCAATTTTCAAGTCAGTGTTGTAACTGTACTGGAGCAGCTTGGTTAGAGTGTAGCTCATTCAGATTCATGGAAGTTAACAGTTGTTAATGTTTGTTAACTATTGTTGGAATTTTGTCAAGGCCCATACCCTTAGTCATGTACAGTGCTTTCAGCCCTTTAGGATTTAATGTACAGTGAATTGAAGCATTTGAAGACTGACATGTGTGATTCAGGGATCTTCAGGAGGAGACAAATTTGAATCACCCACCGTACTTCTAGCTGAGCATGGAGACAGATATTTCAGACTTCGCTCGTGCACCGATGTGATTGCTGCCTCATGGTTATGTTCAGGATATTTGTGCAGCCATCTCCTGTTAGTTTAACTATCCATCATTCATTGTAACTAGATGTGGCAGGACAATAGAGCTTAAATCTGATCTTTTGGTTGTGGAATTGCTTTGCCTTGTAAATCGTTGCTTCTTGCATTGTTTGTAGTCCTGTGCGTAACCTCACCAAGTTGAAACCTCACTTTTAGGCATGCTATCCTGCAGTCTTTCAACCAGCATTGATTTCTTGGCTTGATGGTAATGGAGAGTGGTAGATAAGCTGTACTGAAATTACAAATTGTAATTTAATACAGTTCCTTGCTCATTGCGCACAATGCCACAGGAATGCCAGTTTTCAGCACTAGATCTGTTCAAAATCTTTCCCATCTATCACAATGGTAGTGCCATACAGCACGATAGATCGTATACAGAATGTGAAGATTGAACATTGTCTCCACAAGGACCATCATGCAGATAGTTTTTTTTTCCCCTCCTGTTGGTTACTTTATCAGCTGTGGCAGCTGCATCCTTTATGACTTGGCCAGCACAGGACAGTCATGTTGCTACCAAGCCACTCTTGGTGATGGAAATTTGATTCCTGCACTCAGGGTACATCTTGTACACTTGGCATCCTCCTGTGTTGCTCCTTATTGTTGCTCAACATGAAGGAATGCTGAGTCATCTATAAAAATGGTGTGGATCCTATTGTAACAAGCACTGTCAATTGTTAAATTTAAGAGACCGAGATCCAGGATGCAGTAAATAGGGTTCTTTCTGGTTAGGAAAATATTCCAGCTTTGTAAAACAGATTGTATGACAGAAATACATTAGCTGCGATCTTGCCAGTCTGTAGAGGATATGTTTAAGACAATGGTTTTTCATGTGTATAAGTGTGTACCAGTTATTTTGGAGAAAATCTTCTCTTAACTTGTCTGTCTTGATTCGAAGTACGTTGTCCAGTAAATTAATGTTTTCCTTTGTGTGCAGCTTCACATTCAATGAGGAGTTGATAATCATTGATGAAATATTCTGGTTCTGCTCTGTTGAGTACAAATGCTGTCGATGTAAACACATGTAGATAAGGTATTATTAGTACACGAAAGCATCACCTATTAAATGAATTGGTGAAAATGAAACGAGGAGCACTTGAGAAAATCTTCAAGTCCTCAAATCCAAAATTACTTTAATCCTGGCCTTGATTATTATTTGGCCTTTTTGGTTCTCTTCCTCTGTAATTTCTTTCTTTGAATTTTTCTGGAAGGCTTGACAACATGGGCCTCCCCTTACCTGCACTTGTTCTTTCTCTTCACCAATTATGCCCTATCCTGTGGCTACCATTTGCACCTGCACATGCTGTATGCACCCCAGCTGCACTTTGAACCAGCAACTATGATCTGAAGTTCACAGTAAAGTAAAAATTCTTTTGGCAGTATGGTAGGTTATTAAAGAGCATATGGAGTAGTACAGCTTCATGATTTTGCTTTCTGATTTTTTTTGAGTTTTTCACCTGTCTATGGGAGCTCAAGGAAGAGTACAAGGAAAATAGTAAATTCGATGGGAGAGTTTATTGTGCACTGTGCACAAGGTTCCAAGTGTTTCAAAGTGCGGCTGGAGTGCTTACAGCATGTGCAGAGGCAATGGTATCCGCAGGATAGGGCATAATTGGTGAGGAGAGAGAATAGGGGCAGGTAAGGGGATGCCCATGTTGTTAAGCCTTCCAACAAAATTTAAAGAAAGAAATTACAGTGAAAAAGAGAACCAAAAAGGCCAAATAATAATCAAGGCCAGGATTAAAATAATTTTGGATTTGAGGACTTGAAGATTTTCTCAAGTGCTACTTGTTTCATAAAGTGTCTGTGTTGCCAACTATCATCTCTCAGTTGAAAAACGTCATTGGATCAACGTTCAACCAATTGAGAGAGTCTAGTTTTTGTAGGTGATCCGATTTGTAACTCTGCCATGTCAAGCAACAGGCTGAATCTCAATTGCTGAATTACATTTGCTGAAATACTTATGGTTCCCCCTTGGTACGTCGGTGATGAAATATGGCTATGTGGACCTGCTTTAAGGGGAGGTAGCTTGCCTTTGACTTCAGGATGCAACATACTCATTGACTGGTTATTTGGACCAAGTACGAGAGGGCAATTAGTGTCAATGAAACCATACAGGAGAATGTTGATGTATAATTATAAGAAAATGCAGATTCATGAAGCAGGCCAAATATTTTAAATCTCTTTAAGATAATATGGATGTGATTTGTTATTGTGATAAGTTTTTTTTTATTCACTCATGGGACATGGATGTTGTTGGCTCTGCCAACATTTATTGCCTGTCCCTTGTTGCCCTCGAGAAAGTGGTCTTGAGCTACCTGCTTGAACAGATGCATTCCAAGTGCTGTAGGTAGGCCCACAATGTCATTTGGGAGGGAATTCCAGGATTGTTAGTTGGTAATAATGAAGAATCTAGATTAATTTAGGGTATTTGGTTGGCATGGGTCAGTTTCCGTGTTGTACATCTCACTGACTCTATGACTAAGAAAACTTCCAAATCAGAATGGTGAGTGGCTTGGAGGCAATCTTGCAGGTGGTTGTGTTCCCATTTGTCTGCTGCCCTTGTCCTTGATGGGAGTGGTTGTAGGTGTGGAAGGTGCAGCGAAGGAGCTTTAGTCAGTTTTCTGGAGTGTATCTTGTAGATAGTACACACTCCCTGCCACTGAGCATCAGTGGCAGAGGGAATGGGTGTTTGTGGATGTGGTGCCAATCAAGCCGGCTGCTTTGTCCTGATGGTGTTAAACTTCTTGCATGTTGTTGAAACTGCACTCATCCAGGCAAATGGGGAGTATTCCGTTATACTCCTTGCTTGTGCCTTATAGATGGTTGACTGGCTTTGGAGAGTGAAGAAGTGAGTTACTTGCTGCCATATTCCTAGCCTCTGAGCTACTTTTCTGGCCACAGTAGTTATATTTTGAGTCCAGTTGCCCCAGACAGTTGATGATGGGTAAGTTCAGTGTTGATAATGTCATTGAATGTCGTGGGGCATTGGTTAGATTATCTGTTATTGGAGATGCTCATTGCCTGGCATTTTTGTGGCATGAATGTTACTTGTCATTCTTGCCTCAAGCTTGGGTATTGTTCAGGTCTTGTTGCATTTAGACGTGAACTGTTTTAGGGTCACAAATAGTGCTGAACATTGTGCAATCATCAGCAAACATTTCCACATTTGACCTTAATGATGGAAGTCGCATCATTGAGGCTGAAGGTGGTTGGTTCTAGGGTACAGAGAAACTGGAGGCTCTTGTGATGCAGTCAGTGTCTCTACCTTTGGATCAGAAGGCCCAAGTTCAAGTTCCACCTGCTCCAGACATGTCATAATATGCCTTAACTGATGATTAATAATATCTACTCTGAGGAACTTCTGCAGAGATGTCCTTGAGCTCAGATGACAGATCTCCAACAACAACAACCAATTTTTTATGTGCCAGGTATGACTCCAACCAGCGGAGGATTTTGTCCCTGATTCCCATTGACTCCAGTTTTGCTAGTGCTCCTTTGATGCCGCACGCTTTCAAATGCAGATTTGATGTCGAGGGCTGTCACTTTCACCCAGTCTCTGGAATTCAGCTCTTTTGTCCATGTTGAGCCAAGGCTGAAATGAGGTCAGGAGCTGAGTGGCACTGGCAGAACCCAAACTGACTGTCAGTGAGCAGGTTATTGCTGAGAAGATGCTGCTGTTTGACAGCAGTGACATTGACACCTTTTGTCATTTTACTGATGATCAAGAGTGGACTGTCATTATCGTCCAACAAAAATTGTTTATTGGAATTGTTTTACCACGACAATTGGCTGGCTCAATCTGACTCATTTGATTGCAGTGAGAAGTATAGCAGCTGGCAATCAGCTGATGGAAGCATCAGATTAGCTTTATCTGATACAAGAACGTTTTCTCTCCTTGGCAGCTGCTTTTTTAAGGAGGTGTTGTATCTACTGAGTATTTGTCTGTACTATTAATCTCTCAGTCAAAAATAAATACAGCGTCCTAGAAAAGGAAACCACCTGAAATGTTTGAACGATGATCAGGCTTGGTTTGTTATTTAGATTTTGTTCCCTCTTCAGTATAGCAATCCGTACATGGTAAAACAACTAGTTAAAGCTCTTTGCATCAGAGGATAGTAGGGACTGCAGATGCTGGAGAATCTGAGATAACAAAGTGTAGAACTGGATGAACACAGCAGGCCAAGCAGCATCAGAGGAGCAGGAAAGCTCACATTTTTTGCCTAGACCCTCCTTCAGAAAATGAAGGGTCTGGGCCTGAAGCGTCAGCTTTCCTGCTCCTCTGATGCTGCTTGGCCTGCTGTGTTCAGCTGAACACCTTGTTATCTTATTCAAAGCTCTGTTGGCCTACTGTTTTTCACATTTTTCTTTAAAAATTTGAGATTTTGTTTACCATGTAGTTTTGTTTTTGCGGTGTTATACACCCAATTGAATAAGATGGTGGGTAGGAATTTTCAGAACCAAGCTTCAGTAGCACATTTTCTGAAGGTAAAACTAATTTTAAGATGCTTAATATTGCTTTTGGTCCAGCAGGTGGAGCTGTATGGGAGTAGCTGTGGCAGAAGATAACAGGTTTCATGTGATCGTGAGAGGGACCCTTTGCTAAATGTTATGTTGACCTATAATGGAAGTCATGTTCAAGAGTTTCTGTAACAATAGGAAAATGTTGCCAGTAAATGTTAAAAATTAGAATTCTTGTTTCTGTAGGAATTGTCAATGGAGAATACAACCACATTGGAACACATGGCTTTTGATCTTAATAGCAGATTTTGAGTGTAGTATACCTTGGCATGCAGGTGTAACTTGACCTCCATTTTAAAACTGCGCATTATGTTGTCATTTTAATATCTCACTGAGGCAAGTATTTAGAGAAGGATGATGATGGGGTGGGAGAATTGATGTGATGAGGGCTGGAAGTGGGGAGCTGACTGGAGAAGAGCTGAAAGGGAAAGATCAAGATATGGATAAGGAAGAATTGAAGTGGAGAGAGATGTGGCAAGTTGTTTGGTTATGGGAGCAGCGCATGATGTAGAAGCAGAGATCGCTTTGTCGTGGGGCTAGTTACTGTGTCTCTGTCTGTCGCAGTCAGTCAGCCATTGGCATCGTGATGAGCTAATCTATCTCCTCCCACTGTGTCTCTGTCTGTCAGGAAAAGCACCTGACTGCTGACAATTTCTACTGGACAGAAACTAGATTACGGCAAGACTTGGAGTTCAGTGAAAGTGGGACTGTCACTCTATCGTTAAAGCACAACTGTATTCTGGGCAGCAAGACTAATTGTGCTTCTCAAACAGGGATGAATTGTAGTTTTAACTTTATTGCACAGCAGATTTTTTTGAACGGCTGAACAAATTCAATTGAGTTGCAGCAATTTACACCTGTTGTATTACTATAAGAGATTGTACCAAGGGCTGAGTTGGTTTGGCCTCTGAGAAGCACAGAGATTGATGGGTTGTGTATCTTCCTCATCAGTTCAGCTAGTCAAAAATGCAAGTTGCACTCTAAAAGTTCTGAATGATTTCATCTTGTGAGGCTCAATTAGTCTCGCATCTAGCTGTATTGTAACTGAGTGTCAAGTTGCAGCAAGTCTACTTTTATTAATATGACTCCTTAGATTATGTTGCAGCATATAATTTGATTTGGATAATATTAAGCAGTTTTAACAGAGCACCTTATCCTTGAAAGAGTATAGCTAAAATTAATGATGGCAGCCACCGGGCAAGTTAAAATTTTATCCATTTAGTTTGACAAATCATAGCAACTGACTGCAGAATGTGAAACAATAACAATCCATATCAGATCTTGAGCTGAAATCAGCTGAGTAAAATGGAAGCAGCTGACTAGCAGGGACTGATAATAGCAGGTTGCAAGATCAAGGTGGGAGAGACTGGCAAAAATGACCTATTCATTGAACACTCGAATCGTGACAACCGAAAACCAGTTTTGGTGCTATGATGTGGAAGAACAACTACTTGAAAGCCAGTGGGAGTAAAACAGTTTAATAGATATTTTTCTTTGAGTTTTGTGCCAATACTATTGTATGCACTTCACCTGTTGTTGGGTCTGGTGCAAAGCAGCTTCCTAATCCTGACAAGGCAATGTCAATTAGACCAATAGTGCCAACCATTTTATTATCATGTATTTTATTGTTGTCACATGTATCTAAGTACAGTGAAAACTTTTTTGTTTTGCGTGCAGTACAAGCAGATCATATCGTACAAAATGCATTCGAGCAATAGAGCAGAGTGAGGAATATAGTGTTGCGGCTGCAGAAAAAGTGCACAAGAATAAGATCAACATTAAGTTTAAGAAATAGCAAGAACTACAGATGCTAGAGTCAGAGATAACACAGTGTGGAGCTGGAGGAACATAGCAGGCCAGGCAGCATCAGAGGAGCAGGAAAGTTGACTTTTCAGGTCGGGACCCTTCTTCAGAAATGGGGAGGGGAAAGGGAGCTGGGAAATAAATAGAGCAGGGATAGGGCCGGGGAAGTAGGTGGGATGGTGATAGGTGAGTGCAGGATAGGTTAGTCAACGGGATGGGTGGGGCGGATAGGAGAGAAAGAAGATGGACAGATTATGTCAGGTCAAAGAGGCAGGGATGAGATGGAGGGTTGGACCTGATGCTGCCTGGCCTGCTGTGTTCCTCCAGCTCAACAATAAATTTAAAATTTGAGAGGTCCATTCAGAAGTCTAATAACAGTGGGGAAGAAGCTGTTCGTGAATCTGTTGGTACGTGTGTTTATTCACAGAGAACATAGAATCGCTACAGTGTGCAACAGGCCCTTTGGCCCAACAAGTCCACACAGACCCTCGGAGCATCCCACCCAGACTCACCCCCTTATAACCCACCTAAAGTACACATCCCTAAACACTACGGGCAATTTAGCATGGCCAATCCACTTAACCTGCACATCTTTGGACTGTGGGCGGAAACTGGAGTACCTGGAGAAAACCCACGCAGACACAGGGAGAATGTGCAAACTCCATACGGACAGTCGCCCAAGGGTGGAATTGAACCCAGGCCCCTGGTGCTATGAGGCAGTGGTGCTAACCAGTGAGTCACCGTGCCGCCCCAGCAGGGCAAGTTTAAGCTGTATCTTCTGCCTAACAGAAGAGGCAGTGAGAAGAATAGTGGAGTCAATGGATAGAAGGTTGGCTTGTGTGTTGGACTGGGTTGTGTTCATGATTCTTTGTCCAGGACCATAAGAAACAACAGAGCAATTTCCATACCAAGCAGTGATGCATCTGGGTGGAATGCTTTCTGTGGTGCACCTATAAAAATTGTTCAGAGCCTTCACAGACATGCTGAATTTCCTTAACCTCCTGAGGAAGTAGAGGCATTGTTGTGCTTTCACATTAGTATGGGTGGACTAGGACAGATTGTCGATGATCATCACTCCTAGGAACTTGACATTCTTGACCATCTTAACACCGTTGATGTAGATCGGGGCATATCCTGAACTTTGCTTCCCGAAAGTCAGTGACCAGCTCTTTCGTTTTGCTGATGTTGAGGTAAAGATGGTTAACTTTACATCATGCCACCAAACACTATACCTCTTTCCTGTATGCTGTCTAGTCATTTTGAGATTTGGCCTACAATGGTGGTGTTGTCAGCGGACTTGCGGCTATATGTGTATGGCAACAGAAACGATATGAGTTTGTACACTTATATTCCTACAGTTGAGTATACGTGACAATAAAATCTAATTCTAAGTCAGCAAGATCTTTGATGTGGAGAACACTGAAGAGCATCTTGTGAACACCTTTGTTTGCAAGTTGTTCTTGGGCAAAGGAAACTTCTTTGTTAAGAACGAATAAAAGTGTATCGATTACTATTTTGTCCATAAATCTAAAATGCAAAATATAAAGATTCCTATACTCAACTAATACCTTTGCATTCTCTTGTCTTATATGGTACCTCAATTAAGGTTTTTGTTTATATAATAGTCATTATTTGATTTCTCAATTTAATTATGAAACATTTGTAGGTAATGATGCGCAGTTCGCAGCCAATGACTGGAACTAATGGAAGACGGTGTAAAGATGATGAAAAGTTGATCAATGCCACTCTGCGGGCAGGAAAACGTGGCTATATCATTGACACTAGATCAGTTAATGCTGCTCAGCAAGCTAGAACCAAAGGAGGTGGTTTTGAACAAGAAGCACATTACCCTCAGTGGAGACGAATTCACAAGTCCATAGAGAGGTAAGTGAAACCACGTTCGTTACATTAACTTCTGATTTTTAATATCCTTAATTGAATTATCATTGTGTTGCGAAGCCTACTTTTTTTAAATTGGAACAGTTTTGACATCAGATTTATAGAAAATTGACATTTTCAGTTAACGTTTGAGTCATGACAAGATATCTTGGCATGACTCTTGAATGGATGGAAATTCCCAGAATTTCCCTAAACAGCACATTGCTTTTCAGCTCTGGAGTCTGTTGAGGCTGTTTGCTGGTATTTGTAACTCAAGCAGAGATCCAAGTTGCTTCATTCATATGCACACAGTATGAAGTCTTCCATATGCATGTATTTCCAGTCTGTTAACTTTGCACGTCACTATTTCTAAATCATGCATTTTGTCACACTAGTAATTAAAAAAAGCATACATCAACATTGAATCACCTTGTAAATTTTCACCCTAATACAGTGTGCAGTGTTGCTGCAATTACTCACCCATAGAATATTGACATGGAAAGTACAGTTTAGGAGGAGATAGCTTTCCCGTGTACTCTGCTAATTGCAGAGCAGAGAATCAAACAACCTTTTAGTAAACATGATCAACTGCCCCTCTGCATTTGCAACTGCCTTTTGTAAAATAATTTTGTGAATGATAGAATCCCTACAGTGTTGAAAGAGGCATTTTGGCCCATTGAGTCTGCACCAACCCTCCAAAGAGCATCCCACCCAGACACAGCCCCCAAACCTATCCCCATAACCCTGCATTTCCCATGGCTAATCTACCTGATTTACACATCCCTGGATACTACCGTGCAGTTTAGCATGGTCCAATCCTAACCAGCATATCTTTGGACTGTGGGAGGGAACTGGAGAACACTGAGGAAACCCACACAGACACTGGGAGAATGTGCAAACTGCACGCACACAGACATCCAAGGCTGGAATGAAACACATCGTCACAATTCAAAAGAAGTGGTGACGCATTATTAAGCCTCTGGGACAATTCAGCAAGTTATTGTAGATCACAGATATGGGGTCAAGAGTCAGGGCAAAAGGATAGAAAAGTCTGGGAAGCAGGAATAATTTGAATTTCTAGAAATCAAAAGGAAAGCACACCTGTCAATAGATCCATGGTACATGGCACAATATTGTGGTGTGTTAAGTGGCTTTGTTATTGGTACCCAAATTTCTTACCGTCTTGCTAAAATGCCAGCTGGTTAGATTCTGTCTTGTTAGAGATGGCCATTGACCAGCATGGGTATGGCAGTCATATCATTTGCTGCTTATCAACCAAGGTCTTGCTGCATATTGACACAAAAGTCACAAATTGTGCGAATCATGTGAATTATCAGCCAGCCTCCTCACTTCTGACCTTTTGACTGAAAGAATGTCATTGAATTAACGTGCTTTCTTTTTAATCACTTCTATATTTGTCCTTTGAACCTGTTCTGCCATTCAGTATGATCATATATCTTCTTAAAGAGGTTGTAGATTTAGTGGCCGCAGAGATGTGAAGACAAGGGATCTTTACAGGTATTGTAATACTGTAATTTTTGATACTTTTCGTCATAGAGATATACAGTACGGAAACAGACCCTTCAGTCCAACTCCTACGTGCCGACTGGATAGAAGTAAATCTAGTCCCATTTGCCAGCATTTGGCCCATATCCCTCTAAAACCTTCCTATTCATATACCCATCCACATGCCTTTTAAATGTTGTAATTGTACTAGCCTCCACCAATTCATCTGGCAGCTCATTCCATACATGCACCACTCTCTGCGTGAAAAAGTTGCACCTTGGGTCTCTTAAATCTTGCCCCTCTTAAACCTGTGCACTCTAGCTTTAGACTCCCCCACTTTGGGGAAGAGACCTTGGCTATTCACTCTATCCAGGCCTCGCCTGATTTTATAAACTTCAAGAAGGTTACCTCTCAGCCTCTGATGCTCCAGGGAAAATAGCCCCAGTCTGTTCGGCCTCACCCAATAGCTCAACCCCTCCAACCCTGACAACATCCTTGTAGATCTTTTCTGAACCATTTCAAGTTTCACAACGTCCTTCCTATAGCAGGTAGACATGAATTGCACACAGTATTCCAACAATGGCCTAACCACTGTCCTGGTACAGCCTCAATGTGACTTTCCAACTGCTATACTCAATGCATTGACCTATAAAGGAAAACATACCAAACACCACCTTCACTGTCCAATCTACCTGCAACTCCACTCTCAAGGAACTATGAACCTGCACTTCAAGGTCTGTTTGTTTAGCAACACTCCCCAGGACCTTACTATTAAGTGTAGGAGTCCTGCCCTGATTTGCCTTTTCAAAATGCAGCACCTCACATTTATCTAAATTAAACATCCATCTGCCATATCTCAGCCCATTGGCCCATCGATTAAGGCTCCTTGGTACTCTGAGGTAACCTTCTTCGCTGTCCACTACACCTCCAATTTTGGTGTCATCTGCAATCTTATTAACCATACTTAGTTGCTACGTTTACATCCAAATCATTTATATATATGACAAAAAGCAGTGGACCCAGCACTGATCTTTGTGGCATGCCACAGGTCACAGCCCTCCAGTCTGAAAAGCAACCCTCCTCCACCACCCTCTGTCTTCTACCTTCAAGCCAGTTTTGTGTCCAAATAGCTACTTCTCCCTGTATTCCGTGTGATCTAAGCTTGCTAACCAATCTATCATGAGGAACCTTTTCGAATACTTTACTGAAGTCCATATAGATCACATCCAGCACTCTGCCCTCCATCAATTGTCTTTGTTACTTTTTCAAAACTTAGTGAAATTCACGAGACACTATTTCCCACGCCCAAAGTCATGTTGATTAACCCTAATCAGTCCTTGCTTTTCCAAATACATAGAATCCTGAGGGACAGGATTTACCTCCCACAACTTGCCCACCACCAATGTCAGGCTCGCTGGTCTGTAGTTCCCTGGCATTTCCTTATCACCTTTCTTAAATAGCAGCACCACGTTAGCCAACCTCCAGTCCTCCAGCATCTCGCCAGAGGCTATCGCTGATATAAATATCTCAGCAAGGGGCCGAGCTGTCATTTCCCTAGCTTCCCATAGAGTTCTAGGGTACACCTGATCAGGTCCCGGGGATGTATCCACTTTTATGCGTTTTAAGATGTCCAGCACCACTACCTGTATGATATGGACATTTTTCAAGAGGTCGCCATTTATTTCCCTGTGTTCTGTATCTTCCATATCCTTCTCCACAGTAAACACTAATGCAAAATACTCATTCAGTATTTTCCTCCATCTCCTCCCTTGGCATTCTCCCTCTAACATGTGCCATTCTTGACTTTCCCAGATCAAAATTACTTGTAACTAATAGTGCTGGCTCCAGTCAAAATGTTCCAAGCTTTTAAAAGGTGAAGGCTAGACTTGGGCTTGTGCTTGTGAACTTGCAATATCCTCTCTTGCATCCTGTGCTCAAGCATACAGCCACTTAAAAGTGCACTTAGTGCTAACTACGTACATTGGAAGAAATCAGCGCAAGGTAATAGCACATCACAATTCCTGTGTTTTCAGATCGTAATGAATTTGTGATCCAAATCATGAAGAATAAAGTGGGAAATTTGATTCCAGTCCTGTATAGAAAGTAAAATAAAGCCTGAGAAATTCAAATGTGACTAGGGGAGAAAAATGATTTTTTCCAAAAAAGTGTGGTGTTTTTGGGGAGTAAAACTGCACATTATTAAAAGATGCATTTAAGGACCAGAGAAGTTGCTAAGAAGTAAGTATCACTCACCATGCTGGTGAAGTGGTGGCGCTGTGGGTTGAAGAGAGAGAAGGAGGTGGTGGAGGAGTAATTCACTCACTCATGCAACAATCATAACCTTTTAGCTGTGGTTAATGAGGACATTTGGACAAATGTGGCGAGTGAAGGTTTTGGGTTATTTCACTGCTTTTTTTTAAGCAAAGTATGAATAATTAATGCCTAATAAAGGACTTTCCAGTAAAAAACAAATCAAGTATGCTTACTTGTTTTTTTTTTGGACCAGGTATCACATTCTTCAGGAAAGTTTAATCAAACTGGTAGAAGCTTCAAATGACCAATCCCACAACATGGATAGATGGCTCAGCAAATTGGAAGCTTCTAGCTGGCTGACCCATGTTAAAGAAATATTAACCACTGCTTGTCTGGCTGCACAGTGTATAGACAGGTAAGGAGTTATTTGAAATGGTTGGTCCTCTTCTCGTTTATTTCACAGCCTGCATCAGTTCATTAGTCGAGGTATTCATTTAACCCCCATTCTCCTGTTTTATAAAAAGCTTTGTGTAAATTGCTATGCCTCACTGGATAGCACATAAGAATTCAAGCTATTCCTGAGTCAGCACAAGTGAAAAAATTTTAAACGTGTGCGGAATTTCCCAATTTACCTGTCTTCTGGGGCCAATTTGACAACAGGGACCAGGATTCTGTATTCAACAAGAATTGTTATATCTTACGAATAATTATATTATAACTACAGATAAATAATTATGAGCCATCAACAAATAAATCTGCTGGTCTTCAAACCAATTATAAAATCCTCCTTACACAGAGACATGGGGTTAGAAAACAAAACACGAGTGTTATCGGTGTAAGGAAAGACTTGGAAGGTAGTTCAATGGTTCCTATTAACAAGATGCACTTAGATTCACTGGTCAGAGTCAGAATCAGAGAGATGTACAGCACGAAACAGACTCTTCAGTCCAACTCGTCTATGCCAGCCAGATATCCTAAATAAACCTAGTCCCGGTGCTTCTGGTTGTTCAGGATACTTGGTTCCATGATCATCTTCATCCTCATTCTCCTCCGCCTCCTCTAGCCACTTCCACTAAGTCTCTGACTGACTTGTTACAAGCACAACTTATAAGCTTATGGGGAGATGATGGCCTGGTGGTATTATCACTGGACTGTTAATCCAGAGACCCAGATAATGTTCTGAGGACCCAAGTTCGAATCCCGCCACAGCAGATGGTGGAATTTGAATTCAATAAATATCTGGAATTAAAGAGTCTAATGATGACCATGAATCCATTGTTGATTGTTGGAAAAACCCGTCTGGTTCGCTAATGCCCTTTTGGGAAAGAAAGATCTTACCTGGTCTGGCCTACATGTGACTCTGGACCCACAGCAATGTGTTTGACTCTTAACTGCCCTCTGGGCAATTAGGGATTGGCAGTAAATGCTGCCTAGCCAGTGACACCCTCATCCCATGAATGAATAATAAAAAAAACAAACTGGCTATCTTCAGATTTGACTTTGTTTTCAACTACAGAGGATAGAGATGGTTCTGTCCTTTTCAGAGATCCAGTGGCTGCTCCATAATTTCCCTGGCTGGGTGCAATTCACATAGTTGGTAGGCAGAAGGCAATTGTCATCAATAGCTGGTCACCACCCCACTGACCAATCAGCTACTCGTTGCCAGTCAAAGCTCCATGCTGATCATTTGGCTCTTGCTCACCTGCAAACCACATTTCCACTGCTGCTTAAACAAACATCTTTGCTCATTTTATGTGCTGTTTGTACCAGTTTACTTGGAGTGGGGAGGGGGAAAGATTGCAACAATCCTTGGTTTTTAAAAGTCTCTTTCCCATTTCAGTCCACTGTCAAAAATACAGGAAATTAAAATGACACAGTCTGCAGTTTTTTTTCCCTTCAAGCATAGATCCAACTCTATTTTTAACACTAACATTGATATGTTAGTAGAGCCATATTCAGTCAATGTATTCCAGATTGCAACAATTTGCTGCCTTTACTAAAGTTGCTACATGTTGCATCTAGATTTTTTCCAATAACCTCACCTGTGTGGTTACTGACTTTCTTCTACTGAAAACAGTAATTAAAAATAAATCAAGTCAATCATGATTTTGAGCCCCTCTACCAAAACTCCTCTAAACCGTCTCTCCTTTAAGGAGGACAACTCCAGCTAGTCCTATTACATTTAGTCTCTTCTGTTCCTTCTGTAAGGCTTTGGTGTCCATCCTAAAGTATAACGAGCCAAATTGCATGTAGTACTTTTGTTGAAGCATGTTGGGGCAGAATGACCAAATGAATCACTCGACATCAGAAGTCCACTTGTAACATAGTATTGTTACACCAGTTGGGGGAAATATCTTCTGAAGATCCAGAAGCTGCTTCACTAAATAGAGGAAACACGCAAACCATTATATATTAGTTTTCAGCCAGGTCTAATGTTTTCAAGGCTAATTGCAAACCGATTGTGTTATTGACTGGATGTGAATGTAATCAGTCAGATCAATTATGTGAATGTGTGATCAGTTGATAAACAGTTATAGATCTTGCTATGATCTCAGGATGTTGGCCAGGCACCCTTACTACCTATCCTTGCACTTTCACAGTGCATCTTATTCAACATTATTCCAATCCTGACTTTTGCACCTGATATTCAATCCTCTCCGCTAACAGCTTGGGGACTTTTCCCTACTGTCTTCCTACTGTGTCCACAGGAATTCAGTTAAATCCGGTAATGTCTGTTACATTTAAAACTTCATTATTCATATATGTACATGTGATTACAATCATCTAAAGGATTTTAACTAATGTGAGTCAAGCTTTTCCCCTCCTATCTAATATTAAATCACAAAGTTTGAATTGGCTTGCGAGAGGGGCCTCTATTTGTGCTTTTCAAGGATGATCCTAATGAAAACTGTCTCTGCCTAAGCAGTGGCTACATTTTTGTTAACTCCTTAATAAGATCCCGTGTGTGATTTTTACAAGACACTTTATATCTTATCTGGTTGCAATGAGGATGAAGGCCACGATTTGACTGCGTAAGTGACTGCTCCAGCTAACAATTTTGGCCATTTTTATGTCAACTAAAAAACACAGGCAGCTATTTTATGTTAATGAAAAACAGCCCTAACCCTTGTAAAGGGAAGGGAAGGGAAGAATAAGCATATCAATAATGAGGGAAATGTTTGTCTGGGGAGGAATGTAAAGTGGCTGTTATAAACTTTGAGAATGACAGTCGTCTCTTTAATTTTATTCCTTAGTTTCTTTTCATTTTTTGCTCTAATGATGCCTAACCAAATTTTATAAAAGAAAGCATACTGTAACCTCCTTAGAGATAATAGGTACTGCAGATGCTGGAGACTCCGAGATAACAAGGTGTGGAGCTGGATGAACACAGCAGGCCAAGCAGCATCATAGGAGCAGGAAAGCTTGACGTTTCGGGCCTAGA
>JAHRHZ010000073.1:24912736-24923495 GCA_024137785.1 Ginglymostoma cirratum
CCAAGCAGCATCATAGGAGCAGGCAAGCTTGACGTTTCGGGCCTAGAGATGAAGGGTCTAGGCCCGAAACGTCAAGCTTTCCTGCTCCTATGATGCTGCTTGGCCTGCTGTGTTCATCCAGCTCCACACCTTGTTATCTCTGTAACCTCCTTACTTTTGTATTCTTTGTCTCTCTAGCAGAAGGTTCATATGTGCTGTTTTTAAACAGCCTTCTTAAATTGTCCTCCAATCTTTACAGCTCTATTTTATCTTATAGGTTGACCTAATTGCTTAATACAAGTCTCCTGCCAAGAAATAAACCCTATGCCTTTCATTACCTATTTTATACTGCATGTTATAAATGGAATGTAGTGATCACTGCCAGGATCAGAAAAGATTTACAAGGATGTTGCCGGGGCTGGAGGGTTTGAGTGAAAGGGAGAGGCTGAATCAGTTGGGGCCTTTTTTTCCCAGAAGCATCAGAGTCTGAGGGGTGACCATGTAGAAGCTCATAATATCGTGAGGGGCATATGTAAGGTGAGTAGCCAAAGTCTTTTTCCTAGGGCGGGGGAGTCCACAACTGGAGGGTGTCGGTTGAAGGTGAGAGGGGAAAGATTTAAAAAGGTTCTCAGGGGTAACTTCTGTTATGCAGAGAATGGTGCAAGGGAGCTGCCAGAAGACATATTGGAGGCAGGTACAATTACAACATTTAAAAGCATTGGGACAGATACATGAAAAGGAAGGATTTAGCAGGATGTGGGCCAAATGCTGGCAAGTGGGACCAGGTCTGATTGGGATATTTGGTTGGCATGGAAACATTGGACTCAAGGGTCTGTTTCCGAGCTGTATGACTCCATGACTGGGCCTGTATCATTTGGAGTTGAGACGATGTAGAGGGGATTTCATGGGGTAGATGCAGACAATATTTTCCATTTTTGGAAGAAACAAGAAGCAGGAAACATAATTTAAATATGGGGCTGTGTCATTTAAGACCGAGATGGGAATTTTTTTCTTTGTGTGTTAATAATCTGGAATTCTCCTCTGGAAGCAGGACCATTGAATATTTTCAAGATTGAGTTGGATTCTTTATTTACCAGACAGTGAAAGGTTACATAGGGAATAGACAGGAAAATAGAGTTGAAGCCAAAATCCCATCTGCCAACATCTTATCAAATTGTGGAGCATTCTCAAGGGGCTAAATTCCTGCAGTTTCACAGAAATATTGGGTAATTAAGAATGAGTAGCAAAAGCTAGCTTTATCAGCAAGGCCCACATCTTGTGAAAAGATAAAACATGGTAGCTCAGTGGTTAGCACTGCTGCCTCACAACGCCAGTGACCCAGGCTCGATTGCAACCTCTGGCAACTATGCAAACTCCACACAGACATTCTCCCTGGGTCTGCGTGGGTTTCCTCCGGGTGCTCCGGTTTCCTCCCACAGTCCAAAGGTGTGCAGGGTAGGTGGATAGGCTATGCTAAATTTCCTATAGTGCCCAGGGATGTTTAGGTTAGGTGGGTTAGACATGGGAAATGCAGGGTAGGGGAATTGGTCTGGATGGGATGCTCTTTGGAGGGTTGGTGTGGACTTGTTGGGCCAAATGGCCTGATTCTCTGAAAACTTACCTTGATTAATGTGCCTTAGATGATCTTGGAATTGCAGCTGTTTTGGGGAAGGATTAGAATACAGCGTACCTGTGTTGGGTAATCATATTTTGTCCATTGTGCAGAAATCCTGAAGTGCTGATGTACAACTGATTTTAAAGTTGTGAATCGGATAAAAAGTCGTCGTTCTTTATAACCAATTCCTCAGTAGAGCTGCTTTTGAGCAGTTGACCACAAAGCTGAAAAGAGTAGCAAAACAACATAACCAACCAAGATTACGTAGGATCATTACGAACAAAAACAGTAAGTGTGTGAATTTCTCAGCGGGTCAGACAGCATCTCTACGGATAAGAATGGAGGCCCAAATCTTCCAGTCTTCTGAAACAGGAACCTTCATATCAGCAACCCTTGCAAGTAACAGCAGAGTGAAATGTTGCAGAAGCCCACAACTGCGGCAGCTGCTATATTCCATGTTTTTAAGGTCTCCACGCGACTTTGTACACTTTCATGCTCTGCACGGAAAGGGTAAATAAGGTATGGGAGTTACAGGTGGCAAGTATGAACCCAGGATGTGAGTGCAGTGCTTATTGGAGTGGGGTGGGATGCAGGTCCAATGTCATAGCTCCATCGGTCTAATACCTTATTTTTAGGTATCCATGCTGCTTCTCTACATTCCTCATTGAAGCAGGGTTGATCCCCTGGCTAAATAAAAACTGAAAGAACTGCAGATGTTGGAAATCAGGAACAAAAACAAAGTTGCTGGAAAAGCTCAGCAGGTTTGGCAGCATCTGTGAAGGAGAAAACAGAGTTAATGTTTTGTGTCCGGAATGAGGAAGTTCTGAGGAAGGATCACCGGACCCGAAACGTTAACTGTGCTTTTTGCCTCAAAGATGCTGCCAGACCTGCTGAGCTTTTCCAGCAAGTTTGTTTGTGATCCCCTGGCTTTATGGTAAAGATAGAGTGAGATATTTGTCAAACCATGATATTACAAATTTTGGTTGAATACAGATCTGCTGGTTGCCCATAGTACTTCATGGATGGAATGTTTTGAGGTGCTGGAAATATACTGAATCCATCCCATTTTACATGGAAGTGCCACACAGCACCACAGAAGATATCTCCAATATGCAATCTGGAGAATTGTTTTGGAATTATCATCTGGTAAAGAGCCAAGGGTGTAGATACTTCAATTTCTAAAGAAGGCCATGGTGATGAAAATTGTGATATATTTGGTGAGGTCATATTTGGAGTACTGCACACAATCCTGGGTGCCCTGCTATTGGAAGGATGTTATTAAACTGGAAAGTGTCCTAAAAAGATTTGCAAGGATGCTGCAGAGACTGGAAGGTTTGACTTCTAAGGAGAGACGCTGGATAGGTTGGAGTGTTTTTCTCTGGAACATCGAAGGTTGAGGGGTGACTTTTTAGAGGTTTATGAAATCTTGAAGGGCACAGATAAGGTGAATAGCAAAGTTCTTTTCCCCAGATAAGGGAATCAAAAACTCGAGGGCATAGGTTGAAGGTGAGGCGCAAAAGACTTAAGAGGAACCTCTGGCAACTTCTTCACACAGAGGGTGATGCTTACATGGAACGAGCTGCTAGAGGAAGTGGTACCGACAGGTACAGTTACAACAGGGACAGGTACACGGATAGGAAAGGTTTAGAGGGATATGGGCCGAAGGCAGCCAAAATGGATCTAATTTCAGTTTAGGAAACCTGATCAGCATGGATGAGTTGGGCGAAAGGGTCTGTTTGTGTGCTGTATGACTCTGTTCTGTCTCCTGAATGTATGTTGTCTGAAGCTGAACACTTTCCTTGATATTAAATCAAGACAAAGGGAAGAAGAGATATAAAAAGACAGTGCTGCACTGTATTTCACTCACTGTTTTCACAGGTAATACATCTGTTTGGTACTGTAAATTGATACCTAAACATGAAAGGTTGATATCTGCTGTGTGGCAACAAGGGTTTAAATCCGTGTGCAAAATTCAGCTTACACTTTAAAAGTTTTATGTGTGCAAATGTATCCGTGCCCACCTCTCTCTTCCCTGGCGTGAACATCTCCAGAACCTGAGGGGATATCGTATGCTACGGAGTATTATCTTAACGTACTTTGGCTACATAACAGTTACATTTAGCGAAGGAAAATGTGTATTCAAAGACCGTGTCAAACATGATTCTGCAGCTGGTCTCTTGATGCATAAGCTCTTTGCACCGGGGTTTCTTCCTGAATCAGTTATGAGCGGTTGAATTTTTTTCCAGAGACAGTTGTATAAATCTAGATTTCATCTTTCAGAACCTTCCATTTAGTGATGATGCCATTTAATGTTTTTGAACACTCAATTTCAAGGGAGACTTCAGAGAAAGAAAGAAAAGGATAGATGGTCCTGTGGCAAACCGTATTGTTCAGAACCAGTGTTTTGTCCCACCTACAAAACTGCATCATGACATCACTCTGATAATATTGCAGACTTGATGTCTCCATTCCAGGAGAGATTCATGCATTTGAAAAATGCACCATTTTTGCTACTTCTGCCAATGTTCATAGCTTTTTGGAAAGAACGAAGCAAAGTATATATCTTTTATAATTGTAGTGCAAATTATACTTTTTCTAAGCATGTATTCATGGTGTTCATACTGTTGTTCCTGTTTCAGGGAAGGTGCATCCGTACTGGTTCATGGCAGTGAAGGGATTGACTCTACTTTACAAGTCACTTCTCTTGCCCATATTATTCTAGATCCACAGTCCAGAACGATTAATGGTTTTGAGGCCTTGATTGAACGTGAATGGTTACAGGTTAGTACTGAAAACTAGGTATACTTTCTTTTGACGATGTGGCTAACAAAATTATCTCATTGTGAAAGGGGTTGACTAGAACACTGAATTCATTTGTGTTATTATTTCTATTGATTGAGTTATAGTTCAGGGGATTTGAAAGTAAGCTTAAAATCAGCCATTATGTATAAGCTCTTAGGATCAAGTTGATGTAGTCTGACGCCATGATTTTTTTTTGGAAGAATTAAATTTGGAGACTTCATTAGTATAGACAAGTTGTCAGAGTTATGTACTTTTGCAACACTTTCCGAAAATTTAGCTTCAGTTTTTCACCTCAAGACAGAAATAAAACTATTGCCATAATTACACTTCATGATGCTGGAATTAGAGAAGGGGAGGAAAAGTCAATAACTGCGCAAAATTGATCTCTCCCAACTGATTTTTTTTTCAATTTGAAGCAGTTTTTCAGTGATACAACTGTTACGAAGTTGAGTAGAATAACTCAAGTAGAAGGCAGGAAGCTAAAATGTGTGGTCCCTTTAAGAGATTTGTGCTTTGTCCATACTTAGAAATTTTAAAAAAAATTTATGTCTGGGAGCAGCAACTGAAGTTGCCAGTACAGAAAGCCTCAAAAAGTGAAACGAGTGTATCAAAAAAGCCTTACAGGTGGCATGCAAAACAGCAGCCTTGTTTTGATGTTGTGACGAGTTTGAATTCGGCCAATTAATTTAAACAAAGCACCTAGATACAGAAAGCCAATTGAATTTAAATCTGATGGTATTGACCACCTGAAACCAATCGTATAATAATTTGATTGTCATTACGGGTATATAAGACGAGGGCATTTGGAAAATCAGTAAGAGCCAACTGCCATTTGAATGAGACAGCCAACTGCCAGAGTTAGCACCATACAGCTCTCGGGCAAAGACGATCTAATTAATCAAAGGTACCACAGTATTTTAGCTCAAAGTCCTTATTGAAGAAATTATAGGGAAAAAACATTCCTCATAGCAGAATTAAGGGTAGAAAGGCATTTATGAAGAGAGCAGAGACGACAGAATATTCCTGAAGACAGTGTGTGTGAACTTGGAGAAATTACGTTATAATTTATTGCTTCTTATTAATTGGGATTATATTAGTAGGACTTGTCTTTATTTAAACAGCATTCCAGTAGAATTTAGACCAGTTAGGGAGTACTTAGTAGTCTAGGGGGGAATTGTCGGTTTGTTAGTAATTTTGTTAATTTGTTCATTGTTGGGTTAAATAAATAAATAAATTGATTCTTGCTACTTGCAAAGTGGAGATCAGGGATTTTCTTTTAACCACTCGTTTAATAGATTATGAGAGAAAAGACGAGCTTCTGAGTTTAGGAGGTAATTATTAGAGGGGAACCCCTACTCCTGTCATAACAGAATGGGGCTTGTGTTTTAGTTTAGTTATCATAGGGGTTCAGCCATTTCCCGTTGTGACACAACAGTTTAAGTAAAATGGTTGCAGTTGCTTCAGGTTGAGCCATTGTGCAGGAATCGTGTATCATAAAGGTATTGGTTTGAGATGATTTAGGAGAGTTTTGTGTAAGGCAGTATCTATTGTAGCTAATAATTTATTTAAGATAATCTAGAATTCTGCATGTTTTTGAGGCTAATGGTAAGTTCAATCAGTTTTTAAATTGGATGCCAGTTGCTCCATATCACAGTTACTTCCAATTTTTAATTTTACTTTTTTTGCTTGTCACCTACTTCCTCTTCTCTTGGGAAAACTTTATTCACATTGGTTTATTTGTTACAGGCTGGTCATCCATTCCAGCAACGATGTGCTCAGTCAGCCTATTCTAATTTGAAGCAGAAGAATGAAGCTCCTACATTTCTCCTGTTCCTGGATTGCTGTTGGCAGATCCAACGCCAGTTCCCATGCTCTTTTGAATTTAATGAACAGTTTTTAATAGTGTTGTTTGAACATGCTTATGCCTCCCAGTTTGGAACGTTCTTGGGCAACAATGAAAACGAAAGGTTTGTAATCATTGGAAATAGATTTTTGTTTTGTTGTTGCTCTTGTGTGGTCTAGGGGATTCAGCATTGAAGCCAGGGCAATAACTTTTAGTTCTACATCATCTCCAGTTCTTTTTTAATGTCACATATCTTCAACGGAGAGCTGGACAGTCCATCATTTTTGTGTGTTGATGATTAAACTATTAATATGCTTATTTAACTTGAGCTCATCTTTTCCAGTTTTGTTTTTCTTGCAAGTCCTATAGAAACTCATTGATTGTGTTTAGATTCACTAGTTATCACCCACTGGTGTCATTGAACTTTAGTCATTGTCAGTAGAACTGCCATGGATTGATTTTTTTTTCAAGTCTGAGACTGTAAGCAGTATTGTGATCCCAGCTGATGTCACTACTGGACAAGTCAAATCCCAAATTGAAATCTGGCTATGATATATTTTTAAAATTTAATATGGCAGCCTTTCATTGAACCATAAACACACAAGGTTTCACATCTAGTTTTAATGGTAAATCAGAAGTTTATCACATTAGAACTAAAAATAAAGAAATCCATATTACCTAAATACAACAGTTTGAAAAATTTCAAAACACAGCAGTAAAGTGCTATCTACTTTGGAACACCACAACTCTAAGGTAACAAAGAAAAATAAGTTTTCCTTCCTTGTATAATCTGTACTTTTGATTTCACTGCTTTTTCTTTTCTTGAAGTGAAGTCTTTTCTTGAATCCTTGTACCTCATATCCACGAATCCTCATGAGATCTTAGACATTCTCAGCCTTTGCAGATTTCTAACCAAACACTGTTGGTCTTAAAGTTTTTACAGACCGAAACCCTCGGCACGGTGACTTATTTCCTAAAGTGCTTTGAGCAAGCTTCTTTTTCTAAGAGAAACTGTTCTTGCATGGAACTTCGCCAAAGTCTCTTTCTTTCAAACTGAATTCAGCAGCTTTTAACTAAATGACTAAACAGACTTGTTCATCCTAGTTTCTGCTAACCTGATGGCTTTCTTTTCTCTTGGCATAATTTTCTTTTCTCCTGCAATATAATTAAACATTCACTAACACACCAGGAGGCCTTCAGTCATCTGCCCTCTGACACATACTGGCTTAAAATCATAGTTCCCCACAACACAACCTCGTTAATTATGAAACCCTTTCTCAAAAATAGACCAAAACTCATTTGCCACTGGCTTTAAAAAAAGGATACACACACTTCATCACAAGTGATGTTCATGAATTTCTGAAGTTATCCAAGTTGAGTTTTTTTAATTATAATTCTCTGCTTCATGTGTTATAAATGACATTGGTGGTCAGTTCTGGATTATGCCAAATCTGTCTGCATTTTGAAAAAGAAAGCATTTTTTTTAATTTCACAGGATGAGAGTCTAGTTAATTGTCCTTGATAAGCCAGCTCCTTGAACTGCTGCACTCCATGTGGGGAAAGTACTTCCATGGTGTTAAGTAGAGGCTTTCAGGGCATTTTCCCAGCAAGAGTGAAAGATCAAGGCAGGATGTTGTGTAGCTTGAGAGAAAATTGATGTATACCTATCTGCATGTTGTATGTATGATGCTCCCAAGTGTGCTTACCTTTTATTGAGATGATTGAAGTTTATTAAGTTGGAATCAGTAGCACTGAACTACTGATATCACTTTAGAAGCGCTCAAATTCAGAGTCATTGCAAGTTTAATGAGTGAATATTTAGTAACCATTACTTTTGTTGTGTAAAAGGATATATTGCAAAAATTGGGAAACCTCCAAATACAAGATCCAAAGAGAATCCGCACTAAAAACAGTTGTTTAGTTTGGAAAAAGAAGAATTCAGTGAATTCTACTATATGGATATGTCTCATTTTGGATTTCACGACAACTGAAGAGTACTGATTAAAAAGAAATTGGTTTATTAGTGTCCACTGGGGGGTGCAATTTTCTTAAGATTTGAATATGTCTGCAGAATAAGTGAATCATTTACAAGATCGTACCTTGCCTTACAATTTCAGATTTTTAAAGCACCATGCTCTATTATAAAAGAAAATTACATTGAAAGTAATAAATATAATCTAAGAACCTTTATGGAAATGTGGCTGCATAATGACGATGATTAGGTACTTTATTATGACATGCAAGAGGAATAGGAAGTTGGGTAAAGGTAGAGGGGTAATGCAGTTAATTAAGGATAATATTGGTGCAGTAGTTAGAGATGGCCTTTGTCCGGGAGATCAGGATGTAGAAGTGTGGGTGAAAAAGAGTAAAGGAGGGGAAAGAAGTCACCAGCAGGTGTGATTGACAGGCCCCATAAAAGTAGCTGCATTGTAGGATGAAGTATATTTAACTGATTCTTCTCATTTATATACTTATTCTTCTTTAACTGAGGAAGTAAGTTCTGGCTTTGGAGTGAGTACAGCAAAGGTTTGCCAGACTGATTCCTGGTACAGCAGGACTGATGTTTGAAGAGAATCGCATGAGGAGAGGTTGACCCTGCTAGGATTACATTCACTGACATTCAGAAGAATCAGGGCGATCTCGTAAAAGTCCTGTTAGAATTTTCTAGGTTCTTAACAGGGTAAATGTAGGAAGGATGTTCCAATAACTAGAGAGTCCAGAACCAAGGGTTGCAGTCTGAGGGTACAAAGTAAGCCATTAGGACTGAGGTGAGGCAAAATTTCTTTGTCCAGAGTGGTGAGGCGGTGGAATTCTTCACCATAGAAAACAGTTGAGGCCAAAATATTTAATGTTTTCAAGAAGGAACTGGGATACTCGATGAGCAACTGATCAATAGCATCATACAGAGATATTTCAGAAAAGGATGAATCAACATATTCTTCCTTTGAAAAATAATTAAACCACAGTTAACTAAAATTAAGCATACCATCAAAATTAAGAAAAAACAGTTGCACAAAGATTGATGGCAGGTCATATAATAGGACAGGTGATAAAGAATGACAGAGAAGGATTAAAAGGTTAACTCTGCATGACATAGACAGAATTTGACTAAGTGTGACAACAAGAAGACCTCAGAGTTGGGATGAATCGGTTTCATTGGCTGAAGTTATACTTAGCACAAAAGATGGTTGTTTCTCAATCTTATTCAGCAGCTTTATCAATTAGTTTCCCTCCATCATAAGGCTTGCAATAAATTCTGTTCTATTCACAACCCATTAGATAACAGAATAATTCTTGACTGCATGCAGCCAAAGCTAAATGCAGATTTTGACAACTTTCAGGCTTAGGCTGACAAACGGCAAGTAATATTCATGCAATATGACTTCACAGCATTACCATCTTCAATAACTGAATCCCTCACCTTTACCGTGTGGAGATTTACATTGACTAAAGCGACTGGAGCATTCGCTGATTGGAGCAACCTCCAAAAAACTGAAGTTACAACAATAGATCAGTTTGGTTATTCTGCAGTGACAACTGCAGCACTACCGACACTCAAAGTTCAACATGCAGGAAAAAAAGTTCTTTCATGATTGAAATGCCACCCACTGCTTTAAACATTCATGCTGTCCACCCATGAGTAGTGACTGCATCTTGTTCCATACTGTAGCAACTTTCCAAAGCTCCTTCAAAAGGACCTTTGAAATGCTGTGTTCTGCCATTTGGAAAAGCAGAGGCAGCAGCTATTTGAGAACACCACCATCTTCAGGTTCCCTTTTCAAGTTGCACATCATTCTGAGTTTAAAATAGATTGCCGTTTCTTCACCATTGTCTATCTAAAATGTTGGGACTTATTACTTCTGCTTCTTGTAGAAATTCACATCTTCAGGATATGTAGGGATTTTTTGGCTATGCTGAGGAGGTTCAGATCTCAAGTCAGTGCCGAGTCCATTAAGCTTAAATATAAAACATTATACAAAAAATATAAAACATGATTGAAATTCTCATCATATAATCAGCAAACAGAATAATGGTAATCGACAGAAGTTTGAGTGAGAATAGTTTTGGATATCTAATATAAGAAACTATTGTACCAAGGTTAAGACTTGTGAGCAGGAATGCCCAAGACCTGTTAAGATGCTTAAGTTTGAACAAACTTAATTTTAATTTGTGTTCTGAATATAATGAATCATTGGTATGTTTTTTACCATGGTGATTGACTTTTTATTTGTGAACAATGGCAGCCAAAAGTTATTTTTCTTTGTATTCCAGACGAAAACTAAAGCTTCAACAGAAAACTGTATCTCTCTGGTCTTGGATGAATAGACCAAAAGAACTGGAGAAGTACTTCAACCCCCTCTATGAAGCTAACAGCCTAGTTATCTGGCCTTCAGTGGCACCACAAAGTTTGCAGCTGTGGGAAGGTGAGGAAAGGATTGTTTCAGAGATAGTAGGAACTGCAGATGCTGGAGAATCTGAGATAACAGGGTGTAGAGCTGGATGAACACAGCAGGCCAAGC
>JAHRHZ010000073.1:24923895-25016925 GCA_024137785.1 Ginglymostoma cirratum
GGTCTAGGCCCGAACCGTCAGCTTTCCTGCTCCTCTGATGCTGCTTGGCCTGCTGAGTTCATCCAGCTCTACACCTTGTTATGTCGAGGAAAGGATTGTATTCCTTTTCAACTAGAAAGTAATGTTTAATAGTTAATATTAATCTTTATTTCTTTTAAAAGAGCATCACTTCCATGAACGTATTCAGTGATAATGCTTGCCAATAAGCACTATTTGTTTCACAGTATTGTATCAATGTTTTATTTATATGACGTTTTTTATGGAAATGTCTTATGGTACTTCAGTAGAGTTAAGTTCACGACTGTTGATCTAAATCTTGGATTTATTGGCGTGATGTAAGGATTCATCTGTTCTGATAAGAGAGTTTAAAGTGAGAGGCACCTTCAGCAAATTGATGAAGAATTACACGTCAGATATTTTACTACAGTTAGAACGATATTTGTTGGTATTCAACCCCCATGATTGAGTCGATTCCATTGTTTTTAAATTTTTTGCTGTGGAAACTTGTACAGCCACAACATTCCATGTCCAAAACAAAAGTAATTTTTTTTTTGCTGAGGGCATTCTTTTGAAAAGTACGCTGATAGCTTGAAGCATTTTATAAAGAAACAGTAACAATGAGTTCTTACGATGCAGTTCTTCAATCTTAAAAATAAAGCATAATGAGACATTTGGGGGTGTGGCCCTAAACCAGTATAATGCCCTTTTTTTGTTCATTTGTGGCACGAGTGTGTTGCTGGTCAGCCATCATTTTTACTGCACGGCCCTATTTAGCCTTGAGAAAGTGCTGGTGTGCTGTTTTGTTGAACTGCTGTTGTCCATGGCCTGTAGGTAGACCTGCTATTGCCATTGAGGAGGAATTCCAGGATTTTGACCTAGCAACAGTGAAGAAATGGCAATATATTTCCAAGTCAAGATGGTCAGTGGCTTGGAGGGGAACTTGAAGATGTTAGTGTTCCCATTCTTCTGCTGCCCTTGTCCTTCGAGATGGAAGGAGTTGTGGGAAAGTGTTAAGGATCTTTGGCAGATTTCTGCGTGCATGTGGTACACACTGCTGCTATTGAAGTCAGTGGTGGAGCAAGTGAATGTTTATGGATTTGGTACCAATCAAGCAGGCTGCTTTGTTCTAGATGGAGTCAAATTTCTTGAGTGTTGGAGCTGTACCCATCCAGGCAAATGGGGAGTATTTCATCTCATTCCTGCCTTGTGCTTTGTAAATGGTGGACAGTATTTAGGGAGTTGAGAGGTGAGTTATTTGCTGCAGTATTCCTGTCTTCTGACCTCATAAAGCTACTATTTATGTGGCAAGTGCAATTGAGTTTTTGGTCAATGTTTACCTCCAGTATGTTGTACATGGGAGAATTCAGAGATGGTAATGCTATTGAATGGTGGTTAGATTGTCTTTTATTGGAGATGGTCATTGCCTGGCATTTATATGTTGCAAATGTCACTTGCCACTTGTCAACCTAAGCTTGGATATTGTCCAGATCTTGTTGCGTTTGATTATGAACTGCTTCAGTACCTAAGGAGTGCTGAAGATTGTGCAATCATCCACAAACATCCCCACTTCTGACTTTTATGATGTAGCAGGTGAAGATGGTTGGGCTTAGGACACCACACTGCTGAGCTTCTGCGGAAATGTCCTGGAGCTGAGATGACTGACCTCCAACAACCACAACCACCTTCCTATGTGTCAGGTGTGATTCCAACCAGTGGAGAATTTGCACCCTGATTCCCATTAACTACGTACTAAGTCAAATGTGGCCTCAATACCAAGGGCTATTGCTGTCTCCTCACCTCTGGAATTCAGCTGTTTTGCACATGTTTGAACCAAGGCTGTAATGAGGTCAGGAGTAAGTGGTCCTGGTGGAACCCAAACTGGATGCCACTGAGCAGATGCTCCTCGGAAGCACTGTTGATGACACCTTCCATCACTTACCTGCTGATCAAGAGTTGACTCAAGGGGCGATGATTGTTCAGGATTGATTTGTCCTGCTTTTGTGTACGGGACATACCTGGAAAAGTTTCCATGTTGTCGGGTAGAGTACCACTTGGCTAGGGGTGCAGCAAGTTCTGGAGCACAAGTCTTCAGAGCTATCGTCTTAAATGTTGTCAGGGCTCAATGCTTTTGCATTATTCAGTGCTCCCAGCTGTGTTTTGGTTATCACAAGGAGTGAACAGAATTGACTGAAGACCTTGTATGTTGTGATGCTAGAGACCATTGGAGGAGGATTGTTGTAGATGCTTCAACCTTATCTTTTTCACTGATGCATTGTGCTCTTCCATCATTCAGAATGGGAATATCTGTGGAACCTCCTCTGCCAGTGAGTTATTTGATTGTCTACCACCATTCATGACTGGATATGGCAGGACTGCAGAGCTTAGATCTAGCTGTCTGATTGCTTTACTTGTGCTTATGCTGTTTGTATGCACGTGGTCCTGTTTGGTAGCTTAACCACATTAACGCCTCAGTTTTAATAATACCTAATCCTCGTCCTGTACTCTCCATTGAACCAGGGTTGATCTCCTGGCTTGATGGCAATGGTAGAAGGCGAAATATGCCAAGCCATGAGGTTGGAGTCCAATTCTGCTGCTACTGGCCCACGGTCTTATGGATGCTTAGTCTTGAGTTGCTAGATCTAATGTAAAAAGTTCATAAGTACTATTGTACTTTAAAAATATAAGTCATAGACTTATCAATTAGGTTTACCTTGAAAAGGTTAAAGGGTAGATAGAGTCAAAGAACGGCTAATTTCCAGTGCTGTGAACAAAAGAATAAACAGCATCTGTTGTTGAGTATTTTTAAAGCAATTAAACTTGAAATTGGAGTTTAAATCCCCAGATGATTCACAGGAGCATTATAAAACAATATAGCAATCAAGGTTTTACAACTGTCCAAATGTTAGTTGAACAGTAGGTTTTAAAATGTGACTTCAATAATAATAGGTTTAGGGTTGGAATTCCAGAGTTTGGAACATAAAGCTGTAGCTCAGCCACCAAATGTGGAATAATTAAAATTTGTGATTCTCAGGAGTCTAGAATTAGAGTGCCAATATCTCCAAACTTATAAGGTTGGAGAAGGGAGTTGTAAGGTAAAGCTGAAAAGGAATTCAATTGAAATAAGTATTTGAGTCATGTTTGAGTTACATCCATAAAGTATGTTGAACATAGTTGGTGAGATAGACCGCAGATTGCTATGAAGATATGGTGAAAGAACTGAGCATGTTCTTGAACTTAGGTTATGTTGAGTATTCCAAATGACAAAATATTCTGAAAAATAAAGTAGGAAAAGGGTATATGCAGTGCAATGTTGATCAAGGATTCTACTATACCGCTGGGACTTAAGAATAATATAAATGGGTGGTGGGGGGAGCAAACATTACCACTTTATTAGATTAGAGACAAAAATAAAGAGCACTCTATTAAATAAATAGTAAATTTAAGATTACCAATTAATGGCAATCATGTGAAGATGAAGCATATTAAAAGATAAGTGTAGGAAGGATAGGATCCAAGAAGTCAAGTGGTGAGAAGACTACACTCAGCTCCTTTGAAACCTACATGGCACCTACGTGGTTTTGTGGCAAAAGTCAAATGGCAATTGCTGTGTTCTTTTTTAATTGCTCTTAAACAGCACCTTTTGATGTAAATTTTACATAACACTTCTAAAATCCAAGGTTTGGTCCATGTGTCATGCTGTCATTGGTCCCTGCCAATTTTGCCTTGATGGTGAGCGAAGCTTTCTTCTGATATATTAGCTTTTGCAATCATATCTGGATCAAGACTGTATTGAGCTACTAATTTATCAGTCTTTATGTGATATTAGAACTCTTAGTCTAGAATTAGACAAGCATTGTTTAAATTATTTTCTCAAGACTTGAGGATATAATCTAGGCTGAGACTTTAGTCCAGTGCTGAGGATGTTATTGCACTGTTGGATATGATTTCCTTTTGATAAGATAGTAAGCTGTGACTCTTTTCATCCTTCAAGTGAAATATTGCAGATTACTCGCAGCATTTATCCCTCAAGCAACCGTACCAAAAAAACTAATAGTTTATCATTTTTTTCTTTGCTTTAAACAAAATAATCATTTGCTGATGTTATGACAGCAGCTACTCTTCACAAGGTAAGGGCAATATATTTCCTATAATGTGCATGGGCTTTTTTAAACGTATTCTCTAAATAGCCCAAAAAGGATGGAAAAATCTGTTTTCCTCCATCAAGATCCCAAATTGCCAAATTATATTTTCATGAACTTTTTTCAAATTTTCCACTCTACAATCACCAAGCAACAGAATTAACCTTGGTTCAACAAAGAGGGAAGGATAGTATGCCAGGAGCATGCTTAAAATAAGGTGTTAACCTGGTGAATCCACAATATAAAACTACTTGAGTGCCCAGCAGCATGTGATAGACCAAGTCTCTCAACCTACAAATTATACTTGAGCTCTGCAGTCCTGCCACATTTCATCATCTGTGTTGGTGGGCAATTAAACTACTCTTTGGAGGAGAAGGCCTCAGAAATATCTCCATTCCCAGTGATGGGATAGATAAAACACAGGTGCAGAAGAAAACACCAAAGCATTTGTAGCTCTTCCAACTAGAAGTGTCAAGTGGATGCTCCATCTCTACCACGTCCTGAGGTCTCAACTTCACAGCTGCCAATGTATCATTTCATATGGTATCAAGAAATAGTTAAAGGTATATGGGGCCTTGCAGCGTTCCAACAATAGACTTGTGCACCACATCTGGCTATGCACCTAGCCAAGCTATTCCTGTGCATTTAAACTGCTGGTATCTACCCAGCAAGATGGAAAATTACCCAGGTATATCCCATCCACAAAAAGCAGAACAAATCCAACCTGGGTAATCTTGCCAGATGAGTTTGCTTTCAAGCATCGTCCAAGTGATATCAGGTTGTTTTGGCAGTGCTATCAAGCAGCACTTAACTTCAGAATAACCTGCTTGTTGAGTTTCAGTTTGAATTCCATTAGGTCAACTCAGTACCTAACCTCATTACAGCCTTGGTCCAAAGATGGATGAGAAAGCTCAACTGGAGCCGTGACTACTGTTGAGATCAAGGGCAGCATTTGTCTTAGTGTGCCATCAAGGAGCTTCAGTAAAACTGCATGGGAACTGAGGGGGAAGATTCTGCTGGGATGACATCCTATGTATTTGACCAGAGATTGACCTCCAACAACCACAACAATCAGGTCTGCTCCAGAATATCGCTGCAGGAGCGCCTCAAGGTGTCTATCTTTAATCACCCTGTTTAGATGTGTTATGACACACATCTGGAACTAGTGGGACTTGAACTTGGGCATTCTGGCTGAGAGGTAGGGATGCTGCCACTGTTCCAAGAGCCCCTGATCAAGCAACTTAAGATAGTTATGCTATGTCCATGCCTCCATTAGGAGTTCTGAGGTCAGGATGTACAGCCATCAGCAAATAATGTTCAGTATCATTGGAGACTCTTCAGAAACTGAAACAGTCAGTGTCCAAATGCGGAAAGATCTGGACAACAGTCTGGCTCAGGCTGATCAATGATAAGTAACATTTGTGTCATACAATGATCATTGCCAATAAAAGAAAAACTAGCAGCCATCACCTCTTTATGTTCGATGACCTGACCATTGTTGAATCCCCCACTGTAGGAGCGTAACTCCTCCCGACCTGGAACAAAGACTTAGGAGGCAGGCAGGATTCTTGCAGTGGCAGATTTCACTCAAGCAACGGCCAGTTAATTCAGGGAGAGGGCCAAAGACGTTCCCTGAAGCTGGCTTCGATGCAAGAACCCAATCATCCTCTTAATCTGTGGCTCAGTTCGGAAGAGAGATCAATGACACGCACTGATTTTTACACTGAAATAAAGTATTTTTAATCATTTTGTGTTACAGTAATCACATGCAGCATGGTCATTATGTCCTTCCTCCTTATTCCATACACCTAATCCAATGAAACACCTAATCAATGACTGGCATTCCCATGGACAGCCCCAGGCCTTAGGATCTTTCTATGCATCCTATTAATATGCATTCCAAAGTTACTGGTTATTACTCCTTCTGGTCTGTTCCAGACTTGCTTATCTCTAAGAACTACTTGAATTCTGTTATTCATTGTATTCCAGATGCTATTTCTATCAAATTGGTATTCCTCTTATATTTTCCACTGTCCCAAATTGTGTATATAAAAAATACAAAAGACTGTTGGTTTTACTAACAGCTATAAGATTCATAATATTAATTCCTGTTAGAAAGTTGTAGTGTGTCAAGTTATACAGCTACTTCTACTGTCAGCACTCAGAATTGAGGTGACTTGAATTATTTATTGTCGAGTGTATTCAATATAAAAATACAATGAAAAATACAGTACATACATGCTGCCATTCACATTAACTTAGAATAAACTAAGAAGAAGAAAGATAACTTGAGAGTCCAACTTTCCTTTCCACTGCTGCTGTCCCGCTCCGGGTTCTCCAGCCCTCGCCATGCCTCTGTTAGAGCCCTGCTCTGGGCTCTCCAGCCCTCACCATGCCTCCGCCAGAGCCCCACTCCGGGCCTGTCAACGCTGCAGGACACAACCTGCGAGTTCAGCTTCCCACCATGTGGTTCCCTGTCGCGACCCAGCTCCTTCCTGACTCCTTTGGTAGGTAATTGAAAGCAGTGGATGTAACTAATAGATTGTTCTCAACTTATTCAGGGCGTACCAGGCATCTTTTAGAGATAAGAGAAGAGTTTTCTGAGACTAATTAACTTTCACATCTAGGTTTAAATGTTTTTCCCCTAATGCTTGTATTATACTTTGGTTATACGTGTGTCTATAATTATGTTGAAATCTATCTCTGTGATTATCTGAAGAATCTTTAACTACAACCTCTTTCTTAATATTGTGAATGGCCTCAAAGAAACAACTAATTGCTATAAAATAACTTCAGATGTTGTTTTCACAGCTGCTTAGTGAGTTAGGCTGCCTGGTTCACGGACTAAGACTTACACCCCTTGTTCTAACTGGTGCTGTTCACTTAATGAGACAACATCCTTTCATTAATGAGGCTGGAATCAATCACTTTTCTATCCTTAGGCATCCTCTCATCAAACTGTCTAGGATGGTTGCTTGTCGGGCATCCCGTTCACCTTGTATCTTTGAATAAGGTTACTCCCGTTATGTTTCACGTAAATGCTGGAGCAGGCTGTTTTATTCTGTTTAACCCTTGATGGTCATTTTGTCTTTCAAATATGAACCACCCTTATACCCATCCTGAGGTCAGAGCAAGTCAGAGGCTGTGAATTCTGTGGTGAGTAACTCACCGCTTGACTCTCCAAAGCCTGTCCACCATCTGCAAGGTGCAGTTTGGGAGTAGGATGGACTATTCTGTACTTGCCTGGATGAGTATGGTTTCAACAGCACTCAAACGTAACATCATCCAGAATGAAAAAGCTTGTTTTATCAGCATTCCATCTACTAACTTCATCATTCACTCCATCCGCCACTGACGTAATAGCAACGGCCTGTACCAACTACATGATGTACTGCAACAACTCACGAAGGGTTCTTCAGCACTGTGTAAACCTTGGACCTTCAGCAAGTACATGAGAATACCTCTACTGCGATTTTCCCTCCAAATTATGCACCATCCTGATTTGAACTGTTTTGGAGTTTCTTCATGATCACTGGGATGAAATCCTGGCACTCACTCCCAAACAGCAACATGGATGTACTTACACCACATGGACTGCAGCAATCCAAGAAGGCAGTTCGCTCCCATCTTCTCTTGGACAATTAGGGATAGGCGATAAATGTTGGCCTAGCCAGTCAAATTACATTCCTTGAACTAATTTCAAAACAAATTTGAAGAAATTTCTATCTCCATGAGAACCTCTGGAAGCAAAGCTTCTGAATTTGTTTGATGTCCATTTGAATAATTAGATTTCTGCACTGGGCAGGAATTTATTTGAATAAAGTCATGATCATGTAATTGTGCCTTTAGAAGGCCTGCTGTAATATTCTAGAGCAGATTATTATGGGGATGATTTGTTTTGATACAGTGGGAGTAGTAAAGATACTGTATAAATGTACATGTAATTTCCAAGATCAAATTAGAAAGTTCATACTGCAAAGTGCAAAGATCTGATTTTTGGCATGCCTTCATCCAGCATTTTCTTTTATTTTACAATGTTATTTTGAAGTATTGTGCTTTTCTGTCAACATGTGTACATTTTTTTTATGAAATTAATTTGGTGCAAGTAAACTCATGCATTAAGTATACTTTAAAGAGCATTTTAGTTTACTGCTTAAGTACATTCATACAGCTCCAAGGTGCTCAAAGTAAATTATGAAATTGTTTGGTTGTTTGATCCAGACCACTAAATGCTCCTTAAATTATAAAATGAAAAATGGGAGTGAGTTACAAATGTAACTTCCACTGTCCCTGTGGTACATTGGAAATAATTTGTAAGAGTTGGCTGAAGGCACTGTGTGCAGTACATCGTGCCTGACGAGTCCTGTTTTTGTTTTCAGTTTCCCCAGTGTTGCAATGGTTTTCTCAATTGTGTAATCAGTACAAAACTTAGTCTATAGCTTAACACTGAGCCACATTGGAATCTCTAGCATTGTTCAGTCATGATATTATTACAGCTGCGTTTTATGTTGTGGGCAATTAATTATATTTGAACATCTTTGTTCTCGATCTTAATTGACCAAGGTAATTAGAAGCTCACTTCATCAGGACACAGTGCAACCCAAATGTGCTATTAATGCACATTCTCAAGTCATGTCTCTTAGAAAAGCTAAATAACTTATTGATTTGACCAGGATTTATTCCTTTTACATTTTATTGTATTTTGTATTTGTGTTATATTTCAATAAATATAGGTTCCTATTGAAAACACTCTAATTTTTTAATCCTAAAGTTCGAAAGATTGCTTTATATATCTTGAAAACGATTAATTTTCCTTTTAATTAAAAGGTGTGTTTCTCCGATGGAACCGTTCCTTAAAATACTTAAATGAGGCCTGGGATGAAATAACTCACATCATTGAATATAATAAGGATCTACAGGCAAAAGTAAACGCACTTCGACGACAGCTAGCTGAACTGCAAACAGAAGACTAAAACTTGAAAACCCTTGACAGCAATTTTTGAATCATTACATTTACTACATTTAAAAGTAATAATTTGTATATTATGTGCATGTCTCAATCCCTGAGTATACTGGCATGTCGAGCTCTCTACAGTGAGAACCTTTCAACGAATTCTAACTATATGGTAACATTGATAGCGTAGATGATGTCTTGACTGTTTCTTTGTAGAAGAATGTTTACAGGTATGGTTTTAAAGTAAAATCATTTGTGCAAACTTTGGAGCTGACCATCCTGTGGAGTAAATGTTTTTTTGCATTTTTTCTTGGATTAAGTATTGCACAAATTATACAAAAATTTCTTTAAATTATCTTGCCTCTAAATTTCACATTAGGCTATTGTGTTTGGCTTTTTAAGCATGCATCAACATGTAGCTTTAACTGGATTAACAATGACATCAAAGTAGTGAATTGTGCAATTTAAGGCTGTAAGGCCTGAATCTTTGGGTAAGAAAATTATTGATTTTAGACATTTTCATCAGCTATTGAACTGGTTGATGTTTCTGCATTGTGACAGAAGCAATGTCCCTCAGAAATTATGATTTAACTAGTAGCAATTGAAATTTCTTCATGTGGAAATAATCCACCCCAACCTGTTACAAACAAAGGCCACTGCAAGCACAGCCAGATAGTTGTGTATGTCTACCAATGCCAAATGTCAAAACTTAAGGCCTTAAAATACTTAGTTGTTAACAGTCCATTAACTGAAATAAGAAAGCGCTTAACAGTGCCGGATGAAATAAATTCTGATTCTGTTGAGATGTATTTTGCAAGTGAGATCTTTCAGTGCTGCATTTATGAATTGTAAATGATTTGTAATTGATTTCAAGTACATTTGTAATAAAACTAAATTAAATGGTTTTGCATGTGAAGACAGTCAACAGTCAAAATAGTTCTTAATCTGGAAAGTAGATAATGTTACATTTTGCTAGCACACAGTAAATAGCAGTTTAAAAAAGGTACAGAAACTATGCCTCATGAGAATATACATAGTTCATCAAATAAACAAGGCCTCTAAATACATAGATCTAATCTGAGTTTTTAGACTTCTGATATCATTGTCTTCCCCTGAAGAAGAATATACTTTACCTTTATCAACCTTTGTAATGTCCCGTTGTAACACAGCTAAATGAAACCCATTTCTACATTTCTTTAAATATATTTGAATGAATTGCAGCCATATCAAGCAAAGTACATTTTCAAAATTTAGCTTAGCTGGAGATTTATTTCATTTAAATGTTTCTGATTAAGAAGTTTCAGTTTAAAATTTGAATTTGAAATATTGCCAAATTTTGGCTGGTAGCAAAATGAAAAGTTTCCATTCATCATTTGGAGTAGCACTTTATATCCTTTGATCAGAAAATGTTCCTGTTGAAACTTGAGTTTGCTTGCTCCTTGTGTGTTTGAGGGCATTGTTTGTGATATAAGCTAACGTTTGAAGTGAGCTCAAAGTAATGTCACTGATGCTGCAGAGCAGTGTGCACAATAAATTAATGTCAGTCACCATTGGTCTTTAGTTATGCATATGCTTGTATAGCTATTGTACTACTAGATCTTTGTCTGATCATGCCAACTTATAAAAAAATATTTATATCACACTACATTTAATTCTTTATTTTCAAATGTGATAGATGAACAATGTTAATGAAATAAAAGTTGACCTTGATGGTTTTAAAGTTTGTATTGGATAGCACACAACCTTCGTTCTTGAGGCCTTCTGTGTCAGTCAAGTAATTGAATGTTTCTATCGTGCTTAAAAGATGGATGTCATATCTACTTCACTCAAGTGAGTGCCTTTTGCACTTGTTCTTGCCCCAAATCCCACTTCACGTCTCTGATGAGAAAGGATTTTATCCTCCTTGTCTTAAGACAGCCATTCTGTCAGATTTTTGGGCGTACGTATTTTCCCAGAGATGGTTGTGATTGTTGCTGGCAGAATTTTGTGACACCAAATTAATTCTTTTAACAAAGTACGATCACCTTCTTCAACTTAGCTTCATCAAATCTAAAGTACAGTTTGCCTATGCTAAGGGCTTTTGTTTTGAAGCATGTAGCATGAATGCTAGATTTCTGGCTTGTTTCAAAATAAATTCTTGGTGTTCTACCAAGTTGTCCTTTTTACCTTTGTTCTGTGGTGTTAGTGAGGTTGACTTGGTGTCGATGGGAAATAGGTGGAAGCATGTAATTACTTTTGTTTAACTAGTTTTTCCATGGACTGGGAAAAGTTATACTAGACATGTTGCACTGTCATAATGCTTTGTAGAAACTTATTCTAAGCTTGGTAATCGTGGTAAATCATTCTGTGTTGCAGGACATACACTGTCATTCCATTGTGCTAAATGATATTGCCTTCAATCTATTCAGTTATGTGAACCAAATGTTTTTGTATATTTAAAAACTAGTTAAACTTTCCTCGATACTCAAGTGCATGTTTTCTTAATTAATATCTTTAGACAGTGAAGTTCAGGAATCATGAGAAGTGCTGTGAGCTGCTGTAATTCAGTAGGTGCTGTTTAAATAGTTCATTGCATACATTGGCTTGAATTTTGTACTTCTAAATATACCAAACTTGAGACTACACGGGGCCTATCTGCTGCATTCATTAGCACTTGTATTCTGCAAAGGCACCATGCATTGTTCTAGATGACTCTTTGAAATAATAAAATTTAAAACTATACTCTGGAATTATGTGTTTTTATGTGATTGCTTTTAAAGATTATAGAGTCATAAAATAGTCACAGCTTAGAAGGAAAGCATTCCACCCATCTAACTGATGCCACCTCTTGGCAAAAGCAGCTAAGCTCAACCACTCGCCATCCTAAAACCATAAGATGGAGGAGCAGAACTGGACCGTTCAGCCCATCGTGTCTGCTCTGCCATTCTGAGAGATCATGGCTGATCAGACAACACTCAAGTCCACTTTCTTACCTTTTCCCTATAACCCTTGATTCCTGATTAAAAGTCTGTCTATCTTATCCTTGAGGTTACTTAAGAGCCCAGTCTCGACATTCCTCCACGGTAAATAATTCAACAGATTCACTATCCACAAAGAAGATATTCCTCCTTATCAGTTTCAAACAGATCATCTCTCGTTCTGAGATTGTGTTGTTTGGTCCTGAACTCTCCAACAAGGGGAAACAACCTCTCTACATCTATCCTGTCAAATTCTCCTAAGAAACTTTTGCATGTTTCACTCAGATGGCCTCTCGTTCATCCAAACTCCACTGAGTACAAGTTCAGCCTACTTAAAATCTCCTCATTAGACAGTCCCTCCATTCCCAGGATCAGCCTTGTGAATCTTCTCTGGGCTGCCTCCAAAGCTGGTAAATCTTCCTTTTGATAAGAGGTCCCAACCTATACACAGTGTTCCCCTTATGGTCTAACTAGTGTAGTTTTAGTAACATCTCCCAATTTTCATAACTTCATTTCCTCTGCAACAAAGGCTAATGTTCGCCTTCCCGATTACTGGCTGAAATTGAACGCAACCTTTTTGTGATTTATACTTAAGGACTTGTCTGCTGTAACTTTCTGAAGTTTTTGTCCTTTAAGAAAAAAATCAGCTCCTCTATTCTTACCAAAGTGTATGTTCTCAAATTTTCTCACATTATATTCATTTGAACTGTCTATATACCTCTGAAAGTTCTCCAAATTATCTTCACCACTTGCCTTCTACTTGTCGTCTGCAAACTTATTCATAGTGGATTCACTTTTCTCATCCAAATCATTGATACATGTTATAAATAATTGTAACTCCTATGGCATTCCAGTAGTTGGAGATTGCCATCCTGAAAATGCCCGACTTATTCCAATTCTATCTTCCATTAGGTAGCCAATCCTCTATTTGTGATAATACGCAACCTGTAACACTAAGTTCTTATCATATAGCCTAATGTATGGTACCATATCAAATGCCTTCTGAAAACCAACACACAATTACATCTACTGCTTCCCCTTTATTTTTCCTACCAGTTACCTCCTCAAAGAATTCTAATAAATTTGTTGGGCATGGTTTTCCCTTCATGAAGCCATGCTAACTGAATGATCATATTATGTAGATTTAAATGGTCTTTTATAACACTTTATAGATTCTAATACTATTCCATTTTTTTGTTTCTAAGAACTTCTCTAATTGCCCTCTAAGAGCTTCGATTCCATTTGTCTGTACTACAGCTTCAAGAAGTACACTTGAGATCCTAACCACTTTTTGTCTTTTTTTTTAAAGCAAATCCTCATGATACTTGCAGTTCCTACTGCAAATCAGCAGTTCCTCCTATCTCTCCTCGTGATACTTTCCTGTCTTGTTAATCACCTTAAATTGGTGTTTTCTCATTCTGGTTGTGCCAATGGGGCCAGTTTTTCTATCTGCTTTGTTTCGACCCCTCATTTTGAAAAGCTGAATCCTTGTTTGGAGGTTGCATCTTGCCTTGTTCATACATAACCATTCTTTTCTTTTGGGTGTGCAGTGATGTTCCTGAATTCCTTATGAATCATTTGACAAAGATAAGGACTGATGAGGTCAAGTCAGACTATGTAGTTCAAGGTTGTCCATCCTGCAGTCCTGGGGCCACGTGTCCTGAACCCTAGTCATCAGGCCTTCAAAATCAAGGTAACTGAATCCTTTTTATGTATTGCTTATGTGTTGGCCTATCGTATTTGAATTTTTAGAACTGTCCTAACATTGTAGTCATATTTTTAGTAGTTTATTTAGAAGAAAAAGTTTTTTTTTTATGGAAGCCAAGTGTTGAAATGTTTGTCCTGTTGGCATATATGTTTGCAGAAAATGTAATGTGGTCTTTTAGAGTTTACACAGGTAGTTTTTCAGCTAAAATAATTGTTATGTGAGGCATTGTTCACTTTGGAGAACATACAAGAACCAATTTTAGTCGATTTAGTAAATGTGTAAAGTGATATTTTTTAAAGAAATGCACAATGTTAACATAGGCAAATCTGTGCTAATTATAGGGATGTGCAATGCTGGCCTGTCCAGCTCAGTCCACAACCTATGAATGGGGGAGAAATAGAAACTATAGCTAGGTGTAGAGCTGGATGAACACAGCAGGCCAAGCAGCATCAGAGAAGCAGGAAAGCTGATGTTTCGGGCCTAGACCCTTCTTCAGAAATGGGGGAGGGGAAGGGGATTTGAAATAAATAGGGAGAGAGGGGGAGGTGGATAGAAGATGGATAGAGGAGAAGATAGGTGGAGAGGAAACAGACAGGTCAAAGAGGCGGGGTTGGGGCCAGTAAAAGTGAGTGTAGGTCGGGAGTTAGGGACGGGATAGGTCGGTCCGGGGAGGACGGACAGGTCAAGGAGGCGGGATGAGGCTGGGAGGTAGGAGATGGGGGTGGGGCTTGAGGTGGGAGGAGGGGATAGGTGAGAGGACAGGTTAGGGAGGTGGGGATGAGCTGGGCTGGTTTTGGGATGTGGTCGGTGGGGGTAGATTTTGAAGCTTGTGAAGTCCACGTTGATACTATTGGGCTGCGGGGTTCCCAAGCGAAATATGAGATGCTGTTTCTGCAACCTTCGGGTGGCATCATTATGGCACTGCAGGAGGCCCAGGATGGACATGTCGTCCAAGGAGTGGGAGGGGAAGTTGAAATGGTTCGCGACTGGGTGGTGCAGTTGTTTGTTGCAAACGGAGCGTAGGTGTTCCACAAAGCGGACGCCAAGCCTACGCTTGTTTTCCCTGATGTAGAGGAGGCCACAACGGGAACAGCGGATACAGTATACCACATTAGCAGATGTGCAGGTGAACATGTGTTTGATGTGGAAGGCCTTCTTAGGGCCTGGGATGGGGGTGAGGGGGGACGTGTAGGGGCAGGTGTAGCACATCCTGCGGTTGCAGGGAAAAGTACCGGGTGTGGTGGGGAGTGTGGAGCGGACAAGGGAGTCATGGAGAGAATGGTCCCTCCGGAAAGCAGGTAAGGGTGGGGAGGGAAAAATGTCTTTGGTAGTGGGGTCAGATTGCAGATGGCGGAAGTGTCGGAGGATGATGTGTTGGATCCGGAGGTTGGTGGGGTGGTACATGGATTCTGTTTTGGTTGTTTTTGCAGCGAGAAGGTGCAAGGGATGAGTTGCAGGAATGCAAGGGACACAGTTGAGGGCGTTTTCAACCACCGTGGAGGGGAAGTTGAGGTCCTTGAAAAATGAGGACATCTGGGATGTCCGGGAGTGGAATGCCTCATCTTGGGAGCAGATGCGGCGGAGGCGAAGGAATTGGGAATAGTGGGTGGCCTACTTGCAGGAAGATGGATGAGAGGAGGTGTATTCTAGGTAGCTGTAGGAGTCGGTAGGCTTGAAATGGATATCGGTTTCCAGGTGGTTGCCGGAGATGGAAACAGACAGGTCCAGGAAGGAGAGAGAGGTATCGGAGATGGTCCAGGTGAACTTAAGGCTGGGATGGAAGTTGTTAGTGAAGTGGATGAACTATTTGAGCTCCCTGTGGGAACACGAGGCGGGGCCGGTACAGTCATCGATGTAACGGAGGAAGAGGTGGGGGATAGGGCCAGTGTAGCTTCAGAAGAGGGATTGTTCCACGTATCCTCTCCACCTATCTTCTCCTTTATCCATCTTCTATCCGCCTCTCCCTCTCTCCCTATTTATTTAAGAATCCCCTTGCCCTCCCCCATTTCTGAAGAAGGGTCTAGACCCAAAATGTCAGCTTTCCTGCCTCTGATGCTGCTTGGCCTGCTGTGTTCATCTAGCTCTACACCTTGTTATCTCAGATTCTCTACTATCGGCAGTTCCTACTATCTCTGTAACAAAAGAAATGATAGCGTTATTTTAACCCACCTTATTTAAAAATGAATACTGTAATAGAAGCATTTTAAGGTGCATGTGTATTTCAGAGAGTGCATGTACTGCAGACATGCTGTTGAAGCTTTTCACCTTGAACTCATCAGGATGTGACTGCAAACATGCCAGATCTCAAATGGAATAAAATTTTTTCTCTGCCTGAGAAGTGGGTGCTAATTGGTTGGCAAGTGGGCTGTGATAGAGGCATTGCTACAGAGAAGCGTTAAATATCAAAAGGTCAAGGAATTGCTTTGGGGGAATGCTGACACCACACCACACCACCTCCACTCCGCCCCCCCAAACCAACTCTGATTACCTTGCATTGCTTATTAATGTAATTCTTAGAACCACTGGGTATTCTTACAATTTTGTCTTGATGAGTGCAAGACATTTACCTTGGTCAACGTCTCCCCCTCTTCAGCAATACTCAAGAACTGTATTACAAAGTTAATGTTCGTACACCAGCAGTCACATGAAATCACTTTTTATTTAAAAGTGTAGAGGGTCATAAAAGCTTTGGTATGTGACAATATTCAGTGTTTTACACATTTTTAAATGAACTGAACCATTGTATAAATTAAGGTAATATGATTTGGACTATCCCTGCCCACTCTGTTTCCAAGTTGCAAGCAACCTATTTATATAAATGAGCGAATCTTGTTCCCATTTTTAAATTCTGTTCTATTTAACATTTTAAGTCTTTCTTCAATTAATACGTTCATGAATAAAAATAAAGATTTAAGAGGTTTCGGACCAAATCCAATATTTTATGACAAATTATTGCAGGAAAACATTTTTCCTTACTGTCTATATGCTTTCTCTCTTGGGTTGTTCACATTAATCTGGGAAAATAATCTTTAATTCCTGGAAACAGCAGGACCATCCTGAACAGATTGCATTCCTTTCTATGATTGAGAGTCAAGTGAATATGGCCAAAGTGTCCTTGAATTTCAGATGGTCATTACTGAATATGTGGATGTAAATGCCGGCCATTTGTTTGTCCATCCCGGATGTTACCTGTCCTCCTGTTAAGTGGCAGTTATATACTTGGTTCAGTATTGCCTTGATGTTGAGAACAGCAATTCCTGATAACCTTGCTTCTATATAGAAGGATAAAGTATAGAAATTGGACAAGGTTTTACATGGCAGACTAATCAAGATATTAACAGCCCATGGAATTCAGGGCAGTTTGGCAAATTGGATCCAAAATGCCTTCAAGTCAGGAAGCAGAGTGTAATGGTCGAAGGATGTTTTTGTGACTGAACATCTGTATCCAGTGTCATGCTATAGGTTCAGTGCTGGGTCCCTTGCTGTTTGTTGGCTTGAATGGAGGATGTAGGATCAATAAGTTCGTTCATGACACAAAAATTGGAGCTGTCGTAAATAATGAGGAGGAAGGCCTTAGAGTAAGGTCAGGTTGGTCAGGTGGGCTGGTAGGAGCAAATGAAATTTAATCTTGAGAAGTATGCAGTAAAGGTCAGTGGATGTTGTTTATATGGACTTCACTAAAGCATTTTGACAAGGTTTCTCCTAATAGCTGGTCCAGGAGATTCTCACATAGTCATTTGGCAAGATGGGTACAAAATTAGCTTAATCACAGACAGAGGAGAGTGTGAGGGGGTGTTTTTCTAGCTGGAGGACTGTGACCATTGGTGTTACTCAAGGATCAGTGCCAGGACCCCTATTGTTTGTAATATATATGATTGGATGAAATGTAGATAATTTCATTAGTAACTTTGACAATAACATAAAAATTGGTGCAATTGTGGATAGTGAGCAAAGTTATCAAAGGATACAGCAGGATGTAGATCAGTTGGAAAGTTAGGTGAAGAATGGCACTTGGAGTTTAATCTGAACAAAAGCGAGGTGATGCATTTTGGGAGGTTAAATACAAGAAGAAAGTATACAGTAAATGTCAGGACTCTTAGGAGCATTGATTCGCAGAGGAATCTTGGGTCCAAGTCCTTAGCCTCCACAAAGTGGCAACACAACTGAATAAGGTGGTAAAGAAGGTGTACAGCCAGGGCTTTGAGTATGAAAGTTGGTAAGTCGTGTTACAGATGTGCAAGACTTTAGGCCACTGTAGTTACTCCACATTTGGAGTACTGATTACAGTCTAGTCACCACACTATAGGAATGATATGATTGTACAGGAGAGGGCACAAAAGAAGTTTAACAGGATGTTACCTGGATTAGAATACGTTAGCTATAAGGAGAATTTGGACAAACTTAGGTTTTTGCTAGAGCATTGGAGGCTGAGGGGTGACATGATAAAAGTATATAAAATTGAAATACATGGATAGGGTATAAAGTCAGAGCCCTTTTCCTAGGCTGGAAATGTCAAATACCAGGAGACATGAGTTTAAGTTGTTAGTGGGAAATGTAAAAGTTTTTTACACAGATGGTGGTAAGTGTCTGGAATGCGCTGCCAGGGGATGTAGTAGAAGGAGTTATATTATCAAAGTCTAAGAGACATTTTGACAGACTTGGAACAGGCAAGCAATAGAGGAATATGGACCATGTGCAGGCAGATGGGATTAGTTTAGAATGGCATTATGGGTGACACAGACACGGTGGGCAGAAGGGCCTGTTGCTGTGTTGCACTGTTATATGTTCTCTCTTCTAAGTGTGAGGTGATGCATTTTGGGAGGACTAACAAGGGAAGGGAGTACACATTAAATGGTAGGACCCTAGGAAGTACAGAGGATTAGCGGGACCGTAGTGTGCATGTTCATAGATCCTTGAAAGTAGCAGGTCAGGTAGATAAGGACGTTCATAAGGCATTTGGGATACTTCCTTTTATTAGTCATGGCATTGAATACAAAAGCAAGGAGCTTATAATACGGCTTTAAAGAATGTTAGTCAAACCACATATGATGTATTGTATGCAGTTCTGGTCACCACACTACAGGAAGGATATGATTGTACTGGAGAGGGTGCAGAGCATGTTAACCAGAATGTTGTTCTGAGGGTCACTGGACTGAAACATTAACTCTGATTTATCCTGACAGATGCTGCCAGACATGCTGAGCTTTTCCAGCAACTTCTGATTTTGTTAACCAGGATGTTGCCTGGATAGGAGCAATTCAGCTACAGTATTAAGAGAGATTACATAGGCTGGGGTTGTTTACCTCAAAGTAAAGAAAACTGAGGTGGGTGGGTGGGTTGGTTGGGGGAAGGGGGCAGGGGTGTGCACGCTTGATTGAGCTGTACAAAGTTATAAGGGACATAGATAGGACAAATGGGAGAAACATGTCTCTGATAGGAATCGATAACAAAGGGGCACACTTTTAAGCTAAGGAGCAGAAGGTTTAGAGGGGATTTGAGGAAATTTTTTCTCACCCAGAGGATTGCGGGTATTTGGGAAAACTACGGCTTAAAACGTTGGCTGGGGCAGGAACTCTTAAGACGTTTAAGAACTATTTAGATAAGCGCTTGAAAGGCCATTGCAATCAAGGCTACAATCCAAGTACTGGAAAATGTGATTAGAATAAGTAGATGTTTGATAAATGGCATGGACCTGATGCCCCAAAAGGGCCTTTGTCCATGCTGTGGAAAAAAAACTATGACTGTTTGACTTATGACTAAACTAACCAAGTGAATTTTGGTTTTGTCCTTTGTCCTTAACAAGTTGAAGACGGAAATGTTCCTGGAGCTGCCTCTGTTATCGCCTATTAATCTACTGCCATTCAATAAAGAGTATGATAGGTTTGCACAATTTCCCTCTGAGATTACTTTTGGCATTTAAAATACAAATAACCTTTATCTGGTGGCTTCACTAGATGGAAGCCTCATTCTAATGTATGCTTAGTGCTGCTCCAAATACCCTCTCAATTTCTCTTTTGAACCAAGGTAGATATCCTGAATAAAGAAACATTTATGACACCGATTATGACTGATGGTATTCTGCCATTGATGGCTTGCTGTCTGTTGCCAACTATGTTGCAATGTAGAAGATACCACCTTTTGGATGTCACACCAAACTGTTCTGACTTCAGTTGTAAAAGATTTTGTGGTACTACTTCCAAAAAGAAATGGAGAATTCTGAAGAAGGGACCTGACCCAAAACGTCAACTTTCCTACTCCTCTGACGCTGATTGGCCTGCAATTGCATGAAGCTGTTGCTTGCCTTGTCTGATAGCCCTACCAACTTCATACATCTGCCCCTAGATGTTACTCAGGGTTTTCAGGTTAACTGGACCTCAGTACACATACTAAACAAAAAATTGAAAGAATTGCAGATGCTGTGAATCAGAAACAAAACAAAATCAGAAATTGCTGGAAAAACTCAGCAGGTCCGGCAGCATCTGTGAAGAGAATTCAATAACGTTTCAGGTTCAGTGACCTTTCTTCAGAACAATTCAGAACATTAACTCTGATTTCTCTCTACAGATACTGCAGACCTGCTGAATTTTTCTAGCAAGTTCTGTTTTTGTTTTGTTTCAGCGCTAATAATGTTTGCAATGTCCAATTTTCCTTCTCGCAATGATGGAAGGTAGAGTCAGACTTGTTGCAAAGACATCGAAACTTGCTTGGGAGATGAGACGGAACAAAAACAGTGAAAGACATTTGCCTGGTACAGGAACAGGCCTGCAGTTTCTGAGCAAAGAACTGGAAATTGGGAACCAAGAGGGTGCATCAGTTGATAAGTCAAGAGACCCAATTGAATGATTGAAATGTCTTTGGATGAACAATCCATAAACTCAGGCTAATGTTCTGGATACGTGGGTTCAAACCTCACCTTGGTAGATAGAGCAGCACTGGCGGCACTTTCTCCCTGCTCAAGCCAGGCCTCATTTCCCTAACCCTTGCCAGCTGTGCATGTTCAGACACTTGCTGTTGTTGCCAGGTGAAGTCCACTGTGCATATATCCTACTTCTGTGAGACTCCAAATCCCCTCTATGTTGGCACAAATACAAGATATTGGTGCTACATGACTACATCACATAATAAATAAGTTGGTGAGAAGGGAAAAAGTAGCCTCAAATTGAAAGTGGCCCTCAACAAAATCTCAAAAGTAAGCCCACTGGATGGTGGAAATGTGACACACTTTTTTGCAAGGGTTTAACTTCCATCCAGAAATTGTATCTGAAAATGTACTTTCAGTACTCAAAATGAGATTCCTTTAGTAGATAGCCTGATCAGCAAAATAAGATATTAGTTGTATCCAGCTGACTTACTGTGGTAAAACAAGCTCCAATAAGTACAGTATTGTTAATTTTGCCAGCTTCTAATCGTTGTCATGTTTCATGCTTGTTTCTACAGCCCTGCCTGTAGAAAAGGAATAAGTTGGCAGACCAGAAAAATTAGCTTGTACAAAATGAATTTCCTTCCATTAAAAAAGGAACAGCATGGTGGTTCAGTGGTTAGCATGGTTCCCTCACAGTGCCAGGGACACAGGTTTGAACCCACCCTCTGGCAATTGTCTGTGTGAAGTTTGCATATTCTTCTTGTGTCTGCATGGGTTTCCTCAGAGTGCTCCAGTTTCCTCCAAAGATGTGCAGGTTAGGTGGATTAGCCATGGCAAATGCAGGAATAGGGTAGGGAGAGGGTCTGGGTGGGATGCTGTTCGGAGGGTCAGTGTGGACTCAATGGACCAAATGGCCTGCTTCCACACTACAGGGATTCTACGATGACTTGGGGCAGCTTGACCAGCATATGTCCAATTCCATCTTTGAAACCACAATAGAAGTACAAACTATAACTAAACGTCTTCAGACATTAATTAAACAGAATGTTTTTCAAAGTGTTTTCATTATTTGGCATTATAAATGAAATGCTAATATCCCTTTGTGATTTGACTTGAGATATTGTGGAACATTTTTGAATTTGATTTTTGCATGCTTTTGCACTGCTTCTGAAATCTTGATACTGCTGTGGTAGTACTTGAATACCTCTGGAACAGGTTGATCAATTATTATAGGTATCATTTTTAACATCATTACTTGCTTTTAAGACTGAAGATCAAGTAATTTGACAGCCTAAACTTGAGTGGGCATTTGTCTCTAATTCAAAAAGTCATTGTTTGAACTTTTGACATGAGCATATTGTCTAGGCTGACACCTTGATATGCTGCTGAAACCATACCGCACTGAGAGCTGTCCATCTGATGATTCATTAAATTGCAACCCTATCTCCCATCTTAAGTAAAAGAATTCAAGTTATGATTTGAAGAACATGGACTTAAATTCACTTGGCCACTGTTAATCCCTTAAGCATCATCACGAGAAACAGATTATTTATCTCATTCGTCTTTGTGCAACCTTGCTGTGCACAAAATAGTCATCTTGTTTGTCTGTGTGTCAAAATAATGACTACATGTTAAAAATATTTACATATCCACAAAGCACTTTACAGCACCTTGAGGATTCACATAACTCTACAAGTTATGTGAATGCAAATTTATTCTGTAGATAAGACCTGAAAAGCCTGCACTGCAAAATGCATTGATCCAAGCTCTTATTTCTCACCTGACCAGTCCTGAGGCAATCTCGTGCAAAATCATATTTTAGTTTCTACACTTGGTAACAAGCACCCAACACTAACAAAATGGTGGCAAAATAAGACGCTTCAGCTGGAGCTCCTTTGTTCTGCCCATTCTTTTTCTTTCCTCTAATTTTTTTTCCCTCCAATTTTTGACTTGGACTTACCCAGACAGAAATGGAGGAGCTGGCGAGTTCCAGAGTGGGGGCCAGCATGGGGAGTTGAGTCCCGGAATGGAGGCCGGTGCAGGGACTCGAGTCCCAGAGAAAACTTAACTTGGAGCATCTAAGAGCCAATGCGGAGAAGATTGAGGCTTGGAGCGGAGCAGGGACAGTTGTTGGACTGGGGTCTGGTCCAAAGGGCAGTCAGACCATGTGTGGAAGCCCCTGCACTGAGCTACTGCAATATAATGTTTGTTTGTAATTTGATTTTTTTTTTTCCTTTATTCATTTGCAGGATGAGGGTGTTGCTGGCTAGGCAGCATTTATTGCCCATCCCTAATTGCCCAGAGGGCAGCTAAGAGTCAACATCGGTGTGGGTCTGGAGTCGCATGTAGACCAGACCAGGTAAGGATGGCAGTTTCCTTCCCTAAAGGACATTAGTGAACCAGATGGATTTTTCCAATTGGATTCACGGCCATCATTAGACTGTTAATTCCAGATATTTATTGAATTCAAATTCCGTCATCTGCTGTGACGGGAGTCGAACTTGGGTCCCCAGAACGTTATCGGGGTCTCTGGATTAACAGTCCAGCGATAATGCTTAATCCTTAAGGGAGAGAGTGTGCAACCAGCAGTCATGGTACACATCGGTACCAATGACATAGGTAGTAGAAGGACTGAGAATGTGAAAAACGAGTACAGGGAGTTAGGTTTGAAGCTGAAGTCCAGGACAAACAGGGTAGTTACTTCTGGATTACTTCCAGTGCCACGTGATAACAAGGTAAGAAATAGGGAGAGAGTGCAGCTAAACATGTGGCTACAGGGCTGGTATAGGAGGGAGGGCTTCCAGTATGTGGATAATTGGAGCACATTCTGGGGAAGGTGCGACCTGTACAGTAAGAATGGGTTGCACCTGAACCAGAAGGGCACAAATATCCTGAGAGGGAGGTTTGCTTGAGCTAGATGCGATGGTTGAAGCTAGGTTGGCAGGGGTTGGGGAACCAGATTTGTAATTCAGAGGATGAGGTATTCAGCCTTCCAACAGACACAACAGGGAGCAGTTGTTAATAAAGAAATGCGGTCGATGGAGCGTAATTGTGGATACAGAGGTGGTTTGTGATGTGTATATTTCAATGCTAGAAGTATCAGAAATAAGGCAGATGACCTTAAAGCATGGGACCGTACTTGGAACTACGATGTTGTGGCCATTACAGAAACTTGGGTAACTCAGAGACAGGAATGGTTGTTGGAAGTTCCGGGATTTAGATGCTTTAAAAGAAATAGGGAAGGCGGAAGAATAGGCGGGGGAGTGGCATTGCTAGTCAGGGCTAGTATAGCAGCTACTGAAAGGCAGTTCAAGAATGATATGTCTACAGAGTCAGTTTGGGTTGAGGTTCAGAACAAGAAAGGAGCAGTCACTTTGGGTTTTTTTTTACAGACCCCCTAATAGTTGCAGAGTAGTGGAGGAGCGGATTGGGAGGCAGATACTGGAAAGGTGCAGAAGTCACAGGGTTGTAGTCATGGGTGACTTCAACTTTCCAAATATTGATTGGAAACATTTTGGTTATAATAGTTTAGATGGAGCGGATTTTGTCTAGTGCGTTCAGGAAGGAGTCCTGACACAGTATGCAAATACAGCAACACGAGGAGAGGCCACTTTGGCTTTGGTGCTTGGCAAGGAACCGGGCCAAGTGTTCGACCTGTTGGTAGGAGAGCATTTTTGGCGGTAGTAATCATAACTCTGTTACTTCTACACTAGTCATGGAAAAGGATAGGTACATACAGCAGGGTAAGGTTTATAATTGGGCGAAGGGTAATTACAATTCTGTTAGGCAAGAACTGGGTAACATAAAATGGGAACAGATGCTGTCAGGGAAGAGCACCACAGAAATGTGGAGATTGTGTAAAGAATGCATACTGCATGTGCTTGATATGTTTGTCCCTAGCAAGCAGAGAAGATGCGGTTGTGAGGGAGCCATGGTTCTCGAGAGAGGTCGAACGACTGGTTAAGAGGAAGAAGGAGGTTTATGTAAGGTTTAGGAAACAAGGAACTGAAAAGGCTGTTGAGGGATACAGGTTAACCAGGAAGGAGCTGAAGAAAGGGCTTAGGAGAGCTATAAGGGGGCGTGAGAAAACCTTGGCAAATAGGATCAAGGAAAAGTCCAAGGCTTTTTACATGTAAAACAGGAATAAGAGAATGACCAGACAAAGGGCAGGGCCGATCAAGGACTGTAAAGGGAATTTGTGCACGGATACTAAAGAGGTAGGAGAGGTTCTTAATGAATACTTTTTTTCAGTATTCAAAACTGAGAGGGACCTAGTTGTAGAGGAGGACAGTGTGAAACAGGCTGGTAGGCTAGAGGAGGTCGAGGTTCGTAAGGAAGGTGTACTAGGAATTTTGAGGAACTTGAAGATAGATAAGTCCCCTGGGCCAGATGGGATTTATCCCAGGATTCTATGGGAAGCGAGGGAAGAGATCGCAGGGCCTTTGATGATCTTTTCGTCCTCACTGTCAACAGGTATAGTGCTGGAAGACTGGAGAAAGGCAAACGTCATTCTCTTGTTCAAAAAAGGGAATAGGGATAACCCCGGAAATTACAGGCCAGTTCGCCTTACGTCAGTGGTAGGCAAATTATTGGAAAGGGCTCTGAGAGATAGGATTTATGATCACTTGGAAAGGCACAGTTTGATTCATGATAGTCAGCATGGATTTGTGAGGGGTAGATCATGCCTCACAAACCTTACTGAATTCTTTGAAGAGGTGACCAAACACGTGGATGAAGGTAGAGCAGTGGATGTGGTATACATGGATTTAAGTAAGGCGTTTGATAAGGTTTCCCATGGTAGGCTCATGCAGAAGGTAAGGAGGCATGGGATAGGGGGAAATGTGGCAGATTGGATTCAGAATTGGCTGACCCTTAGAAGACAAAGGGTAGTAGTGGATGGAAAATATTCAACATGGTGCTCAGTTACGAGTCATGTACCACAAGAATCTGTTCTGGGTCCTCTTCTATTTATGATTTTTGTGAATGATTTGGATGAAGGAGTGGAAGGGTGGATTAGTAAGTTCACGGACGATACTAAACTGGGTCGTGTTGTGGACAGCGCGGAGGGCTGTTCTAGGTTACAAAGGGACATCGATAGGATGCAGAACTGGGCTGAGAAGTGGCAGATGGAGTTTAATCCTGAAAAGTGTGAGGTGATTTATTTTGGAAGGACAAACTTGAAAGCAGAATACAGGGTTAACAGAAAGATTCTTGGCAGTGTGGAGGAGCAGAGGGATCTTGGGGTTCGTGTCCACAGTTCCCTGAAAGCTGCCACCCAGGTGGATAGAGTTGTTAAGAAGGCGTATGGTGTGTTAGCTTTCATTAATGGAGGGATTGAGTTCAAGAGCCGTGAAATTATTCTCCAGTTATACAAAAGCCTGGTTCGGCCACATCTGGAGTATTGTGTCCAGTTATGGTCGCCTCATTACAGGAAAGATGTGGAAGCATTGGAAAAGGTGCAGAGGAGATTTACCAGGATGTTGCCTGGAATGGAGGGAAGGTCGAGAGAGGTTGAGGAAAGGTTGAGAGAGCTCGGGCTTTTCTCTTTAGAACGACAAAGGATGAGAGGTGACTTGATCGAGGTGTACAAAATGATCAGAGGTATAGAGACAGTGAGCAGCCAGAGGCTTTTTCCTAGGGTGAAGGTAGCTATTATAAGTGGGCATAGTTTTACAGTCAGTGGAGGTAGATATAGGAGAGACATCAGAGGTAGGCTCTTTACTCCGAGAGCGGTCGGGGCATGGAATGCATTGCCGGAGAGGGTAATGGAGTCGGCCTCATTAGGGGTATTTAAGCAGCTGTTAGATAGGCATGTGAATGATAGCATCAGGTAGGGGTGGAGGTTGGATAGACCTTAGGATTAGGGTAAAAGTTCGGTACAACATCGTGGGCCAAAGGGTCTGTACTGTGCTGTACTGTTCTATGTTCTATGTTCTGTGTTCTGATACCACTAGGCTATTGCTTCCCTTATTTATCTCACTGTAATCTCTATCCATTTAACTATTGTCATATTTCTAACTATGAATTGCTGTAAAGTAATGCAGCTACTTTTTTTAATTCCCCTTTTCATATCTAAGCTTTGTATCTAAGAGAGTGCCATAAATGGTGACATTGTAAAAGTTTTCACTGTACTCTCGTATTTCTGTGCTTGAGTATATGTGACAAAGGATATTCTAATTCCATTCTTTACCACACCACTATTAATTTTGACTCCTTTACAGATTGGTTGTATAGCATTTACAATGAATGCGCAGAAGCTTCCTTCAGCAAAATATAGGCAAGGTGTTTTGTTCCCACCAGCAAATGCATTCGCTGACCAGTGACTCAGTCCCCCTCCTTGAAATTATCTGAGGTTATAATACAGAGTTTGCAGTCTTTGTCTGATTTGAATTTGTGATAATCTTTCAATCCGCATCACATATTTCCATGTTTTTAACAGTTGACTCCATCCTGCCTCAATACTTCATTGTGAACTGCCTAATGAACAGAAATATTTCATGTTTATCAGTTTCTCCTAACACCTTGATGATATCAATCAACTCACCCTCAAGCCGTCTAAAGTCTAGAGTACAGACCTGAAAGAACATAGCTCCACAAGTTGAGGTGTCATTCTGTTCGCTGGCAACTGTCTGAGAGCAAACCAGACTTCTGGATTTAACATACAGTTCAACAATTTCAAATCATAATTTTTAACCCCATTTTTCTTCAAGTTTTTGTTTCGCTGGTCTTTTTTACCTATTTTCCTAGTCCGTTACTTTGCATTATTTGACTTCCTTTGTTTATCTATCCTAATAGGTCCTTGTTCAGCTCATTGTCCTGCTTTTGTTTAGTAATATTTCTTGTGAAGTGTTTTGGAACACTTTATGTTAAAGCCCTCAGTAAGTACAAATATTGTTGCGAAAGAAACTTAGCAGGCATGGCACCCGTATGGAACGAGAAACAGTAACAGTATGACACTTTTTCTGAACTCAAATTGTTCCTGCGATTGTCTGATTTAGCTCATTTTCCATAATATAATTATGGTTCTTGTGCTGGAACTTGTTATAGACCATTCCAAAGCTACATTATTCCGCTGTTCCCACCAATAAAATGAATAGAACTTCCAGGGAACACAAACTGGCAAGGTGGCTCAGTGGTTAGCACTACTGCCTCGTCATGTCAGGAACTGGGGTTTTGATTCTAGCCTTGGGTGACTGTGTGGAGTTTGCACATTCTCAATTTGTCTGTGCAGGTTTCTGCCAGGTGCTGGCAATGCTAAATTGCCCCGTAGCGTCCACAGATATGCAGGCTTAGATGGATTAGCCATGGCAAATGAGAGGTTATGGGGATAGGGTGGAGGGAGGAAGGTGAGTCAGTGTCGATAGGCAGAGTGGCCTTCTTCTGCACTTTAGGGATTCTAAACCGTACATGGTCATACACCACAGAAACAGACCCTTCATTCCAACTCATCCACACTGACCAGACATCCCAGTCTGTCCTGTAGAGCCCCATATTCCTATAAACCCTTCCTATTCATCCACCCATCAGGATGCCTTTTAAATGTTGTAATCGTACTCACCTCCGCCACTTCCTCTGGCAGTTCGTTGCAGCCATGCACCACCCTCTGTGTGGGAAAAAAACTACCCCTCAGAAAGCTGCATTTGCTTTTTGGATAAGATGCCTGAAAAATAAAACTAGATGATGTTGCTCAGCCAAGCAATTCCTTGCAGACACATTTACCAGCACCAGGTCAGATGAACAATATTTCAAACTCAATTTTAGCATCAAATTACTGGACTTTCAACATACAAACCAAGCTCAGTCTGTCTTCTGTTCTTATCTGACTTGTTCCAGAAGACTTCAGCCCTGAAAAGCATTCTTCAATTACACGACTGTCACATCAGCTCCCTCTGCTCTCAACTTCTGCCAATGTGCTCTTCCAGGAGCTCTTCGTCTGTCCTGGCTAGCTCATTCTGTATTGCTTTAGTGATTTCTTCCTATCCAAATTCTTTCCTCTTGAAGATCTTTAATCTTAACCTGCATGTTGTTTCATCTGTTCAATGTGGTTGACTTCCACGCCAGTCCAATACTCAGGTCAGTCCTTCACATTCAACACTTTCTTTAAAGTGGACTTTCTGCATAGGCAAAGTCTGTAATCTTAAAAAGCGGTCCAATGCCAGATTTTTGTTTGACAGCTAGTTCTGCCATAACGTGTTTCATTAATATGAATTGGCTGTAATGTAATTGATGAATAGTGGATGCTGCTTGGATAACACAAACTTTCTACTGTAGGGTACGGTGGTTTTCTATAGCAATTTCCCTATAATGTGATTTTCTGTGACGATTTTCAAAAGCGCGAGGTCACACAAGAACGCAACTATCGTGTTATAGGAGAGCTATCTGTACTCTGCATCTAAATATAACACTTTAGATTGGCAGATATAAAAACTGAGCACTTTTTGCCCAAACCATATCTTCAGCCTTCAAACTGCAACAATTTAAAAGCTTCGTATTTTCAGTGTTTTATCAAGACGTGGTTCATCAAGACAGCAGTGGTTAGCACCGCTGCTTCACAGCGCCAGGGACGCAGGTTCAGTTCCAATCTCTGGCAACTGTCTGTGTGGTGTTTGTACATTTTCCCCGTGTCTGCGTGGTTTTCCTCCCGGTGCTCCAGTTTCATCCCACAGTCCCAAAGATGTGCAGGTTCAGTGGATTGGCCATGCTAAATTGCCCGTTGTATCCAGGGATGTGTGGGTAAGGTGGATTAGCATGGGAAATGCAGGGTTACAGGGATGGGGTTGGGGGGCACGGGGAGCGGTTGTTGTCTGGGTGAGATGCTCTTCAGGGAGTCGGTGTGGACTTGTTAGGCCGAATGGCCTGTTTCTACACAGTAGGGATTCTATTCTATATCTCCTATATTCAAATCCAAATCATTTTTACAAATGATGAAAAGCAGTGGACCCAGCACTGATTCTTGTGACACACCACTGGTCACAGGCCTCCAGTCCAAAAACATCCCTCCACCATCATCCTCTGCCCCCAACTTCAAGCCAATTTTGTATTTAATTAGCTAGCTCTCCCTGAATTCGGTATGATCTAACCTTCCTAACCAGTCGACCATGCAGAACCTTGTTGAATGCTTTACTGAAGTCCATACAGACAGCATTTACCACTCTGCCTTCATCAATAACCTTTGTCACCTCTTGACACAATTTCCCACGCACAAAGCCATGCCAACTGTCCCTAATCATTCCCTGCCTTTCCAAATGTAAATCCTGCCCCTCGGAATCCGCTCCGACAACTTACCTACGTCCTTAACTAACAGTGGGATGTGGAAGTTGCTATATTAATGCAGGCTTTTAGTTTGTAAAATCAAGCTTGATGACCTTGTGATGTGATATAAAGATCCAATTTACTAAACCAGGGTTACTGTATTAAGGTGGGGGCTGGGTCTGGGTGGGATGCTCTTCTGAGGGTCAGTGCAGGACTCGATGGCGAAATGGCCATCTTCTGTACTGTGTGGATTCTATGATTCTACAACTTAATCCAACACTTAATTTTGTAACGTTATTTTGAATGTTCTAATGCTTATTTCAAGTGTAAATCCACTTTTAGAACATCAACAGTATATGTAAATTCTGCAGCCATTAGCAAAATGGTTTCGTACAGAGTATACGTACCACCTTTATAATCCTGCAGATAAAGTTACCTGGTGCAATGTTTGAGTTCTTTGAAGACTGATCCAACCTCTGGTGATAAATGTTATGATAGATTATTATTATTACTTTGTGAATTGGTTCTAAATTAGAATTAGAATTGATTTTCACTTCTGGTTCTGTGAAAGTAGCATTTTTCAGAAGGTTAGAACATAATTTTTTGAACAAAATTCAAATCAGCCCTTCCAAGAAAGCATATGGTTTAAGTTAAACGATTAGCAAGTTACCTAGGGAGACAGTTATTTAAGTGTTTGCTAAGTAGAATTTTTGCATCCTACAGAGACAGATGACCCAGCACCAGAAGCAAGTTAGTATAATTGTTTCATTGCAGAGTAAGGGCGGTTTTATTTAGTCAGTCTTCGTGCTTTCCAAGCTAGAAAACATCTTGAGCTGTTTCAGCAGTCTTTTTTTTTTCTCTTTTCGTTCAGTGGGAAAAGTCAGTGAATAAGCCCATGTGTCTAGGAGAGACAGGAAGAATTGCATCTTCTGAACGTGCAGAAAGTTACCAACCTGAATACTTGTGACCTTGTAAGTAGAGTTATTAGTTTTATCGTGATAGGAATGATACTTCAGTCAAATTAAGTATTTGCAGAGAATATTGCTTGAAAGAAAGGTTGAATCTTTCTATTTGCTGTTTATCATCAGATTTTTCCAAATCAGCATATGCGTAGCTTTGTATTTTTATTATGCAAAAAACTTTGTTAAACATTCATTTACAACCTCATGTGCATGTATTTTGTGACTGACCATTCCTGTTCTGAGGAAGGGTCACTGGACCGGAAATGTTAACTCTTGTTTTTTTCTTCATAGATGCTGCCAGACCTGCTGAGCTTTTCCAGCAACTTCTGCTTTTGTTCCTGATTTACAGCATCCCCAGTTCTCTTGGTTTTTATTTAGTTGGGATCATGATACTACTAAATCCTCAAATCTTCAACAGCAGTAAGTGGAAATAAATGCAATAAGGTACAATCACACACAATCAACTGTGGAATATTGGAGAAAGTTGACAACTGATCTCGGAAGCCAATACACTGTCATGGTTTCCATTGCTTGGTGCAAGTGCTATTGAATTTTCAGTTCTCTACCTTTTTAAAATGTTTTTTCTTAATTGTACTGCAAGTTCAGTACTTTCCTGCACTGGAGTATATGGCATTACAGTACTTCTTTTTTTAAACATATATATATATATATCTGGACATTTGTTACAACATGGGGATTGCAAGCCTGATGAAATCAGATTCGCTAATTGTATTTGTAACACCGTGAAATTAAAATATACAATGACTCTCAAACTTTCCCAATTGTTCATAATCAGGCATTAAGAATAGGCTTAACTTAAACAGAAATTAACAATTTATTACTAATACTGTAACTTCAGACAAAAACTAAACAAAAAGGTAATCTAATAAACGTCTGATTTTAACCCCAATCTTCTGTGATTGTAACCCCCCACTCTCTCTCTGACAGAGTGATGGACAGTTATCAATCAATCTTTTGAAGCCTGTATAGGCTTCCTCAATACATATTGATTACTACTAAAGCTTAACTTTCTGAAGAAGGGTCCCGACCCAAAACATCAACTTTCCTGCTTGTCTGATGCTGCCTGGCCTGCTGTGTTCCTCCAGCACCACATTGTATTGTGTCATCTCTGCCTTTCTCAGCTCTATTTGAGGTGGTCTGTTGAAAGCACATGATCAGTAAGTTTCACATGATTGGGAAGGAGAGATCACATTTGCAGTGAAAACAGGCCAATGAGTTTTTACTTTGCAGATTTTGGAGCAGCATGGAGTTTTGGTGCAGTGGGTTAGAGGTGCTTTTTGTTTTCTTTCTTGGTTCATAGTATGTAAGGTCTTTCAGCAGGATAAATCAAAGCTCACGATCAGGAGATCAGCACTCAATAAAGAATGACATCACAGGAAAACTATAATTTCATTGGTTGGTAATACCTGCTAATTTGACTATAAATTACTTTTAGACTAATGGTAGAGTGGAGAAATAAATTGCGTCTCAAAAGCTAAAAGATCAATAAGAAATCTTTTTAAAAAAAACTAAAATAGAGATGCAAGGTTGGGCAATTTGTTGTACCTGCATGATCTGAAAGCTGGTGGACTCAATTGTGGTTCATAATGATCATGTCTGTAGCGAGTGTTGGTTATTTGAAGAACTCTGGCGCAGAATTGATGAGCTGGAGACTCAGCTTTAAATGTTGTGTCAGTATTGGTGCCAACTCCCAGCAAGAAAACTGATACGAGGGGCACCCAGAAGGAGGGACAGGCTGGAGAGGAGGAAAAGGTAGCCATTGCAGTGGCACAACAACTCGCCCAACCTCCACCTGAACAGAGTCAATGGAGAAGATGAGGGATTGCATACTGGTGAGGAAACAACCAGAAGAGAAAAGTGCATCAGGCCCCCAAAGCCCCACAGCAAAATGGAAAGTGGAGCTGCGTGATGGCTTCACCAGCTGCTCCCCTGACGATGACGTGTAGAGAGATGGCCATCAACAGAAGAGGCTGAGTACTACAGGGGAGAAGGAGAGGAGCACTCCCTAACCTGGAAATGCCAGATGTCCTGAGGAGTCTGGGTAAACCCTGACTTCCAGCCATTGGGCATCACAAAGTACCCACTGCACCATAGGTCCAGGCAACCGCAGTGATGCTCCAAATCATGAGCTGAGCATGACCGTCCCTGTGTCAAACACAGAACTGGACCTTCCTATCTTTGTTCTCACCCTGACAACGCCAGAGCAGGGCAACCCACCTGCAGAGAGGAACAGGATGGCTCCATAAGCGCAGAGAGTGTCGAACAGTTTGTCCACACCACAGAGATGCAGGGAGTCCCCCAGCGACAAGACAGTGGGTGAATGGACATTGGGTAATTCTATTAAGATTGGTTTTAAAATTGCCAGTATATTAACATGCGTAGCATTAAATCTACTGTGCAATGTGTCTCCACATTGGCTTATGCCAACATCAGAACAGACCTCTTGTTCGCACAGGAGTGCGGGATACTGCACCTCAGCAGCTACAGGATATGGTCAAGCTTGTGAGCCCACTGGTCTTCGATTTGGTCAGAGAGAAATGATAGTCGCTACTCCAGCCTGGATATTCTGCTACAAGGATGCAACTTCATTTCCGATAAGGAAGTGGTGGGCGGCCGCCTCGTAGCAGACATTATGTACAGAAACGCTCCAAAGACTAATTAACATTTACATCATGGTCGTAAATAGTGAGCGGCTGGCCGTGCTGCAGGAGCTCCCATTGTTGCTGGCAATATCCAGACCGGTCATTCTGGCCAGCAACTTCAGCTACATCATTGATGCAGATGGATGATCTGGAGGGACAGACAGCAAACTGAACTCCACATCCTGAGTTCTGGTTCCTGATGGAAACAGTGAAAGTCACCCAGCTGCATGACATCTTAAGCACCCCTGCAGACTGAGTGTAGTGTAGATATACCTGGCCGTGGCATGATGGGTCAGTCTGCTCAAGGAAAGATTTCCTGTTTGTGTCCCACACATTCTTGGTCAGATCTACTGACATCAAGCCAGTGTTCTTCTCCAACCACTGCCTCCTGCTGGCCGACTGTCACCTACAGGACAATTGGTGGGCCAGCAAAGGTACGTGGAAGCTGAACGTGAACTTGTTAACCCCAGAAAACATTGACAACCTCAAAACAGATTACACAGGTTGGAGAACTGTGAAGCCACTCTTTGAATCTCCAGTGGGCTGGTGGGAAACAGTCAAGGAGAACATCATGAGGTTGTTTATTATCAAAAGTGTTTTGAACGCGAGAGAGAGGCAAAGAAAACAGTCGAAACTCCTGGAAACAATGTGCAGACGATGGGAGTTGATCTCAGAGTCTCCAGGAGGTAAAGACCCAGCCAGCTTCGCTGTTTGTCTTGGATGCTTCCAAGGTAATGTTCCGGTCCAGGGTCCACACCAAGGAGCAAGATGAGACTGTATCAGCCATTGAAGAGTCGTGGTCATGTGGAGATTCTAACTGGTAATATTCAGGGATATTTTCAGAAAGATGAGAGATGAAAGGGTGGTGAAATTGTTAATTAAAGATAGAATGAGGACATTTGTAAGAGATGATCTTGTCTAAGATGATGTAGGCTTCATTTGAGTGGAAGTGAAAAAATAGCCAAGGATAAAAGACATTGGTAGGAGTAGTGTACAGGCTCCCAAACAGTAGCTACAATGTAGGAAAGGCTAGAAATCAACAAATAGGAGCGTATAAAAAGAATAGAGCAGTAATTACAGGTGACTATGCTGTCTTGTTAACCGGGTTAATCAAATTGTAGGGGCCAGCTCTGACAAACAGAGGGTTGACCATCAATCGTACAATAATAAAGCAGATATAAGAAAAAACGCCTTCATTTTAATATCAGGGATAACGCTGATTAAATAAATATCCGATTAAATAAATATCCTATTAAATCAGTTACAGTCCCACTCCAGGACTTGAGCATAAAGACCAAGGCTGGCCTGCAGACAACAAATCCTGGAGATCACAGTGGATCAGACAGCATCTAGGGAGAGAGAGCAAGCTAATGTTTTGAATCTAGGTGACTCTTCAGTAGAGCTGAAGTGAAGTGTGTAGGAGGGTAGCATTTTAATATAGATTGGGGGTGGTGGGGGGAATGGTGGTGGTGCAGAAAAGATGTTGATTTAGTGACTGGAATGTGAGAACAGCAGAACAATGGTGTGTCTCCTGCCAGACTGAAGATGACAGTAACTGGGATGGGGGAGGGCAGGACATGATAACAACTAAAAGAAGTTGAAGAAATGGTTCACAATTTGAAGATGCTGAACTCCATATGAAGTCCAGAAAACTGAAAAATGCCTAGTCTGAAGTTTTTCCCTTAGTTTGCGCTGTGGTTCGCTGGAACACTGCAGCATGCTGAGGACAGACAAGTGGGCATGCGAGCAGGACATTGTTAAAATGACTGTCTACATGATGGTCAGGGTCCTACGTGCGCACAGACAGGACGTGTTCCACAAAGCGATCACCCAGTCTGCATTTGGTTTCTGCAATGTAGAGTAGGCCACATTTGGGTGCAGTGAATACAGTACACACGACTTGAGGAGGTACAGGTGAAATTCTGTTTCACCTGGAAAGATTGTTTAAGCCCTTGGAGGGTGAGCAAGTGTCAGTTTTAGTCTCCTTTATGCTTGATACAAATGCACGGCATTAACCACAATTTCCCATTAAGGCCTTTTATTTAAGTAAGCACTTACAAAAATGGAGAATCAGTCTACAAACTCCACGCCTTGCGTGGTAGTTTGCACAGTAACTCCCCCGATCGCATAACGCATTCATCTTATATAATGTACTGACAGTTATAGGCTGGCAATCGTGATTGGCTATTAGTACAGTCCATTACAAGCTGCTAGTACGACTAGAATCCATCGTGAAGCTCATTGGCTCTAAAGAACAAAGCAAGTCATTAAGATTGGTCTATTCATCAGGTACAGGGTAGTATTTGTAACACGTGATAGCATCCTTTACTATCACAGTTACAAGCAAACTTGGCTGTTAATTACCATATTAGGCTACATTTATGATTCTTTTCACGATTGGTGAATGCTCCTTCCCTAATTCTCAATCGCTGCTTCAGACGGTTCCTTATCTCTTTAGCTTTAGTTCCCCATCCACGGACAACAGAGTATAATTAGATTACCACAATTTGTCTGCAAGACAGAGTCACCCGCGACACAGCTTAGCACTTAATTTCTTACATGTCAGCAGAACAAATATTCACCCTTTAACATTTCACAAGGAGGATGTGAAGGGCCAGGTGTTGCACTCTCTGCAGTTACATGGGAAGATGCCATGGAGAGGGTGGAGCGGTGTTGGTAGTTGTGGAATGGACTAGGGTGTCCTGGAGGGAATGATCCCTGCGAAATGTAGCCAAGGAATAAGGGGAAGATGTGTTTGACAGTGGCATTTTGCTGGAGTTGTCTGAAATGGCAGAGAAATGATCCTTTGAATGCGGAGGCTGGTGGGATGAAAAGCGAGGACAAGGGGAACCCAATCACGCTGTTGTGAGTGGTGGGAAGGGGCAAGGGCGGAAGCACGGGTGATAGGTCGGATGCGGTTGAGGGCCCTGTCAACCACAGTAGGCAGGAAACCACAGCCATGGAAGAAAGCCATGTTAGGAGCCCTGCTTTGAAAGATGGCATCGTCCACACACACAACGTAGACAAAGGAACTGGGAGAATGGGATGGAGTCCTTCCAGGATGTGGGGTATGGTGAGCTGTCGTGAAGGTAGCTATGGGAGTCAGTGGCTTTGTAGTGGATGGCAGTTGACAGTTTATTCCCCACATTGAAGATGGAGAGGTCAAGGAAAGGCAGGGAAATGTCAGAAATGGACAATGTGAAAATTATAGAAGGGTGGAAATTGGAGGCAAAACGAATAAGTTTTCAAGATCTTGGTGGGAGTATGAAGTGGCACGAAAGCAGTTGTCGATGTACCAAGAAAATTGAGTTGTAGGAGGGGCCATTGCAAGATTGGAACAAAGCACCGAATGAGTGTTGGCTGTGAAATTTTTGTTTGGATGCAAAATTAAACAAAAGTCACTTCTGTCTACTGGGGGGTATGGGATCTAAAAGATCCCCTGGCAGCATTTTCAAGATGAGTAAGGTATACCTTGTATCCTGATCAATATATTGTTGTTTGTAAATGTTGGTTGTGTGCTAATTGGCTGCTGTATTTCTTGTAATATGAGGTGTCTGGTGAGTAAATGAAAGGTACTGTATAAATGCAGTTTGTTATTATTCTTTCTTGCTTAGATTATTATTATGCCCTCTTCAAAATTCACAGGGCTACTTTCACTATGTAGTTTTATTATTTTTCAACGTTAATAATTAACATCTTTAAACTAACAGAAGATCAGATAATTTTAAACTTAAGTGAAACAGACCCAGAACTACTGTGTTGATGACTTTCCGTGATCTTTTACGTGTTTAAGATTAACTGGCCTGAATCAGACTACAACTGATAATGAATAATGTCTTTTCATGCCAGTTGATCTTGTAAATTGTCAAAAGCTGTCAGTGTAAGGAAAGGGTGCCTAATTTTTGTGATGCCCATCTCTCCTGTCTCCTCTTTCTGTCACCTAATTATGTAACATGTTGCTTGTTTGCTATTCCTAATTCTGCTGTCACTTCTGCTGTTTTTACAAGCTTGACTCACTTGTTGACTAACTCAGTTAAACTCTTCTCTATCTGTTTTCCCAATGAGTTACTATTTAATACTTTTGCTATCTTGCCATCTCCAGACAGTTATTCCAATTCACTTTGACAATCCACAGATTTGTTTTCAATCATCAACAATGTAATGGAAGGTATCATCTCAACAGTGTTGTTTAATGGCTCTTAACCACCAATAGCTTGCTCAGATCCCACAGTTTCAGACATCATTACAACCTTGAGTCAAACACAGACCAAAGAGCAGAGTAATTGGACCAGCTACATAATTACTGTGACTCCAAGAGTATGTCAGAGGCTGGGCATTCTACAATGCAAATCTCAGTTCATGTTTGCCCAAAATCTGTCTACTATCCACAAGGTATAAGTCAGATGGAGTGCTCCCAACTTTCGTGAATTAATACAGCTGCATTTACACTCAAGCTTGAGACCATTCAGAACACATCACTTTAACCATTCACTCCCTCTACCGTGACTGGACAGTGGTAGTAGTGTGTATTATTTTGATAAACTATTTTTAGCAGCAATTCACCAAGGTTATTTTGAGGGGACATACCATCCAAAAAGACAACAATATATCAGACGCATGTGAGCATTAGGGATGGATAATAAATGTTGACCTTGCCAGTGACATCTAAATCATATTCGAACTCTGTTGCCTCACATCACATCCTACTTTCGAGTCACTCATGGTCTTGCTGATCTAAATCCAGTCCCCTAGTTGTACTTGTTATACATTCTTATCTTTGCAGTTGAATCCCTTAAGCATTGTTCACTATCACCCTCTCTCCAAACTTCGTGTTTCTGTGACTCTAATTTCTTTCACCCTCCCTTCTGACACTTCATTACATCTTCAGCCATTTTAAGCCAAAAATCTGAAATTCTTTTACCAAATATAACTCACTTTTTAGATATTCTCCCCTTTTGGAAACATCTATTAAACAGACCATTTCCAACTAACTTTCAGTTTCCTCTCCTAATAACTCCTTTGGCTCAGGTTCATAAATATGAAGTACCATAGAGGTGTTTTTCCATGTAAGGAACTCGAACTGCTCAGTGTCCATGCATTTAGCTGTGAGTTATATGATTTAGTATGCAAAGTATAAAAAGGAAAAATTATTGAAACCTGGAACTGACATGTACTGGTCTGATGCATCTTGTTTATCTGAAAACAGACCTCCAGTTCTGATCACTGTGTTCATTTTCCAGTTAAACTTTTTCTTGATTTTCCCTCAAGCTATTTTAAGAAGTAGGTTATATGTAAAATACAGCACAGAAACCAAACATTCAACATACAAACTTATAAATTAGGAGCAAAAGGCCATTTAGCCCCTTGAGCTTGTTCTGCCATTTAATTACACATCTGATGTTTTGAAGTCTCTGTTCCCATCTACAACCGATGACCTTAAATTTTCATTAGAGAAGGGAATCAATCTAATCAGCCTTAAAAATATTCAACGATCCCACCTCTACCACCTTCAGAAGTAGGGTGTACCAAAGTTGCTCAATTCTCTGAAATAAAAGATTTCTCTTCACCTTTGACTGGAAGAGGTGACTACAAGTTTTTATACTGTGTCCCCTAGTTCTGCACTCACCCACAAAAGGGAACATCATTTGCACATCCACCTGATCAAGACCATTAGGGATAGAAACATCGAAGATAGGAGCAGAAATAGAGCATTCAACATCTCAAGCCTGTTCCACCATTCAATATGATCATGACTGGTCATTGAGCTCACTACTCTAATCCTGCCCTTCCCCTATATCCCCTGATCCGTTTAGCCACAAGAACTACATCTACTCCTTCTGGCCTCGACAATTTTCTGATGTGGTGAATTTCACAGGCCCATCCTTCTCTGGGTGAAGAAATTTCTCCTCATCTCAGAACTAAAAGGTCTACCCTGTATTCTTAAACTATAACCCCTGGTTCTGGATTCCCCCATCATCAGGAATATCCTAGTACTAGGGGTCCTAGTACTGATCCCTGTGGTACCCTCCTCATCACTGCCTGCCATTCAGGAAGAGACTTATTTATTCTATTCTTTGTTTCCTATCTGCTAACTAATTTTCTATCCATCTCAGTGCACAGCCTTCAATCTCATGCACTTTGATTTTCCTCATCATTTACGAGACTTTATTGAAAGCCTTCAGAAAGTCCAAATAAACCACATCCACTGACTTTCCCTTATCAATTATACCAGTTACAGCCTTAAAGAATTCCAGTAGATTTATTAAACACTGTTTTCTTTTTTTGTAAGTCCATGCTGACTGTGTCTGATTCTACCATTGTTTTCTAAGTTCTCTGTTAAAAAATCATTGATAATGGACTCTAGTATCTTCCTCAATACTAATGTCAGACTGAGATAACAAGGTGTAGAGCTGGATGAACACAGCAGGCCAAGCAGCATCAGAGGAGCAGGAAAGCTGACGTTTCGGGCCTAGACCCTTCTTCAGAAATGTCAGCCTTCCTGCTCCTCTGATGCTGCTTGGCCTGCTGTGTTCATCCAGCTCTACACCTTGTTATCTCAGATTCTCCAGCATCTGCAGTTCCTACTATCTCTGATGTCAGACTCGCTGGTTTATAATTCCCTGTTTTCTCTCTACTTTCCTCTTTAAATAGTATGGTTCCATTAGCTACTCTCCAATCTATAGGAACTGTGCCATGGACAAAAGAATTTCAGAAAATGACCATCAATGCATCCACTATTTCTAGGGCTACTTCCTTTAAATACTGTGGGACGTAGATTATCAGGACTTGGGGATTGATTAGCCTGCAATTCCCTCCAACGCCATTTCTCTACTAAACTAGATTTACTTCAGTTCTTCACTCTTGCTAAACCCTCTATTCCCTGCTTTTTCTGCTCCATTATTTGTGTTCTCCTTTGTATAGACTAAAGTGACATATGAGTTTAATTCGTTTCTTTATAATGGGGAACAAATTCCTCTTTGACTGCAAGGGTCCTATAATCAGGTTTAAATATTTGGTAAAAGCTAGAAAAACTTTTACAATCAGGATAGTATATGCTTCAATCAAGTCCCACCTCCCAAGATTTGTTCATTCCCCATATTCAATACAGTAAACCACCTCAATTGGTTGCATTCCATTATATCATTCCTTAAATAAGGAGACCAAAACTGTACACAGTATTTGAGATGGGGCTTCTCGAATGGCCTGCATCAATAAAGCATTACATCCTTTCACGTTCCGTTCTTCTGCTCACAAAGGCTAATATTCCACGAGCTGCCTTAACAATTTACTACACCTGCATATTCACTTTTGTGGCCCACTTTATAATTATTTTCAAAAAAGCTCTTGGTAAATAAAATTATAAATTGCGTGTCGGTGAGGGCATTTCTCTGGTGTTAGATTGGGACAAGTTGTGTCGCACAGAGGCGATAAGTCATACGTAAAGATGTTGTTTTAAATCGTCACCTGCTTCTATGAGTGAGTCTGATAACAGCTACGACATGCTGCCGTTTACCCTAGAAGTGGGTATGTGTTTGAGCTGGAACAGTCGTAGTTGTCTCCGAGCTGTCCATTTTTTTTCGGCTCCCTCTCCCGGTCAGCTGGCGCCACGTGGGGACCGGCAGCCGGCCCGCGGATTGTGCAAGCTGATTGGTGGCTGCGGGAGATTAACGGAAGATATCGTCCTGGTGGACCAATGGGTCTGGAGGTAGGGCACCGCCAACCAATCGGCGGGCAAGTGTTGACCCCGCCCTGCCCCGGATGCGGTATAAAAGGGTAGCACGGAGCGGCTGATGCAATCGGACCGGCGCCAGAAAGTTCGTGCAGACGGTAGGTTAGGCTAGGCCGAGCTGGGCCGCTGGTTCCGGGTAAGGACTGTAGGCCGCCCCGCCCTCGACCGCTCCAGGCACGGATTTAGCTAAACTGGGCGGGGTGAGGCAGTGCCACTTTGGCTTCCTCTTTCCCTGCCGGGGCCGTTAGTGCTCAGTGGGAGGTAATCACGCCCCGTTAGCGGTGGGATCGGCTCGAAGCGGGGGCGGCGTGTGGATGCAGAAACTGTATGTCGCTACCCGCGGGCCGGTGTCTGCCTCCCTGTGGTAATATTCTCTGGCACCATTTTACAGATCTTACGAACTTGAACATAGTGTACATTCAGGTTTATTTGCACCCCACCCACCCAAACAGTGTGTTCTTTAATTCAAGGACCGTTTTCAGAATCTGTTTCTCAACAGCTGGTTGAGAACCTAACTGTACTTCGGAGGTGAAAGGGTACTGTAATTTCAGGAACCCTTTCCGATTAATTTTATCATGTAGTCGCTGTTCGGTTTGTTTAAAAGCGGAAACTCCTGATCTGTGTGATTCTTCCCTTTCGTCAGTTGGACAGCATCAGCAAGAAGAGATAGGATAATGCGGCTGTCTTTGTCATTGAGGATGTTTCTATTACAGTGTGTGTTTGCCCGTCAGTCTCATCCTTGTAATCAAAAAGAGAGCGACCAGGGTAGAAGAGCACATCCGTTCCAATGATCGAAATAGAACAAGGAAGTAATAATGAAATGGCGTTTGATATGGGCTTTTAAAAACCTAAAATTTTAAGAGGAAGTAATTGTTGTGGCCGAGGAAATAAATAAGTTGTGTAAGTGGCTGCAGTCATTGTTAATATAAATACGATTCAGAGAATTAAGAACAATGAAGATTATCTGAAGTGACATTAAAATACCGAAGGAAGATCAAATCTGTTTGTAGCAATAAATGTGTGTACTAGCAAACAATTTCACTTAGTTTGGAAATTGCCTTTTAGAAGTTTACAGAATATTTCCCAGTCACCATGAATTTTACAATCTGATATTGAAATTTTTTTAAGAAGTTTGTAAAATTAAAATTACAGTGGTTTATAGACATTATTTTAATTCCATTGAATTGGTTTCCCCATTTAGTACTAAGGCATATACCAGTTTTGCAAATGCTGGTTTGCTTGGGTAGCCATTAAGGTGTTTCCCATTATATTAAGTCCAAGACTGGGAGTCATAAACATATGATAACTGCTACCAATCCAATAAAGAAATCAGGAAATTATATTTTTGCTCAGAAAGTTATTAGAACTTGACATGCTAACATACTTAATTAGATGAGGATGTCTTTAAGGTCAAACCAATTGAATAGATGAGAAAGAAGGGTTGTGCAGAGAGGATAGTTAAATAGAAACTGAAAACTGCGGATGCTGTAAATCAGGAAACAAGATAAGAACTTCTTGGAAAAGCTCAGTGGGTCTGGCAGCATCTGTGAAGAGAGTTCAGAGTTAATGTTTTGGGTTCCAGTGATAGTTAAATAGGGTAAGGTGTGGAGGGAACGTTTACCCCAATTAGCTTTGTCAGTGTTAATGGTATTTGTAGTGTTAATTATATGAATGCTTGCAGATTATTTCAGAACTAAGTCACCCAATTTGGAGTTCTAAAACTTAAATTTCTTTATTTTCCTTTTGCAGCCTTAGATTCTGGTTTGCATTAATATTTTGGGTGGTCAACTCAGGTCCCCAAGTAGTTGTTGCATTTGAGGAAGATCTTCAAGTTAAGTAATAAATACCCAGTGGAGAGGTAATAGAAATGTTCAGTTTACATTCGTGAACTGAACCTTCCTTTGTTTTTAGGAGCTTCATCCCTCAAAACCTTTTTTTTTAAACCATTTGACTGGAAGGCTAATTTGTGACCTAGCTCTGTATTTGCTCTGCTGTAACTCTGTTTTGTCTTCATAGATGCTGTCAGAGCTGCTGAGTTTCTCCAACAACTTGCATTTTTGTTTCAGATTTCGTGTAAATGCAATTCTTTAAGTTATTATCTATATATTTGCTTTAGCTCTATCTCCCTTAAATACTTTGGCTAAGAAAAATCGATCACTCAGATTTAAAATTAACAACTGACCCATTCATTTCCTATTGTGGAAGAATGTTCCACCCTTCAAATGTACGAATGGCTTCTTCCTGAAAGGGCTGTGTCAAATTTTTAAATTCTAACCCCTATCCTTAAGTTCCCTCACCAGCAGAAATAGGGTAGATAACTTTTGTTTTAATAGGTTTTAATTTTGGTTAAATCAATTTCCCAAATTCGAGGGAAGAACACTTAGTTTGTGTAATTTGTGTTTGCAATTTAGACATTGGAGTTCAGATATCATTCCACTAACTTCCAACTGTCTGATGCTAAACCAAACTGTTTGCAATATTGGTCTTCTATTTGACTGAGTTATCAGCCAGACGTCCACTTTATAACCAAACTAATCTATTTCCATTTGTGCAATATTACCTGACTCAGTCCTACCTCAGTCCTTCTGCCATTAAAACCCTCATCTGTGCCTTTGTTACCTCTGGCTCAACGTGACTGTTCTAATATACTGTTTGCTGGCTGTCCACACTCTAATATCTGTGAACTTGAGGTCATTTAAAAACTGCATCTTATATCCTAACTGTCTTTGAGTCCCATTCACCCTTCCCCTTTGTGCTCACTGACGTAGACTAGCTCTTGGTTTAGCGAAGTTGTATATTTCTTCTCCTAAACTTGCATTCTCATTTTCAAATTCCCCTGATCTGATTCCCCGTACTATTTCTCTTTATAGCCTCTCCATTTGTACAGTTTTCTGATCTCTGTCCTTCTCTAATCCTGGTCATTTGAATATTCCTAATTTTAATTGCGTAATCACCAGAATTTATGGTGTCAGTTGTCTAGGTTCTGGAATTCCCCTCCCTAATCATCTCTCTACCTGGTTTCCTCCTTAAACTCCTTTAAAATGCTATGTATTTAACCAAGCTTTTGGTCATCTGACCTATTTGACCTGTGTATGTGAATTTCCAAGTTTTCTTTTGAACCTTCACTATTTCTAAATTTAAACCATTTTGGAAGTACCCTTCTGTTCTCTGTTTTAGTCCAGACCAGACGACCTCCCATTTCCCTACATTGAAATCCATAGCATGGATTTGCCCATTTCTTTCATTTTATTTGATTTCTTAATGTGCTCCCAATGGCATTGCTCACAACACTGTCTGTGGGTATGCACGAGTAACTTCCAACTTAAATTCTGGAGCATTGGAGGCTGAGGGGTGACTTTTTATAAAGGTTTATAAAATCGTGAGGAGCAGGGATAGGGTAAAAGGCAAGGTCTTTCCCCGGGGTGGGGGAGTCTAAAATGAGAAGGCATATGTTTAAGGTGAGACGGGAAAGATTTAAAAGGGACCTAAGGAGCAACTTTTTCATGCAGAGTGTGGTGCATGTATGGCATTAGCTGCTAGAGGAAGGGGTTGGAGGCTGGTATGACTACAACATTTAAAAGACATCTGGATGGATATATGAATAGGAAGGGTTTAGAGGGATATAGGCCAAATGCTGGCAAGTGGGACTAGATTTATATAAAATATCTGGTCGGCATGGATGAGTTGGCTCCTCCGAAATAAACTTGGTCCACATTGTTGAGTTCCAGCTACATAACTGAAAGAAATCTTTTAGCCTATCTGTGGTTCCTGTACTATATTTATCCAGTTGAATTTCTGTTTTTGGCAGCTGACAACCTTCTGTTAGAGAGCAATGAAAAGTATGCCACTGTTTCAGACCACTATTAAGGCAATATTTTGTACAGCAACTAGCATGGTGAAATTAAAAATTCACACACCCCCGCTTTCTAATAGTGCCTTTTGGCATGCCAATTCTTTAGTCACCAAATCTATTCTACAATGAAAGCGATTGGTTCTGGTGTTGTATAATGGGTAGTGAGGAACACATGAGCATTGGATTTGTGGCGAATTGCTAGTCTTGAACAAAATGTCTTCTAGGTGTTAATGATTTTATTTTTGTGGTTTGGTCATATTTGGGGAAAGCCAAACAGCTATCTTGTTGAAGCTGATTTGAGATTGCCAGGATACGTCTGTGTGCATTATTTGCTTAAGATTATTTGCTTGAATTCTGATTTGTGAACCCGATCAATACCTGATGTCGGCAAAAGTGTTGACTATCTTCCAGTTGTTTTGTGTATATTGTTGATCAAGTACCTGGAACAAATTGGAAGTAATTTGGGGAGGATCAACTGAATGTTTTGTGCAATTTGGTATAACTTAACGCTATTTATGAGATTGGAACTTTTGATTAGGTTTTGCACGTAACTTGCTTTGTTTGTTCAGCTTATGTTGGTTACAATGTGTGTTTCAGAGCATTTTGTTCTTCACGGACATCAGCATGCATAAGCAAATAACATTTGTCTGGAGAACATTTGCTGAAAGCATTGATGGGTAACGATTTACAGTGTTACAAAAAGGAGGGCATCTTGCAGTGATGCAGTCAGTGTCAAACAATTGATAAAGATGCTTTTCTTGCCATCATGGTCTTAAAGGCATTGATTTCTGTGTGTACCGTTTTTTAATTGTTTAGATATACGTAGCATACAGCCAGTATTCCTAAGGGGTTGTGTTTTTTTTTTTTGGACAGTAAAGTGTAATTTTCCTCAGTGGGCATAAATCTACCTGTGTTTTACCCATTGTGGTTTTTCTCAATCCAGCTGACTGTGTTTCCTTTTCACTGTGAATTTGCTACTAATCAAGATTTCGATATGACATCAGTGTTGTAATTGAGTCAGGTGCTGGATTATAGACACACATCAACTAAGATCCTTGTTTTTACAGAGGCATGAAGAAATGAGAAGGAACAATGAACAGTAACAACAAATAAGTGCTTTGAAACTCAAATCTCAGGGCGTAATTTGTGTTGAAATTAATGTCCAAGTTTAGAAATGATAAACATTAGGTATAGTATATTCAATGGGAAATTCTTAACCAAGGTGTGCTGAGAATGAGGGATATGTGGATATAACATAGTTATTAAGATACATGCACTCCTGAATTTGAGAGGAAGATAGATGAGTAAGGTAAATTTTTTTGGAAAGTTATGCTGACAATTAGAAAAAGAGGAATGGAGTGAGGCTTTTGTGTGAAATGGCATGCGTTAGTTAGGCTGAATGGTCTATTTATGTTATATAGACTGTGTGTTTTAATCGCGTCAATAAAGAATCATTTAAAATTACTGAACATGTTTTGGCATGTACATTAACTGCCTACTTGAACTTGCATCCTTTATTCTCAGACGTGAAGAATGCCAGTTTTCAGGAATTTGGCAAAGACTGCTAAACAAGTGCTACTGAGCAATGGTTGTAGTTGCCAGATTCCTGCTGTGTCAATCAGACTAATGAGCTGCTCTCCAAGGCAAGTAAATGCAGATGCAAGTTTTCACTCTGTGTCTTTTGCCGACTCGGATCATCCCCGTGTTCTTATCACAGGTATGTGTTTTTTTTTAATTTGGATACTTAGAATAAGGAAGCCTATGTAAAATTAGACACTTTGTTTTGGTTAACTTTAATTCTAATCTTTGACTTTGAGGAGAAAGAAAACAACTTCATCTTGCTAACTTATTAAGAGTTAAAACATAATATGCGCAATAGGTACTAGTTTTCCAACCCAGCTTTATATTTTACTTGATTTTTCTGTGCATTCTTCCTGTCTTGCCACCATGAAGTTATTTATCATCTTGGATTTTGTTTTATAGATATCAGACATCCTCCAATGCCATGCTTAAGTTTTGTTCTTGAAGCATGAGTTGCAGCTGTGAATAATAACAGTATATTTGATTACAATATTTGGCATGGTCATATCTGATGTCCTCATTAAATGCCAGAACCACATATGCTTGAGTCACTTTGAAATCAAAACCCTGCTAATATTTTTAACTCTACCCAAGCTCAAGGACCTTGAGAACAGTTGTAAGAGGCCCACTACAGCTAAAGCTGGATACAACTAAAACAGGGTGGTCTGAATATCCAAGATGCAATTTTTAATCAGAGGAACTGCTGTTGTCTCCAGTGTTGAAAGTCTTGAGGTTTTAGATCGCAGATATTCAAGCTCATTCTAATAAATGTATTTCAGTACAACGGTGATCCTCACTGCATACCAAAAATTAAAAAAAAACAAATGTTATTGTACCCACTCCAGATCAAAGAAATGGGATTTACTGTGCAGTTGTCTTTCTAGTTAGATGTGACAAAATGCTGAGGCTGTAGCTGTGCACACCTTTCTACATTGAATTGTTTTCAAAAATCTAGCAGTTTTTTGCAAACAGTTCCATTATGAATATATTTATTTATTTACATAAACTTCTAGCTATACAAGACATTTCAAAACTAAGAGCAGGAGTAAACAATGAAACTGATTTTGTGACTGATTTTCACCCTCTTTTATTGCCCTTCCCCCAAGCCGAAAAGCATGTCTGCCTGTCTTGTTTTTAAAACTAACAAACAATGGAGCTTAAGCTATCTCTGAAGCAGAGAATTTCAAGAATTCTTAAACTTCTTATACTCTCTATCCTGAGATTGTGCCCAAATTCTAGATTTCCCAGCCAGAGAAATGTTTTTTTCAGTGTTCATGCTAACAAACTCCTTCAGAGATATATATTTAAATGCGATCACCCCTCATTCTTAACTCCAGTATGGGTCCAGTATACTCAGCCTTGTGAGGAACGACTGTCTCCTTCCAGTTACCAATTGAACAAGTCTGTCCTGCACCCTCCAATGCAAGTATGTGGAATTTAGGCATTAGAATTTAAATACAGAAACCAAAACTGCATTTAGTATTCCTGGTGGTTCTCACCAAAGCCGTGCCCAGTTATAGAAAGTCTTCTATATTCTCATTCCAATCTCCTTGCAGTAATAAGGTCAACATACACTTGTCTTCCTAATTACTGCCTGTACCTCAGTGCTAAGTTGGTGTTCCGTATGCAAGTGTGCAGGGCTCTTTGGACGTCAGTGTTTTCACACATCAAAAAAATCTGCTTTTCTATTCTCATGCCTATGTTTGTTACATTATGTAGCCTGTTGAATTGTGTATTTTGAATGTAGTACTATTTTGTTTGTGCACAATTTGTACAAATCAACTTCTGTCTTACGCACTATGCAACTAATGTCTTATTAATAGTAGTTGTGGTCATTCTTGTAGTTTGGTCCTCTATTAAGATAAACAGTTATGTTTAATAATTGTGTCTGACCTGGGTTTTTTGGAATTATTACCTGAATAATGAACTGATCTTGTCACGGCAGCTACATATGGATTTATTCCAAGCAAGCAAGACTGCTAGTTAAAGTAAAACCGGTTGTCTTAAATATTGTGCTAATAAGTGTTCTCCATTTCAGGTGGCTTGGGACAGCTTGGCGTAGGGCTTGCTAACTTGTTAAGGTATGTAGGTGAAACATTGTGTATAGAAAGTTCACACTGTTCAAATGAATGTGCAACAACTGATATACTTGACAAGACTGCAGATGAAAATTTCCCACTCACGTGGGGTAGACTGTACTTTAAATGTTTGGAATTTGTCAAATTAACGGAAGATCAGAAAATGTTAAACTTAGATGAACTAGACCCAAAACTGGCAGTGTTGGTGTTTTTCCGTGCTCTTTTACATGTGTTTAAGATTACTTGGCCCAAATCAGACCACTACTGATAATGAATAATCTTTGTGTCTTCATACCAGTTGGTCTTGTAAGTTGTCAAAAGCTTTCAGCTTAAAGAAAGCGTGCCTAATTTTTATGGTGTATGTCCAAATGGAACCTTTATGCTTAGTAATTTCTGTGGCGAACTTGTATAGATTCTACATTTTGTTGATGTGTGTGTACAACATGAGTAAGAGAAACATTTTGGGAGAAGTGCAGAGTTTTTTTTTTTAGTTAGTCATGTTTCTCTCTGTTAAGCATCTTAACGAAAATATGTTGATTATTTCAACAGAAAACGTTTTGGTAAAAACAACGTAATTCTCTCTGACATCAGGAAACCCCCAGATCATGTGTTCCACAGTGGTAAGTGCTCAGACTTCAAAAACAGAAATCACCTTTTTCTTAAAGAGACATGTAAATTATTTTAACAAATCACGTCTTGTCTATTTAGGGCCATGTATATACTCTGACATCTTGGATTATAAGAATCTGCGTGAAATTGTCGTCAACAATCGTATCACATGGCTAATTCACTACAGTGCTCTGCTGAGTGCAGTTGGGGAAGCAAATGTCGCTCTAGCACGCAATGTCAACATAACGGGTGAGGAATATACAACAATTGAGATTTCTGCAAATAACCTATTTCTATATTTAGAAACATTGAAATTAAGCTCAGTTTGAAATTTTAACTTGGAAAATAATACACCATAGTGCATTTTAAACATTGTTTGCAGAACAAATCTCTCAAATGCATTTTTGAAGTTTTATATGTAATTATCTATTAACAGGTCTGCATAATATTCTGGATATTGCTGCTGAACATAATCTTCGCCTGTTTGTTCCCAGCACAATTGGTGCATTTGGATCAACTTCTCCCAGAAATCCAACTCCCGATCTGTGTGTACAGAGACCTAGGACAATCTATGGAATCTCCAAGGTGCATGCTGAGCTTATGGGTGAGGTATGTATCTCAGTGCTCTGTATCTTCAAAACTCTTTCTAAGAACATCTATTCCTGTTTTACTAAGAATTTATTTTTCAGATATTTAAATTGAGTATATGTCTGATTTAACAAGTGGTCTGAGAATAAAGAAGTAATTGTTCAGCTTCAATTATTCTGATGTGATTCGCTACAGATCCTTCTTCATTGACTATATTAAGTTTTGTTTTTTTTTTCTTTTTTATAAATATTTCCTCCCAGAATATCTCTCTCGCACGCTCCCCTCTTCACAGCCACTCCAGGCAAATGCTTTCCGATTCTATTTACAGACCCTGTACAGCTGATGCATCGTTGTGCGTGTGACTTATTTTGACTAGGTGCAATTGTTTGTTACTGTGGCTACTCATAAGAAAAGGAAAGTATTGATTCATCCTTTTTTTGTATCTGAAGAGAGCCAGCATAATCAAAGCAAGTTTGAGTAAATTCTGTGAGCTTGGACTAAAACCTACTTCTGTAATTCTGCAACAATGTCAGTTGTAGAGCAGTATTTTTCTTTCTTTGCTGAATTTAAATATATACTGTTTGCTCAATAGTATTACCACCACAAGTATGGCATGGATTTTCGATGCCTGAGGTATCCTGGCATAATTTCTGCAGACACCCAACCAGGTGGCGGCACAACAGGTATATCACCTTTCTTCTGTGATCTTTAAATCCATCCTGATTTGCTGTGTAATGCCAATACTTGCCACTTGTACATCATGAAAAGACATTTTTGAGCGTGTGACTAATGAATGCTCATACTTACAAATGTGCTGCCATGCTTGGTTGTCATTTTAAAGACCTGATATACAAACGTTTCCTGAACTTGCAAACAACTGCCCTCAGTGTTCCGACTTGCATACCATTTGAACAGATCCAGAACACAACCTGTTCACAACATGAGTGCCTGTGGTGGGGAACTAGGGTGTGGAAAAGTCCATTGTATATCAGCAGGCTCGGCTGATGCAGTTTTAGCTGCACTGCATTAAAATCAAGACTCCATTGCAGCAGCATATTTATGCGTATGCCCCCTGCTGATCTAAATTGTTAAAAGCTGATGCCTTGTTTTATCAAGGGTAACAAGGTGTGGAGCTGGATGAACACAGCAGGCCGAGCAGGAAAGCTTGACGTTTCGGGCCTAGACCCTTCATCAGAAATGGGGGAGGGGAAGAGGGTTCTGAAATAAATCGGTGGGGGGGGGCGCAAGGCTGCAGATAGAGGAGAGGATAGGTGGAGAGGAGGCAGACAAGTCAAAGAGGCGGGGATGGAGCCAGTAAAGGTGAGTGTAGGTGGGGTGGTAGGAAGGACGGACAGGTCAAGGGGGCAGGATGAGGTTAGTAGATAGGAGATGGGGGTGGGGCTTGAGGTGGGAGGAAAAACAGGTTAGGGAGGCGGGGACGAGCTGGGCTGGTTTTGGGATGTAGTTGGGGGAGGGGAGATTTTGAAGCTTGTGAAATCCACATTGATACCATTGGGCTGCAGGGTTCCCAGGCTGAATATGATTTGCTGTTCCTGCAGCCTTCGGGTGGTATCATTGTGGCGTTGCAGGAGGCCCAGGATGGACATGTCGTCTGAGGAATGGGAGGGGGAGTTGAAGTGGTTCGCGACTGGGAGGTGCAGTTGTTTGTTGCGAACTGAGCGCAGGTGTTCTGCAAAGCGGTCCCCAAGCCTCTGCTTGGTTTCCCCGATGTAGAGGAAGCCACAACGGGTACAGCGGATGCAGTATACCACATTGGCAGATGTGCAGGTTAACATCTGCCTGATGTGGAAAGTCTTCTTGGGGCCTGGGATTGGGATGAGGGAGGAGGTGTGGGGGCAGGTGTAGCACTTCCTGCGGTTGCAGGGAAAAGTGCCGGGTGTGGTGGGACTGGAGGGGAGTGTGGAGCGGACAAGGGAGTCACGGAGGGAGTGGTCCCTCCGGAAAGCAGACAAGGGTAGGGAGGGAAAAATGTCTTTGGTGGTGGGGTCTGATTGCAGATGGCGGAAGTGTCTGAGGATGATGCGTTGGATCCGGAGGTTGGTGGGGTGGTACATGAGGACGAGGGGGATTCTTTTTTTGGTTGTTATTGTGGGGACGGGGTGTGAGGGATGAGTTGCGGGAAATGCGGGAGACACTATCGAGGGCGTTCTCGACCACTGTCGGGGGGGAGGTTGCGGTCCTTGAAGAATGAGGACATTTGAGATGTACGGGAGTGGAATGCCTCATCCTGGCAACAGATGCGGCGGAGGTGAAGGGATTGGGAATTGGGGGTGGCGTTTTTGGAGGAAATGGGTGGGAGGAGGTGCATTCCAGGTAGCTGTGGGAGTCAGTGGGCTTGAAATGGACATCTGTTTCTAGGTGGTTGCCCGAGATAGAGACAGAGAGGTCCAGGAAGGAGAGAGAAGTGTTGGAGATGGTCCAGGTGAACTTCAGGTTGGGGTGGAAAGTGTTGGTGAAGTAGATGAACTGTTCGAGCTCCTCGTGGGAGCACGAGGCGGCGCCGATGCAGTCATCAATGTAACGGAGGAAGAGGTGGGGTTTAGGGCCAGTGTAGGTACGGAAGAGGGATTGTTCCACGTAACCTACAAAGAGGCAGGCATAGCTTGAGCCCATGCGGGTACCCATGGCCACCCCCATTGTCTGTAGGAAGTGGGAGGAATTGAAAGTGTTTTATCAAAATTCCTTTTTAAAATAACATCAGATCAGCAGTAGTCTTTCAAAAAAAACCAAACCATGTGGCAGTACTTGTTCACTTAGGGTCTGCATGTGATGTTTGGACATTTGGAAAGCCTGATGTGGCTTTTTTGTTTTTCAGTATCTAGAGTTATTGGTAATCGACTGTCCCTCCTCATGTACCACTTCATCTTTCTTATCTGAATACAAACAGTGCATCCTGACCAGTTCCTTCACTTCCTGCCTTGAATTGATAACTTTCATGTATCTCTTCTTGGCCCCTCCTATTTATCCTTCCTGCTGTTCTTTTTCAGGTCATTTTATAGAGGTTAATTTGTATGTACTTTGTGGAGACGCCATCCAAATATTCCTATCACCTACAGTCCTGAGTGAGCAATGTGTTTCAGTTCAACATCAGGAAAACTAAAGCTCCTATCAGCTGACACTACAATATTTTGTGTCACTGACTTCACTTAACTTCCACTCTGAGCTATATGCTTGAGCTGAAACAAAACTGCTTGCTTTCTTGAAATCCTTTTCTACCTTTTTTAAGGTGAAAATCACACATTCTGTTCAGTAGTAAAATTGATTACTTAATCTCTTTTTATATCCTTTGATGACAAATCAATATTTCTTAGAATAGGATTGGTCTTGTGTTGTCAAAAACAATCTGAATCAGATACCAAAAACCTAATAAATTTAAGTACCTGATTCAAATTGCTTTGGCTAAGTTCAAAAGCCTGTTCTCTTGGTTTAAAAACTGTTGCTTAGCCTGCTAAGTGTATGGCTTTTCAGTACACGTGTTTCAGTTAGGGCACTCCGTACTTGCAAACTTTTTCAAGCTACTGCTCACAGACATCCATTTTAAATCTCGAAGCACAGACAAAGCACATTGATGCCTTAAAGGGACCATGCAATGTTTCCCCATTCTTCCCCGCACCCCCCCACCCCAACCCAAGCATTTCACAAACACCAAATTCTAACTTCCTGCCTCCCAATCTACAAGTACTCTACCCAACTTTGCAACAGTGATTGGTGAATAGGATTTAGTGTGAGTAAGGGCATAGCCAGCTGAGTTTTTTTGAATGACCACATTTACACAGGGTACATGATGGGAGACTGGCTAAAAGTGCATTGGAATTCTCAAGGATAGAGGCAACAGGAGGAATGTTCAAGGATTTTAGCAGCGGGTCAGTTGAGACAGAGCTAGATTCTGACAAGGTTAAGAAAATGGAAGTAATCTTACCGTTTGTGTGGATATGTGGCTAGCAGCACATATTGTTCACAGACTTGGTTTTACCAAGCTGATCGAATCTCCGATGATAGCTAGAGGGAGGAATAGGGTCAGTAGCTAGTTTGAAGTCGAGACTAAAGATGACCTCTTCAGTGCTTCCAATATTTCATTGTAAGAATTTTTTTTTTTAACTTATTCAGTAGTGGTTATTGGGCAAGTAGTCTGACACAATTTGGTGATAGTAGAGAAGTACTCGTGAAATAGAACTGGTTGTGATTAGCAGATGTCTGAAAAGTAATGCAAGTTCATGAATGACATCACCATAGGAAGAAGACCAAGAGTTGTTTTTTCCCTTGCGACACTCGATGTAACTACAAGAGTGAGATGAACCATTTCAATTGATGCTGCAGCAATAATTGAATAAGTCTGGAACCAGACAGAATGTTTTCCCAACCAGCAGGATGTGACAACAGAGATTCTGGAAGCGGAACGTGTGGTCAACCTTGTCAAAGTCTGCAGGTCGATTAAGGAGGACTGGAAAGGAAACATTTTTATGGTCACAATTACATAAGATGTCACTTGTGACTTTTTCATGAGAACTATTTCAGCTCTGGGATGCAGGCAAAAATTAGATGGAAGGAATTGAAACATTAAAAATCCAAGAATTATGAGATTTTAGAGATGACAACACTCTCGCAAATGGAGATAGAAAATGGAGTAGCAGTTTCTGTGGTTGCTTTTTCTTAAACGAGAAGGCGGTGACGGTGGTGGTAGCGGCAGTAATAACTCATTTGCAAACGGAAAGGAAAGTACCCGAATTGTGAATTATAAGTTTAGTGGGAAGATAGTCAAAGGAATCAGAAATGAGTATGATAAGCTGAGTATGAACTCCCCCAGATCACTTCTGTTCCTTTTGTGCATTAAACTTGACATTTTATGTTCTTCTGAACTTTCTCTGTCTCCTTTGAGTTGTTTTTCCCCCTATTGAATTCTGTTCTTATCTTTTGACTCCAGCCCTTTCTGCAAACGTTGTGTTCCCTTTTTGCATTGTTATTTTCAGGTAAACAGATTTAGAATCTGTATAAACTTTTGTGGAGTGGCAGGAAAATACTGTAACAGTTAAGGCTCCGTATGTAAACTAAAATAATGTAGCCAAAGTTCACTGCTGGTCAGATTGTGTTGATTTATATAGTATGGCATGGCAAAAAAAAAAATTTGAAACTTAGCTTAAGTAAACAGGATCATTTTTAATTAAATCCCAAAATAAACCAGCACGTACACACCATCTCCTGAGAACACTCAATTACAGTCAAGTAATTTTAGACTGTGTTTTCACTATCTACATTTAGACATAGTTGATGATATCTACTCAGATAAACCGAACACATGAGAGTTTTAACAATAAACTTACTACCAACAAATTATACAATATTACTGCTTTAAACTTTAGTTGCACACAATTGATTTAATATAGAATTATAGGCTCCCTGCTGAATTCTGTGAAACCCCAAAACCAAATTCTGAGATTTGTCTGTTTAGTTTCTGTGAATAAACTGCTAAATGTAGCTGCAGATATTTTCAAATTTAATCTTCGAATCCCTATAGTGTGGAAACAGGCCCTTTGGCCCAACAAGTCAACATTGACCCTCGGACCATCCCACTCAGACCCATCTCCCTATAACCCACCTAATCTACACATCCCTGAACACTACGGGCAATTTAGCATGGCCAATCCACCCAGCCTGCACATCTTTGGAGTATAGGAGGAAACTGGAGCACCTGGAGGAACCCACACAGACACAGGGAGTTTGCAGAAACTCCACACAAACAGTTGCCCAAGGGTGGAGTCGCATCCAGGCCCTTGGTACTGTGAGGCAGCAGTGCTAACCACTGAGCCACCGTGCTGCCCTTAATTTATTTGAAGCAAATTAACACTTACAGTTATAAATAACTTGCACTTAGCACGTATAATTCAAAGAATCATCCAAAGCAAGTTACAACCAAATTAGTGGATACTTTTGAGGAAAGAGAACCTAACAAGAACTATAGAAAATCAAGTAAAATGCAGTGGTTATGATCATCTTTATTCTGAAAGTGTTATTCTTCAGTAGATTGCCTGAGTAGCTGTTCCTTTATGAAACTTCGTAGATTGTCAAGCTGTTAAGTATTAAAGCCAATCATGGTCTTGACTGAAATATGCCTAAGTTTCTTTTTTGAGCAGTGTTTTGTAAATTATTTGAGAAGTTCAGGAATCCTGGTAGAGACCATTTGGTATTGCTTTCCAGACTCAGATTATTTTGGTATATATTGGAGGTTGTATCCTGATCTGTTAATCATAACTTAATAACAACATCCAGTTGTTTGACATACTTTTTCACCACTCCTTAAGCATAAACCAGTGTCACTGTGGGCTTTACAGGTCAATGAGCTCTGAATGAGAGGATGGGTTTGGAGGGCAAAGGCATGAACAAAAGCATCTTAATGAAGTTGAATGAAAGAAAAGGCCAGGTGAATTTACAGGAGGGTAAAAGAAAATTGGGGATGGAGACGGGAAAACTTTTTTTTCAGTTTGACTTCTACCCACTCCATAATCCATATTTAGTACACATGAAGGTGAATGATTAGAGAGCACAATGGCAACAATGGATTAAAATTAATTTTTTAAAAAAAAAGCTGAGTAACATTTTTTAACACAAAAATATTGCTTAACATGGTGAATTGAAGTAATAGCAAACATTATTTAGTTCCATGTTTACAAATTGACGAACCATGTCAAGCAGGCATACTAGAATTTATTTGTGGGTCGCCACATTAGGTTGAGGGTTGACCTTGGAGAGGTTTATAAAATCATGTGGGCCATAGATAAGGTGATTAGCAAAGAGGGCACAGGTTTAAGGTGAGAAGAAAGATTTAGAAGGGACCTGAGGGACAACTTTTTCACAAGGTAGTGTGTTTCTGGAATGAACTGCCAGAGGAAGTGGTAGATGCAGGTACGGTTACAACATTTAAAAGACATTTGGACAGGTACATGAATAAGAGACATTTAGAAGGATATGGGTCAAATGGGACTAGTTTAATTTGGGAAACCTTGTCGACGTAAACAAACAAGTTGGACAGAAGGTTCTGTTTCAGTGTTCTAGGACTCTCGTTTATATATTTGAGCAATGTGAGATCATTTTGTGAAATTTCTTGAAGCAAAAAAAAAGTAGATTTGCTGATGCTTCCACTTTCCAATATTGCTTTCTGCGAAAACCAACCAATCTTTATGCTCCATTAAAACAGTTCGAACGTTGAGTTTTTTGGAAAATGCTTCATCTCTGCTAATTGTGAAGCTTTTAAAGCTCAAGCATTTCTTAAGATCATGTATCCATGTAACCACTGCAGTTGGTCACCTTGGTTACAGTACAAATCTTTTCATGGTTTAGCCAAAGCATAAAAACTTGCAGGCTATATTCGACCACTAGATGTTTGCTTTTTCTTTCAGATTATGCAGTCCAAATTTTCCACGATGCTGTAAAGACAGGGAAGTTCGAATGTTACTTGAAGGCTGATACAAAGCTTCCTATGATGTACATTGATGATTGCCTACGTGCAACTCTGGAAATCCTGGAAGCACCAGCAGAACAGCTTACGATGAGAACATATAATATTAGTGCTATGAGCTTCACTCCTGAAGAGCTGGTGGCTGAAGTTCGAAAGCACCTGACTGATCTTAAGATCACCTACAAAATCGATGAAATGCGCCAGGCAATTGGTAAGTGATGTGTCACGATAAATAGTATTGTGTGCTGTAGAGTTTTGTAGATTCTTCTGGTACACCAGTCTGATTACAGTGCATATTTTGGTTGATTTGCATTCATCCCTGGAGGGTATATTTTGACCTTGTAATGAACTTTACTCCATTTAATTTATGAATGAGTTCTCAGAATTGATAAGTCAGGCAACTGCCAGTTTGGCTTTTTTCAATCAATCCATTTGAAGAATTCTCATGGACACATAATCAACAGGGACTTCTGAAGAAATGAAGTGACATCCACAAAATTAAAATTTAAAGCCAGAGAAAATGCTTCGCAGTTATTATGATTTATCATTCAATTTAAAAGTTTACGAATGTACCAGCTCCTAACAAATATTTGGCTATGTTTGTAGTTTATAGATGTAGCAACTAGATTTTAATGCGGAGTCTATTAGTAAGGTATAATTGATGTGTAGTCTGACACATACTCTAGAACTTGTCCATTATATTTCCTAATATATTTTGACTGCTATGGCTAACTTTGTCATGATCACAATTGTAACAGATTTGACCTTAGTTACACTAACTCTAATCCACTTGTATTGGACATGTTAAATTTAGGAATAATCATCTGCAATGATGAAAAATCTTGAACGAGCTTCCTTATCCCACACTTGACACTTGTGGATAGTAGAAATGCTAAAAGCTTTTCTCAGGTTTACCATTTGTCTGTCTCTGTTTTTAGCTGACAGTTGGCCAATGGAATTCGATGACCACAATGCTCGTCGAGACTGGGGCTGGAAGCATGAATATGATCTTTCTGAGCTGGTGTGCACAATGCTAAATTTTTGTACAACTGACAGTCGGCTGATGCAAACAAATTAAAGGAAAATGAAGATTTTTGAAGGACCGGAATCTACATGGGGATCCAATGTACATAAGAATGTCATTAGATGACGAAATTTTGGTCGCTTTGTGTAAATAGTCTTTTTTTTTTCTCTACTTGAACCAGGCTGACTGCGATGGCTAACTGTGCATCTTGTGCAACAAGAATATATAAACTTTAATGGTCAATGGTAATCTGAAGAAGTGTTTGGTCTAGATGAGCAGTGCTGTTACAAAAGGGCTCCCAACATACAGGGCAGAGTATTTCATTTGAACTATTTATTTATAAACTTTCAGTTCTGACTTTTTTAATTCTTGGGTAAAATGTATACTTTGTGCAAGGATGGGAGGGGAAAAGGAGTGAATGTTCACTTGCATCTTTAAAAATTATAATTTAGAGCCTTAAGCTATACTGTGAAATAAGTTCTTCTGTACTCCCAACTTTAAAATGGAGATCGTAAAGATTATTTAATAATGCAGTTGAATAAGTTGTGTAACAAGCTGTATTCCACTTGCAGCTTTTTTTAATCTGAAGAATTTTGTTTTGTAGACTATTTGCAAAATTGAGTGTCTTTTACCCGATTCTGCACAAGTATAGAATTAATGCAGTTTATCTCCAAAGATCCATAATTTAATCAACAAAATGATCAAACACTCCATACACTCTGAAAAATGATTTAATCATAGCATATATGCTTTTGGATATTGTGCAAACATTTTGGTTTGCAGTTCTGACTTCTTTTCACACTCTTTTCGTAATGGCACAGTGACCTGCGAGAGGTTTTGGCATAATTGTGCAAATTCTGTAATAAGGAAAACCAAACTGACTTCAATATGGTCAAAAGATGGAAAATCAATTCCAGTCCTTTTACGCAGAACCATTTTTATGTGAAGAATGTGTGTCTTAAAATCTTTAGTTGCCATTTTATTGCAAAAAATGTCTCTACTTTTTTATATCATTCAAAAATGTTGCATTAAACTTCAGATTTTTGAGTTTGAAGGTTTTATTGGACTTGTGTCTTGCAAATAACTTTTTTCCTTTTTAATCTGAATATTTTAAAAAAAATAAACGGGCGTTCAAAATCCAAACATATGTGGAAGTTCATTCTTTACCATTTGGCAAATCAAGCTTTATGCTGCTTAGTATCGTCAAATTTTGAAAAAGTTAGAGGAAGTGAAAGTAGAAAGAGTTGTGATTCACTAAAAATACACCAAGTACAGCTCATTTATTGAAGTAATGGAGAAAAGCATCAAATTCAAGTCTCAGTCGAAATGTTAGGTTGACAGTGCAGTATCTTATGATCTGACACTCTCTCAGGAACAGGACCGTTTCTAGTTTCCAGTTCCAATATTGTCTGCATTACATTACATGCACAGTCTTCCCAAAAGTAGCCATTAGAGGTGCTATCTTGCTTAAGATCAAATTAAGGGTGGGAGGGAGGTTCTTAAGGCAGCAGGTCCACAGGTGTTGATTGGTTCCTTCCCCTATTCTGGTCTACCATCAAGAAATTACCTCTAGGTACCTGTTGGAGTTTGACATTAGCAGGGAAACACTTACAGAAAGATCCTGGTGGTGGCATCCTGCCTCACCCACTCTCACATAGCCCTAATTGGCTACCAATCACAGCACCTACCTCCAATAAAATTGTTTGGAGACAGGGATATGGGTATGGAACAAACCCAAAACACCACTTGGATTTTACTCTGAGGTAGAAGAACAACATCCACTCCTGAAGAGGGGTAATACCTGAAACTTTGACTTCTCCTTTCCTCCAGATGCTGCCTAGCCTGCTGTGTTCTTCCAGACTCCTGTTTTGTCTACCTTGGATTCCAGCATCTGCAATTTTCTTGTCTCCAATCACATTCAATCATCTTTGCTTTAAGGAAAACAACCCCAGTCTATCTAAGATAGTAGGAAGTAGGATCAGCCGATGCTGGAGAATCTGCGATAACAAGGTGTGTAGAGCTGGATGAACACAGCAGGCCAAGCAGTATCAGAGGAGCAGGAAAGCTGGTGTTTTGGGTCTGGATCCTTCTGAAGGTTTCCTGCTCCTCTGATGCTGCTTGGCCTGCTGTGTTCATCCAGCTCTACACCTTGTTATCCCAGTCTATCTAATCTCTTTTCGTAACTGAAACTCTCCAGCCCAGGCAACATCCTATGAAATTTCCTCTGCGCCCTGTCCACTGCTGTCACCTCTATTCTGCTTCTTGTGTGTTTGTGGAGCTAATCCAGCCAAGTGGAGAGTATGCCAACACAACTCTGACATGTGTATTTGCTAAGTATAGTGAACTGTTCACTTTAAGAGTCCTATCGTGTGATGTACATCAGCTGTTTTGGGCAGGAAACAGTGATCTAATCTTGCTGCCTGTAGATTGAACGCCTCTTTAATAAACCTCCTGTTGTTGTGAAACAGTTCAGCCTCCTAGTCTGTCTTGAAACAAGGATAAAAACTGATTCAGGATCCGATGGGTCAATCTATTCGTTCATCAAAAAACAACTACAGATCTCAGAGGCACTTGGATAAAAAGAAAATAAATCAAAGGATGCCATCGCTAAATCAAAGAGACATGGTCAATTAAAAAAATTCACCCAGGGAAAAGGTGAACAATTTAGAAGAAGCTCACCACATACTCCAATCTGAAAGAACACTGAGTAATGAATGCCCTATATATAGGGAAATGTTTTGATTGAAAGGTATAGAAAGAAATAGGCAGCCCCAGGAATACCTTGTTTTACATGTGAGGAAGCAAGGTAATGCTGATGTTCATGGTACATCGTGCTGTGCAGGTCCTTCCCATTTTTATGAAATAATAGTGGGTAATTTTGGTGTCATAGGACCATATGATGAAAATATTGAGCTGGAGCTCCTACACAGAGAGATTCCATTACTTTGCTCAAACAAACAAAATTGAAGCAGAAATGGTTATCCCTGCATTCCTGAGTACTATAGGAAGAAAAATGGTTAACCTCCTGAGAAGTGTGGTACAGCTAGAGAAGCTGGGCTCAAAAACTTAAGAAATAATAGGAAGCCTTTAGAACCATTTTCACCCAAACCATTTATGATTACTGAAGGCAACCAGCATGATGGTGAATTTGTAAAAATTTAAGGAAGTTAACAGAATGCTGCGAATTCGGGAACAACTTAAAATTATGTTCTCAGAGACAGGCGGGTGTGTGGTTCAAACAAATTTTTAAAAATTAATTCATGGGATGTGGGTGTCACTGATTAGGCCAGCATTTATTGCCCATCCCTAATTGCCCAGAGGACAGCTAAGACTCAACCACATTGCTGTGGGTTTGGAGTCACATGTAGGCTGGACCAGGTAAGGATGGCAGATATCCTTCCCTAATGGGCATTAGTGAACCAGATGGGCTTTTCCCTTGACAATTGGCAATAGTTTCATGATCGTAATTAGACTCTTAATTCCAGATTATTATTGAATTCAAATTCCACCATTTCATAGAAGAATTATGGAATCCCTACAGTGTGGAAACAGGCCATATGGCCCAACAGGTCCACGCCGCCCCTCCAAAGAGCATCCCACCCAGACCCATTCCCTTAATGCTGCATTTCCCATATCTAACACCACCTATCCTAAACGTCCCTGGGCACTATGGGCAATTTATCATAGCCAATCCACCTAGCCTGCACATCTTTGGATTGTGGGAGGAAACCCACGCAGACACAGGGAGAATGTGCAAACTCCACACAGACAGTCACCTGAGACTGAAATTGAACCTGAATCCCTGGTGCTGTGGGGCAGCAGTGCTAGCCACCGAGCCACCGTGCTGCTCCCATTTGCTGTGGCAGGATTCAAGCCTGCTCCCCAGGACATTGCCTGGGTTTCTGGATTAATAGTCCAGTGATAGTACCACTAGGCGATTGCCTACCACATGTGAAGCAATCCAGAAGAGATTACTAACAGAAAGGGACATAAAGAAACTACTGGAAAAAGCAGTCTTGATGGAACTAGCGGCCAGGGAAGCTCAACAGTTGTGCTCGAGTTCATACAATGGTAGTTGACTGAGTTAAAAAAACACCAGCTGTGAAACGAGTACCAAGACAGACACAAAAGTGCCATTGGTGTGGAAGAACAACGGCATGGTGGCTTAGTGGTTAGCCACTGCTATCTCACAGTACCAGGGACCTAAGATCAATTCGACCCTCATGCAACTGTGTGGAGTTTGCATGTTCTCCCTATGTCTACATGAGTTTCCGCCAGGTGTTCCAGTTTCCTCCCACACTCCAAAGATGTGCAGGTTAGGTGGATTGGCTATGCTAAATTGCCTATTGTGTCCAGGGATGTGCAGGCTAAGTGATTTAGCCATGGGAAATGCAGGGTTACAGGGTGGATCTAGGTTCGAGGTGTTTTGGAGGGTTGATGGGCCAAATGGTGTGATTCCATGATTCTAATATGTCATGCCGCAGGAAATTGCTGATATAAGAAAGCTGCCCACATAACCTGTGGCAGAAAAAGGCACATTGAGCAGGTATTCTTGAGGAAGGAACATGAACAACATGTGGCAAAAGCACAGAAACTGTGGAGGAAGAAAATCTACAAAAATAACATGAGAAAAGCCTAGACACTCAGTCCCAAGAAAAGCTGTTATTAAACATAGTAAAAACCTAAAGAACTGAGGACGCTGTAAATCAGGAACAGAAACAGAAGTTGCTGAAAAAGCTCAGCAGGTCTGGCAGCGTCTGTGAAAAAAAAATCAGAGTTAACGTTTCAGGTCCGATGACCCTTCCTCAGAACAATGCTGAGGAAGGGTCATCGGACCCGAAACATTAACTCTAATTTTTTCTCCACAGATGCTGCCAGAACTGCTGAGCTTTTCCAGCAACTTCTGCTTTTATTCCTGTTATTAAACATGCTGCCATTGCTGGCAACACCAGCTGATACTGGATCACTCTCCTACTCAATGGCAAACTGGTGAGAATGGAGTTGGAAAATGGAGTAGCAGTTTCATTCATACCTAAAAGTATGTGTCAGAAGCAGTTGAATAACATTGCGCTGTAAAATATGTATTTAGAATGTACACAGGCAAATTGGTACCTTTAAGGGGTTGAACCAATGTGAATGTTCAGCTATATGGTCAGTCTGAAGACTTGTCCTTACCTATTACCAAAGGAAATCTTCCAGCTTTATTGGGAAGAATGTGGTCCAAGAGGATCAAACTCAACTGGGTTGAAGTAAATTGCTCATCAGTTTCTGAGACTGATCTATCACAAACACTAAAGTAATCTGCATTGTTTTCAATGGAGATCTGGGAAGGATGGAAAAGATCTCTGTCAAATTGAAAATCAAGGATGACAATCAAACAAAATGTTGCAGGGCTCATACAGTCAGACAACAGGTCAAAGCAGAAGTAGAGAAGCTGGTCAAGACGTCAGTCCTTGAACTGGTAAATGTGTGATGAGGCCACGCCCATTGTACCAGTGATGAAGGAGGATGGATTGGTATGTATTTGCAGTGAATTTAAGGTAACTATGAACATGGCACTGTGTGCTGAGCAGTATCCTTTGCCTTCAATTGATGACCTATTTGTTAGGCCAGCTACCTTAGTCAAGCCCATCTCCAGATGAATGGAGATCCTAAGTCACAGAAATACTTAACAACTGTAACACATAAAGGACTATTGAAATATAAGAAACCATCATTTGGAATCACATCTGATTCTGCACTTGCTTTATTCCACTATGCCATGGTCAGATTTTAAGTAGATTGGAAGGACTCCAGTCCTACCAAGGTGATTGGTTCAGTTGAATGTCTTAACAAATATAAAGAGTGTAGGGGTATTCTTATGAAAGAAATCAGGAAGGCAGAGAGGGTATATGAAATAGCATTGGCAGATAAGGTTAAGGATAATCCAAGGAGCTTCCACAAATACATTAAGAGCAAGAGGGTAACTAGAGAGAAGGTAGGGCTCTTAAAGATCAAGGAGATCGTCTTTGTGTTGAACACCAGGAGATGGGAGAGATACTAAATAAATATTTTGTGTCAGTTTTTAGTGTAGAGAAAGAAATGGAGTCTAGAAAATGCAGAGAAATAAACTTTGATATTTTGAAAACAGTTCATATTACATAAGAGCAAGTTTGGGAGGTCTTAAGAGGTGGAAAAATCTCCAGGACCTGATCTAATCTACCCTAGAACATTGTGGGAAGTAAGGGAGGAAATTGCAAGAGCCCTTGCAGAAACATTTGCATTATCTATAACTATGGGTGAGGAACCTGATGACTAGGAGGTGGCTAATGTACCTTTGTCGAAAGATTGTAAGGAGAAACTGGGGAACTCTAGTTCTGTGAGTCTGACTTCAGTTGTGGGTAAATTATTGGGGGTGATTATAAAAGATAGGATTTATGGATATTTAGAGAGGCAAAAATTGACTCGGGATAGCCAGCATGATTTTCTGTGAGGAAAATCATGTCTCACAAACTTGATCAAGTTTTTTTGAGGAAGTTACCAAAAAGATTGATGATGGCAGAGCAGTAGATGTTGTTGATTTGGATTTTAGTAAAGCCTTTGAGAAGGTTCTGCATACTAGACTAATTAGTAAAGTCAGGTCACATGGGATTCACGGTGATCTTGCCAATTGGATACACAATTGGCTTAACAGCAGGAGACAGAGAGTGATGGTAGAGGAGTGCTTTCTGGACTAAAGGCCTGCCACCAGCACTGTTCCACAGGGACTGGTTTTGGGTTCTCTTTTGTTTGTCATTTGTATAATTGATTTGGATAAGAATACAGAAGGCATGGTTTGTGGATGACATCAAAATTGGCGCTTTAGTAGTGAAGAAGGATTACAAAAGGATCTTGATCAAATGGGTCATGGGCTGAAAAACGGCAGATGGAGTTCAATCTGGATAAACGCAAGGAATTGCATTTTGGTACAACAAACAAAGGTAGGGCCTGTACAAATAATGGTAGGGCCTTTCGTAATCTTGTAGAATAGAGGGGCCTAGGGGTGCAGGCGCATAATTCGTTGAAGTTTGCATCACATATAGACAGGATGGTTAAAAAAGGTGTTTGATACCCTTGCCTTCATTGCTCAGTCCTTTGCATATAGGAGTCGGGAAGTCATGTAGAGGTGTACATGACATTGGTGAGGCCTCTTCGGATTACTGTGTCCAGTCTGGTCGCCCAGTTATAGGAAGGATATTATTAAGCTGAAGAGGATTCAGAAGACGTTTACAAGGATGTTGCTGGGCATGGAAGGTTTGAGTTATAAAGAAAGACTGGACAGGCTGGAACTTTTTTTAACTGGAGTATAGGAGGTTGAGAGCTGACCTGATAGAATTTATAAAATAATGAGAAGTATAGATAGAGTTAGTGGTAGTTATCCTTTCCCTAGATGGGGGATTTCAAGATTAGGGACTACACTTTTAAGGTGAGTGGAAAGAAATTAAAAAAGACGAGATAAATTTTTCACACAGAGGGTGGCTCACATGTGGAATGAACTTCCTGAAGAAGTGGTGGATGTGGGTACAGTCATGTTTAAAAAACAGCTTGTTACGTACATGACTAGGAAAGGTTTAGAGGGATATGGACCAGGAGAAGGCACGTGGGGCTAGTTTAGTTTGGGATTATGTTCGGCATGGACTGGTTGGACTGAAGGGTCTGTTTCTGTGCTGTATGATTCTATGAGTGAGGAAAAGTAAATATGAATTTTTTAAAATCTTCCTATTAATACTTTGTCTATGCCATTGATCTTAAGGGCCTACTCAAGTCACTTTCATGAATAAAAATGATAACAGAGATACCAGCAGCTAGAAGCGTAAACCAACTATAATCATTTTTGAGCTTCCTGAGCTACTATGGCAGGCTTGATCCAAATCTTTCAACCGTTTTCAAGCCATTGCACGTTTATTATGGTAAAACAAGAATTGGAAATGGGAAGAACAATATGAAAGTACCTTTACAGAAGCCAAAGAGGCTTTGTTTAAGGAAGAAGTCCTATATTATTTTGACTTAGAGTTACTGTTGTGACACCACATGCATGGAAGCAGTTGTTACCCAATTGTGAAGAGAAGCCAATAACTTTCATATTAAGGTGGTTAAATTAAGCAGAAATGAACTAAACACGGATAGATATAGAAGTTCTAGAAATTATTTTTGGGCATTAGACAATTCCAGTAATACCTGTATGGTCAGGAATTTACTGTATTAACAGACTACACACCATTGACGATAATACTTTGGCTTCATACAGGATACCTTCTGTAGCAAGTGAGCCTTATGCAGAGGTAGGCATTGTTATCAGCTCATACTTACACAATTAAGTATTGGCAATCCAATTTACTTGGGAACGCACATGGGCTCTTTAGATTATCTTTGCCAAATGAGTTGATGATAAATAGAACAAAGTAGAAAACACTCTCGTAATGGCAGAACAAGTTAAAAAAGCACTAGAAATGATCCACTACTATCAAAAGTGAAGTATTTTGTGGCAAGAAGACAGGAACAACCCCAGAACTGAAGTTATATGTCACATAAAAATTTAGAACTATCCATGCAAGCAGGATGTCTCGTATGGGAATGAGTCATTATTCCACCATGGCTCAGGAAATATTTTAAATAAACTAAGCAAAGGTCACTGCAGCATTGTCAGAATGAAGTTAAAACCAAAGAGAAAAACAAAGAGATGCCCGAGGTACAAACAGGAAAGAACACCTCTCCTCCAGAAAATCATACTTACTGACTATCGTATATATGATTGTAAATATTGTGAATGTTTTAACTGCAGGAACTTCTGATATTAAGGGGATGTGGCGTGTATTTGGCAGACAGTATGGTGGACTATCACTTGAAGAATGTGGTCATGTGATGTAATGATTCATCGTCAGCTAGTTTGGGCAGGAAGCAGCAGCCTTTCTGCCTGTGAAGTGAACACCTCCATAATAAATCTCCTGCTGTGATTCAAAACTTTGGCCTGGTGATCTTTCTTGAAACATAACCTGTGTCTTGTCGATAGTAGACAGGCTTTGGGAAGACATGAAGCGAGTTACTGCAAAAGTTACGGCCTCTGACCTGCTGTTTCAATCACAGTGTATATATGGCAGGTCTGTTCATTCCTGGTCAATGGTGACCGCCCAGGATATTGATATAGAAGGATTAACAGATGTTAATACAATTGAAAATCAAGGAGAGATAGTTAGATTCTCTTTTGTTAGAATTCTCACCAATTAAAATCAACCCTCCTTGAATTAATTATTTCACTCCAGATTGCTCTTTGTCATTTTCCAAAGCGAACTTAAGCCTTATGAACAAAAACAGAAGTTGCTGGAAAAACTCAGCAGGTCTAGCAGCATCTGTGAAGAAAAATCAGAGTTAACATTTTGGGTCCGGTGACCCTTCCTCAGAACCTCTGGTGACTAGGAAAGTGTTGGTTTATATGCAGAAGATAGGATGGGGGCGGTGGGGGTAAGGAATAAACAATAGGTGGGGATAGAGCCCAAAAAGAGACAAGACCAGTTGGATAGACAAAGGAGTTGGTAACAATTTGACTAGGACGATGAATAGCTGTTAATGGGGACAGATAGTGTCCAACACTAGGTAGTGTGTTATGGCAGGCTATGTGATAACAAGGCCTGGTGTGTGGGGTGGGAGTCTAGGACATTGGAGAGTTCAGGCCCTAAAATTAGTGATCTCGATATTGAGTCCAGAGGGCTGCAGGGTCCCCAAGCAGAAAATGAGGTGTTGTTCTTCCACCTTGCACTGAGCTTCACTAGAACATTGCAGCAAACCTGAGGCAGAGATGTTGGCCAGAGAACTGGGTGGTTGTTAAAGTGGCAGGCAACAGGTAGCTCAGGGTCTTTCTTGCAGGCAGAATGTAGATGTTCCATGAAGTGGTCACCCAGTCCATGCTTCGTTTCCTCAGTGTGGAGGAGACCACATTGTGAGCAGCGAATGCAGTAAACTAGATTGTGGGAAGTGCAGGTAAAGTACTGCTCCACCTGGAAGATACAATTGGGCCCTTGGATACTGGGGTGGGGGGCGGTTGTGGGGGCAGGACGAGGTAAATAGGCAAGTGTTCCACTTTCGGTGGTTGCAGGGGAGGGTGCTGTGTGGCTCTGGGGGGCTTGTTGGGAGCAAAGGAAGAGTGGGCCAGGGTGTCCCAGAGGGAACAGTCCTTGTGGAAGGCGGACAAGGGGGGGGGGGAAGGGAACTTGAACCATTAACTCTTGTTCTCTCCATAGATACTGCCAGGCCTGTTGTATTTCTCCAGCAATTTCTGTTCTACCATATTAAATACACTTGTTAAATACTCTTACCTCATTTAATATTTTATCATTTCTTAATTTCATGCTAACTAATCCTTTGTGTTCTGTTTCTTCTTCCTAATGCTCTATACTGGTTCTCATCCTTTTGGCAAGTTAGTTTAAACCCTCTCAACAGCACTAGAAAACTGCCCTATGATATTAAACTTGGCTGTATTTAGGTGAAACCTGTCCTGTCTGAGCCGGTCCCATCTCTCAAATCAAACCCAATGCCTTGGCAATCTAAAGTTGGATCCTTTGAACCATCACTTCAGCTATGCACCCATCTGTTGTATCCAATTTCATATTCCTGGGCCTGTGTCTCTGGCTCTGAATCAGAGATTACTATCTTTGAAATCCTGCTTGCCAATGTCTTTCTTCAAGTCTGCCAGCAAGACTTCACTATTTTTCGATTGATGCCATTGGTATCTATTTGGACAACAACTTCTAGCTATGGAACTATTTTATGTTGTATTATTTTCCTTTCTCAAACTTCTGCATCCCACTCTCTCTGCCTTCACCCCTAACCCCCACCTGGACCCTTCACCTCCAGACTTGGCTTTCGATCCATGCTCTGAGGGATCCATAATGCTCACCATTACCAGTTAGAGAGCAGGATTCACTCAGGGAACTTCTACAATACCAGCTTGCTCCTCTTTGATTGCCTGCTGGTCATTCATTCCTAATTTGCTTTCATACCATTAAACTATGGGGTAATAATATCAGAAACCTGTAATCTGTAAAACTGTATCAGAGATAAAAGGTACTGCAGATGCTGGAGAATCCGAGATAACAAGCATGGGGCTGGATGAACACAGCAGGTCAAGCAGCATCATAGGAGCAGGAAAACTTGACGTTTCGGGCCTAAACCCTTCATCAGAAATGGGGGAGGGGAAGAGGGTTCTGAAATAAATAGGGAGAGAGGGGGAGGTGGATAGAGGATGGATAGAGGAGAGGATAGGTGGAGAGGAGGCAGACAAGTCGAAGAGGCGGGGATGGAGCCAGTAAAGGTGAGTGTAGGTAGGGGGGTAGGGAGGAGATAGGTCAGTCCAGGGAGGACGGACAGGTCAAGGGGGCGGGATGATGTTAGTAGATAGGAGATGGGGGTGTGGCTTGGGGTGAGAGGAAAAACAGGTTAGGGAGGTGGAGATGAGCTGGGCTGGTTTTGGGATGCGGTTGGGGGAGGGGAGATTTTGAAGCTTGTGAAATCCACATTGATGCCATTGGGCTGCAGGGTTCCCAGGCTGAATATGATTTGCTGTTCCTGCAGCCTTCGGGTGGCATCACTGTGGCATTGTAGGAGGCCAAGGATGGACATGTCATCTGAGGAATGGGAGGGGGAGTTGAAATGGTTCGCGACTGGGAGGTGCAGTTGTTTGTTGCGAACTGAGCGCAGGTGTTCTGCAAAGCGGTCCCCAAGCCTCCGCTTGGTTTCCTCGATGTAGAGGAAGCCACAACGGGTACAGCGGATGCAGTATACCACATTGGCAGATGTGCAGGTGAACCTCTGCCTGATGTGGAATGTCTTCTTGGGGCCTGGGATTGGGGTGAGGGAGGAGGTGTGGGGGCAGGTGTAGCACTTCCTGCGGTTACAAGGAAAAGTGCTGGGTGTGGTGGGGCTGGAGGGGAGTGTGGCGCGGACAAGGGAGTCGCGGAGGGAGTGGTCCCTCCGGAAGGCAGATAAGGGTGGGGAGGGAAAGATGTCTTTGGTGGTGGGGTCTGACTGTAGATGGCGGAAGTGTCGGAGGATGATGCGTTGGATCCGGAGGTTGGTGGGGTGGTATGTGAGGACGAGGGGGATTCTTTTTTGATTATTGTTGCGGGGACGGGGCGTGAGGGATGTGTTCCGGGAAATGCGGGAGACACGGTCGAGGGCGTTCTCGACCACTGTGGGGGGGAAGTTGCGGTCCTTGAAGAATGAGGACATTTGAGATGTGCGGGATTGGAATGTCTCATCCTGGGAACAGATGCGGCGGAGGCGAAGGAATTGGGAATAGGGGATGGCATTTTTGCAGGAGGGTGGGTGGGAGGAGGTGCATTCCAGGTAGCTGTGGGAGTCAGTGGGCTTGAAATGGACATCTGTCTCTAGGTGGTTGCCCGAGATGGAGACAGAGAGGTCCAGGAAGGAGAGAGAAGTGTTAGAGATGGTCCAGGTGAACTTCAGGTTGGGGTGGAAAGTGTTGGTGAATTGGATGAACTGTTCGAGCTCCTCGTGGGAGCACGAGGCGGCGCCGATGCAGTCATCAATGTAACGGAGGAAGAGGTGGGGTTTAGGGCCAGTGTAGGTACGGAAGAGAGATTGTTCCACATAACCTACAAAGAGGCAGGCATAGCTTGGACCCATGCGGGTACCCATGGCCACACCCTTTGTTTGTAGGAAGTGGGAGGAATTGAAAGAAAAGTTGTTGAGGGTGAGGACGAGTTCGGCTAGGCGGATGAGGGTGTCGGTGGAGGGGGATTGGTCCGTTCTGCGGGACAGGAAGAAGCGGAGGGCCTTTAGGCCATCAGCATGGGGAATACAGGTATATAGGGACTGGACGTCCATAGTAAAAATGAGGTGTTGGGGACCTGGGAATTGGAAGTTCTGGAGGAGGTGGAGGGCGTGGGTGGTGTCACGGACGTAGGTAGGGAGTTCCTGGACCAAGGGGGTGAAAATGGAGTCTAGGTAGGTGGAGATGAGTTCGGTGGGGCAGGAGCAGGCGGAGACAATGGGTCGACCAGGGCATTCAGGTTTGTGGATTTTGGGGAGGAGATAGAAGCGGGCGGTGCGGGGTTGGGGAACGATGAGGTTGGAGGCGGTGGGTGGGAGGTCACCTGAGGTGATGAGGTTGTGGATGGTTTGGGAGATGATGGTTTGATGCTCGGGGGTGGGGTCATGATCCAGGGGGCGGTAGGAGGAGGTGTCAGAGAGTTGGCGCCTGGCCTCAGCAATGTAGAGGTCAGTGCGCCATACTACGACTGCCCCTCCCTTGTCCGCGGGTTTTATGGTGAGGTTGGGATTGGAGCGGAGGGAGTGGAGGGCTGCACATTCTGCGGGGGAGAGGTTGGAGTGTTTAAGAGGGGTGGAGAGGAATGCACCATCATGACAGTCGCTGCCAGTCAAACGCTGGAGCTCGGAACTTAAGCATTTGCAGTCAACAACACTTCCTGCTCATCCCGAGTTCCAGTGTAGAGCAGGATGGGCCTGAGATTCTTTGCCATTCCTCTATTTAACAAAGTATTGACTGATTAAATACAAAAACCTTAGGACTTAAATAAAGATTCAGGAGCTGCTCACCAGTCAGTTGATGTGACTTACTCAATTCTTATTTTCTGCATACATTATTTTTCTAATTTAATCAAAAACTTAGAGTCCTTTAATCTCACTGTTCCTTACAGAATCATAGAAGCATTTAAGTGGAACCCCTGTATGATTAATTAATTTAATATAAATTGTATTTAAATCTATTATCAAATGCATTTCTTTTCTGGTAATTAATTAATCCAATCTCATTTTATAGTTGATTAACTTAAGCTAAATATAAATCTTACCAAATATTTACTTCAGAAGTCACCTTGTCTTTGTGATATGTTTCCTCCTCCCGCCACTTCTCCCATTCCATTCTCAATGTCTTTGACTATTTCATTCCTGAGCCTTGCTCTCTCTGACTGCTCTATTCCAGGACCTTACCGTCTCTGATCACCACTCCTCAAATTTGCTGTGTCTGACTACTCTACCTCTGGGCCTTGCTCTGTATGACTACTTCACTCCCAACTCTCACTCTCTTTGACCGCTCCATTCCCATTCCTTGTTCCCACTCTGGCCACTCTACTCCTGGGCTTTACACTCTCAGACCATTTCACCCCCAGCCCTCGCTCTCTTTGACTGCTGCACTTCCAGGTCTTGGTCTCTCTGATCGCTCCGCTCTGAGGCCTTACTCCAAAACTGTACTTTCCCATCCTGTGGTTAGGATCTGGAATACAAACCAGTGGTAAACTGAGCCATTGCTTCCAAAAAGACAATTATCTGAAGATAAACATTTGCAGGGATATTGGGAAAAGGTAGGTAGAGTGCGACTAGATTAACTGCTTTGCAGACTGCTACTCGGAGATCAGTGGACAAGTAGTGTAATTCAGACTACAAGCAGGTCTATCATGATCTTTACTGTATGGCAGAGCAGGAACATTCCAAAAAGGTGATCTAATGGAATGAATTCCACTCCATTATAAATTACAAGGTAAACAAATTAGCTAGTGTTCCCCTTTGAGTATCTCCCTTGATGGGTGATTAGACTTACTTGTATTTAACCTATTGTTGGTAACGATGTTAATGTTGCTCAAAGCACTTGCAAAGAATTGACATTTACAACACAACTTGCATAATCTCAGGAGGGAAGCCTGGCAGGATATGCCTGGCAGTCTCTCCACATAGCAAAACACCAGTCCAACATGGGTAAAATATCATTAACAGCAAGCCATTGCATTAAAATTGGTCTTCATTAATCACTTAAGGGCTTCAATTAGCTTAAAGGTAGGGGTATCAGGTGCACCTTACCCATCAAGGACAAATTTCAAGCAGGAAGATGACAGGCATGCCACTCCTGTCACCCCATCCAATCTTCAGTAATGTTAGTGATCAGAAGGCAGTAGCCTCCTGCAGCTTTCAGGTTATTCTCTTGATTAACTCTCAATTATGCAAATAACCAAACCACATTTATGCTACGCCTGGAAACTGTGAAAGTCACCCAGCTATAATATGAAAATCTACATTAATGGAATCTAAGGGACAAAGTTGGCAGACATCAGACATCTTGTCAGCATGCAATATGGTGAATTGTTTTATTATAACTCATGTTATTAATGATATCGGCTGATGTGGGGAAGATCTGCATCAGTGCAGTCACTGCTTCCAGAAGGTGGACTTCTTCAAGACACCCTCTGTGTTCAAGTGAAGGCGAGTACCTTGAAGAGGGCAGCAGAGTGGTGACACTGATTGGCTAACATGGAGAAGATCTGTATCAGTGCAGTCACTACCTCCAGAAGGTGGTTTGTGGAGGGGCTGTCATCAAGTGACAGTCAAGGGAAGTTGAAAGAAATTTAAGCAAGGAGTCAGGAGGGCTAAAAGGGGTCATTAAGAGTCATTGGTCAACAGGATTAAGGAAAATCCCAAGGCTTTTTATACATATATAAAGAGCAAGAAGGTAGCCCGACAGAGGGTTGGCCCATTCAAAGACAGGGAAGGGATTTTTTGTGTGGAGCCAAAGGAAATTGTATTAAATGAGTATTAAAAGGAGGTATTAAATGAGTACTTTGCGTCAGTATTCACCATACAGAAGGATGTAGATAGTTTGGGTCATGTTGAGATCAAAAGCGAGGAGGTATTGGGGGTCTTGAAAAAGTAGTGGAAGCAGGTCTATAGTGGCTTTTAAAGGGCATCTTGACAAGTACGTGAATAGGATGGGAATAAAGGGATACAGTTCCCGGAAGAGTAGGGGGTTTTAGTTGTGACATGCAGCATGTCAGTGTAGGCTTGGAGGGCTGAAGGGCCTGTTCCTGTACTATAATTTTTTTTGCTCTTTGTTCTTATAACATGTAATTTCAAAAGCATTGTAGTGCACTAAACCCAAAGAAAAATTTGTGCAGTCTCTGTTCCTCCTTATTTTGGGTAAAAAGAAATTAGCAAAGAATTCACATACACAACCTAGGTTTTGGACAAATAGATAAAGCTTCAAGTTCATATTTAGTGAAATGGTGGATTCTCCCATTGCTGTGTAGATGAATGTTCAACAAAAGAAACAGTTTTCAGGTTGATGTTATCTCATGTGACATTAAACTAAGTCTTGCTTTGCATAATTGGCTGAAAATAATGCATATGAAGTCAGTGTTGGAGGAATGGATGGGCCTTGGCTTTGCACAATGCTCACTTCTGAAGACAATTGACTTTGCACTCTTCAAAGTCTGATGACAGAGACTTCTCCGTTTGAATCTAAGGTTTTTCCTTCCTACGTATTGAGGTTGAGCATGTAAACTCTGAGGTTGGATTTCTGTTTTTTTTTAAGCTAAGTTCAGGCTTGTGTGTGCAGGAATCTTGCATGTCAACTACATGACAACCATAGTGATGCTGAGCTCTGATGTCCATACTTTAGATGCAGGTAAGCAGCAGTTTGCAAAACCTCATTGTTGGTAATTTTTCTCCTCCCTCCTTAAGTGCCAAACAGGTTATAGACAGTGAATGTTTTTGGTTGTTTCATTTGATAGCGATGAATTGTTTTAAGTTTCTCTCACAAAAAGGAGCAATGTATGAAGTACTGCCTGGTAAACTTTGATCTCTGTTCTGAGACAAACTCCATACTCTTTTCAAAGTTGTGATTGAGGCCTGTCAAACACTGAACTTGCTTTTATTAGGTGATGATTTGTTTCAACACATATTAAATGACGGGGTCCGTTGTTGGTAGTGACTGTGGGATCTTGCAATTTATGGTCAGGCTTGGGTTTACAAAAGTACTCTGTCTTCATCAGATGTATTGTCAGATCAAAGTGTGTGTGGGTAGGGAAAACTGTTCAACAAGCAATTAAATGTCGTCCAAAGCATGAGCTGTGAGAGTAGTCATATGTGAGCCAGAGTTCATTAAGTAGCTGTTCACTAACCTTCGTATTTTGAAGCTTTCCAGATTAAAGAGGCTACTGTCTATCCTGAATGGAACATGTACTTGTGTATCAAGGCATAGACTGCATACTGGAGGATGGCCATAATGGCAAATACAGCAAATAACCCAATACACAGCCTTTTCTGATGCATTGTTTGTTGAAGAACATGTAATGTGTTTTTTCATTATTTATTCATTTGTGGGATGTGGGCATCGCTGACTGGCCAGCATTTATTGCCTGTACCCATTTGCCTTTGAGAAGGTGGTGGTGAGCTGCCTTTTTCAACCGCTGCAGTCCACCTGCTGTGGGTTGATCCAGTGACAGTGAAGGAATGGCAATATATTTCCAAGTCTGGTTAGTGAGTGGCTTGGAGGGGAACATGTAGGTGGTGGTATGAGGATCTTTCGTGAATTTCTGCAGTGTGCCTTGTAGATAGAATACATTGCTGCTACTGAGCATCAGTCATGGAGGAAGTAGATGCTTCTGGATGTAGTGCCAATCAAGTGGGCTGCTTTGTGCTGGATGGTGTCAAGCTTCTTGAGTGTTATTGGAGCTGCACTCATCCGGCAAGTGGGGAGTATTCCATCACACTCATGGACTTATCTGTTGTAGATGGTGGACAGGCTTTGGGGAATCAGGAGGTATGATGCTCACCACAGTATTCCTAGCCTCTGACCTGCTCGTGTATCCACTCTGTTTACATAGTGAATCCAGTTGAGTTTCTGGTTAATGATAACCCCCTGGATGTTGATAGTGGGGGATTCAGTGATGGTAACACAATTGAATGTCAAGGGGTAGTGGTTAGATTGTCTCTTATTGGTGATGGTCATAGCCTGGCATTTCTGTGGTTTGAATATTATGCCACTTGTCAGCCCAAGCCTGAAAATTGTCCAGATCTTATTGCATATGGACATGGACTGCTTCAGTATCTGAGGAGTCATGAATGGTGCTGAACATTGTGAAATCATTGGCGAACATCCTCACTTCTGACCTTATGGTGGAGGGAAGGTCATTGATGGAGCAGCTGAAGATGGTAGGGTCCAGGATACTACTCTGAGGAACTCCTGCAGAGATGTCCTTGAGCTGAGTTGACTGATCTCCAACAAACATGACATCTTTCTATGAGTCAAGTGAGACTCTAACCACCGGAGAGTTTGCCCCGATACGCATTGATTCCACATTTGCCAGGGCTCCTTGATGCGACACTCAGTCGAATGCAACCTTGATGTCAAGGGCTGTTACTCTCATCTCACTTCTGGAATTCAGTTCTTTTGTCCATGTTTGAACCAAGGCTGTAATGAGGTCAGAAGCTGAGAGGTCCTCGCGGAACCCACACTGGGTGTCATTGAGCAGGTTATTGTTGAGCAGGTGCTGCAGAGCTTAGATCTGATCAGTTGAATCTGCGTTTGCTTAGCTCTGTCTTTCACTTGCTGCTTAAGCTGTTTGGCATGCAAGTAGTCCTGTCTAGTGGCTTCACCAGGTTGACACCTCATCTTCAGGTGTACTTGGTGCTCCTCCTGGCATGCGCTCTTGCACTCTTCATTGAATCAGAGTTAATCCCCTGACTTTATGGTAATGGGTGAGTGGGGTATGCCAGGTCATGAGGCTACAGATTGCGCTGGAGTACAATTTTGCTGCTGTCAGTGGCCCACGGCGCCTCATGAATGCCCAGTCTTGAGTTGCAAGGTTTGTTGAAGTTTGCCCCATTTAGCATGGTAATAGTGCCACACAACATGATGGGGATTCTCAACATGAAGGCAGGACTTCATCTCCACCAGTTCTGTGTAGTGGTCGCTGTTAGGGGTGCCCATGACACAGCATAAAATGGCTGACGAAAACCTCAACAAGCTTTGCAGTGCATGTTTAACAGAAATTAGAAAGGTTGGAAAAAACTAGTCATCTTCATACATAAAGCAATAGCCTTCTGCAAGATTGGATGAGTAACATGAAACTGCTATCCTAAGATACGAACATTTCACACCAATTAGTCGCTTCTCTTAATTTTTTTCTAATCAGTCTGTTAGAATATTATGAGTAGGTTTTAATTAAGATTCTTCAGGATAATCATGGATGTAGTTTCCAAATAAATTATATATTTAACACTAACACACACACCGTTTAAAAACTAATTACAAGAAATGGAAAGGGCTCCCCCATTATCTCTTAACAAGGACAGCAGCTAGAAGAATAAGCAGACAGAAATGTAATAATTGAGAGATAAGGGTCAATGGTAACCATGCAAAGATCAATTTCTCACATCCTAAAAAGGCCTAATCAGATTACAGCGCAAGTGATTACTAATAAAGAGCGATGTACTAATCATAGTTGGATAACTCAGCACTAATTAACCAATATCGTACAAGGGAAGGGAGTATGTGCTGCCATGTTAAAGGAACAAGGAAATGCATAAAAGACAATTATTTTGTGTTAGAGTCACAGCATCATTGGCTATTTTCCCCGATCTGAGCCAAAGATTAAGGGGGTAATTGAGCCATTACATTAAGGCCAGATTTGGGATGATCATTGGCCTCTCCCTGCATCATACCGGCTTGAATAGATTGCCACTTGCCTGAACTTCGCTGTCTCCTGAAATTTATTGCTTGCAAAAAGTTATTCCTACAGTAGCTCTTGCCAATATTGTCATGGACAGATGCATCTACAGCTGGCAGAACGGAAAGGATGAGGTCAAGTATGTTTTTCCCTCTGATTGGTCCCCTCACCACCTCCTGCAGACCCAGTCTAGAAGCTATGTCCTTTAGGACCTGACCAGCGCGATCAGTAGTGCTGCTGCCGAGCTACTCTTGGAGGTGGACATTGAAATCTCCCACCCAGAGTACATTTTGTACCCTAGCCATCCTCAGTGCTTCCTCCAAATGATCATCAACATGGAGGAGTACTGATTCTTCAGCCAAGGGAGGATGGTACATGGTAACCTGCAGGAGGTTTCCTTGCTCATGTTTAACCTGAAGCCATGAGACTTCATGGGGTCCAGTGTCAATATTGAAGACTCCCAAGGCAACTCCCTCCCAACTGTATACCATTGTGCTACTACCTTTACTGAGACTGTCCTGCAGGTGGGACTGGACATATCCAGGGATGGTGATGGTGATGGTGGTGTCTGGGACATTGTCTGTAAAGTATGATTCCATGAGTATGACTATGTCAGGCTGTTGCTTGACTCATCTGTGAGACAGCTCTCCCAATTTGGGTACTAGCCCCAAGATGTTAGTGAGGAGGACTTTGAAGGTATGACAGGGCTGTTACTGCCATTGTCTTTTCCAGTGCTTAGCTTGAAGCCAGGCAATCTGTTCAGTTTCATTTCTTTGAGACTTACTAGAGGTTGGTACAACTGAATGTTTGCTAGGCCATTTCAGAAGGCAGTTGAGAGTCAACCATTTGGTTTGGGTTTGCAGACACAGGTAGGCCAGACCAGGTGAGGATGGCAGACTTCCTTCCCTGAAGGACATTAGTGAATCACGTGGATTTTTCTGACAATCGACAATGATTTAATTCCATACTTAATTTTTATTGAATTCAAATTCCTCCATCTGCCTTGGCACGGAGGGCTTTAAACCTGGGTCCCCAGAACTACCTGGGTCTCTGGATTAATAGTCTAGCAATTGTACCACTAGGCCATTGCTTTCCTTTGTGTACTTTCTAATTATTACTGGCACAAGCCACAGGCATGATATTCACGTTACACAGTGCTGTACAGCAACATGTCAACTCCCTTGACTGATCATTGCAGGTAGAAATGAAAAATGCCTGGCTATGCCAAACCAATAGAATGTATAACCTGTATCAGCCTCAAGCTAGGTCTACTCAGCTAGCCTTTTTTTTTCTCTTGGGATGGCTATATCAATGTTGTGTCTGCCCAGAAATCTGGCTAAGAGGATTACCTGTACCTTCTGGAAAAACTGACTTCCCACAAGCTGAGCATTACATTATTAATATCGTCCTTACATTTTGACTGAATCAATGGATGACTAGCCAGGTGCTAGTGGTTCAGCAGTTAGCACTGCTGCATCACAGGGCCAGTGACCCAGGTTCAATTCCACTTATGGGCAGCTGTTTGTGTGGAGTTTGCACATTCTTCCCATGTCTGGATGCGTTTCCTCCCACAGTCCAAAGATGTGCAGGTTAGATGGATAAATTTACCAAGTGTCTAGAAATGTGCAGATTGAATGGAATAGCCATGGAAAATGCTGGGTTACAGGGTCTGGGTGGGATGCTCTTCAGAGGGTCTGTATGGATTTGATGGGCCGAATGGCCTGCTTCCACACTGTAGGGATTCTATATGAGTAGAAACCTGACAGATGCTGGGAGACTAAACTGTGCTTCATGTTCCTTTTGTTCTTCTTCACTGGATTGAGAGCAGTACTGTAGCTGTAAAGTTCTGTTCAGGAGGATGTCAACTCATCATCTTATACAATCTGTGAAGAACTACTGTCAGCCTGAGGCTGCCTGCATGTAAGGCTAACTCTGAATATTGCCAGTAGGCTTTATCTGTCCCCATCACCATACAAATCAGTATGCCTGTTTTGGTTAATGGCTTTATCTATACAAAGCCTCTGCCTCCCTCACCCAAGGCAGCTAATACTGCACTGCTGCAATGTACATGCTAAGTAAATGAAAGGTTTGGTTTTGGAGCTGTCCTTTTTCTAGACGAGCTGCTGAGAAGATCAGAGCCTGAACTACCCTTGACACTGTCATTCAGTCCATTGCCACTATTGATTTTCTGGACTGGTCAGTCTACATTTACTTAGCCATACAACACATAGCTGTGCATTTGAGGTCAAAGCTATCATCTCCTAGGTAATTAATCTCTTGCCAATTAAGAGTGACAAACCCCAGCAACCAGGAACTGGTTCAGGAGTGTCAAACACTTGCCTTCACACCTCAGTTCCCGGTTCTAAACAGGGAGCTGCGCACAAAGCTAGGCAGTAGAAGCTTGATGATGAGAACCAAATAAAAAAACAAAACCAAAAGAAATGCAGGATCTGTAAATCAGAAACAAAAACAGAAGTTGCTCGAAAAGCTCCACAGGTCTGGCAGCATCTGTGAAGAGAAATCAGAGTTAATGTTTCAGGTCCAGTGACCCTTCCTTAGACTTTTGATGAGAACGTATTTGAGATGCTGAACATATAGAACTTCCTGTAGACCTCATCATCATTCCACTACTTCCGAACCTAGTGATCCTTTGTTGATGAGATAACGACTGTATATTTCACAGATTGATACCAGTTGACATCTAGGTAACAATAATGGTGACTGAGGCTACATTGTAAATATGTACATCATCTAATGCTTATTCACTGTGATGTATTTTCGGTGATTCAGACAAGTTACTAATGATTTGATTAGAATGCCAAATGGAGGTCAGCTGACAGGGATCATATTTCCAGTTTCCGTCTTAAAATTGAGTTACCTGAACTAGTGTTTGCAATTGGTATCATAGTATCAAAGAGCAATTCCCACATGTTAGGAAGAGTAATACACCCACAGTGACAGGCTCTGCTTTACTCCAATTATCTTTCTGAAACTCCCAGATTCTGATTCCAGGGCCGTAACTTCATAATTTCCAAATTTCACTATTAACATGACCATCAGACATATGTTTTGCTTGTATTGTCCTTCATTTCGTAGAAACTTGAATACACACAAGTTGACCTTCCTGCCTTATGAATGTTTTCCCCTCGTTCTTCAGAAACACAGCTTTAGGAATTAGGAATTAGGCTTTAGGAATTCATTTATATCATTTTTTTTCCAGTGACACTCCATAAGTTATGGTATACGTCTTTTTCATGTTATGTCACATAGTTCTGTCTGATTTAACATCTGCTCCTCTTGGGTCTAAGAGTTGGTTGCCGACTCCGACAAACACTAGGCATCAGAGTAGCACGCAAACCTACATCAATCCTATGCCAACTGCTAACCCAAACCAAAGACCCATTATCCATTATGGACAGGACCAACGTAATATACAAGATCTCCTGCAAAGACTGTGACATACATTACATTGGACAGACAGGAAGAAAATTAGCCACAAGAGTACATGAACATCAACTGGCAACAAAAAGAGATGACCAATACTCACACATCTCCATCCACATGGATAAGGAAAACCACCAGTTTGATTGGGAAAACACCAGGATTCTGGGACAGGCCAAGCAGAGACAAGCACAGGAATTCGTAGAGGCCTGGTTCTCCACTAAGAAGGCTATCAACAAACACAGAGCTAGATCCTATATATACTCCACTGCAAAGGAAAACCGGAAGTGAAGTAACCCAGCTCAACGGACACCAGAGTTTAAATTACAGGCGGGAAAACACAATGGCACTTCATCGGAGGCTGCACTGATGATGTTACCCAGTAGGGTAATGAAACATTTGCGGAACAACGATCCAGCTCGGCGAGACAACCAACCACAACATTCACAACCTGAGTTACAAATCTACTCAAAAACCTCTGAGAGTCATTGTTCCACTCAGGTTTAGAAATAAAAGCAGAAAATGCTGGAGAAGAGTTCTGAAAAAACTCATATCAGATTTGAAACATTAACTCTGTTTTTCTCTCTTCAGTGACACTGCTGGTCCTTCTGATTTCCTCTGGCATTTTCTGTTTTGATCTCACGTTTCTGGCATCTCCAGTACTTTCACTTTTATTGAAGGTTATTTGAAGGACTGTATTAGAGGAACTGCATCAGTAACATACAGGGATAGCCCACATGAAAGTAATAGCAATGACCTATTTTTGGTATCCAAAGTTAAATGGAAATATTAAAGAGTTGGTGTAAACTCAGTAACTATGTGTCGGACTGAGAATTGATCCAACCATGGTCAAAACATGGAGGAGTTCTTTCAGCTCATTGAGCCTGCCCCATCATTCTAGATATGGCTGATCATTTCCTCAATTCCATTTTCCTGCACTATCTCCATACCCCTTAATGTTGTTAGTCTCCCGTTACCTTCTAGAATACTTTTAATTTCTGGCTTGAACCAGATTTAATGATTGAGCTTCCACAGCCTTCAGGGGTTAAAAAAAACCTCCTCCTCATTGTAGATTTAAATGCTGTGTCCTTTATCCTGAGACTATGTCTCCTGGTTCCAGAATCACCAATCACAGGAAACATCCATCTACATTCAATCTGTCATGCCCTATAAGAATTTTGCGAGTTTTAATGAGACCACTCTCATTTTTTTGAAACTCCAGAATATGAATTAATTTTTCTCAATCTTGCCTCATACAACAATCCTGTAATCATCGGGATTAATCTGTGGTATTCGCTGTATGGCAAGTATATCCTTCCTTAGATATGGAGACCAAAACTGTACATAATACTCCAGGTGAGGTCTCATCAAGGTTCTGTACAATGGCAGCAAGATATCTGTACTTCTATACTCAAATCCCCTTGAAATGGATGCTAACATGCATTCTGCCTTCTTGAACCGTGGCAGTTCATGCATTATGGGTAGACCCAAAATGTTATTAGAGAGGGGATTTCAGGATTTTGACCCAGTGATAATGAAGAAATAGCATCATATTTCTAAGTCAGAATGATGAGGTTATGGTTGTTTGCCTTGGAACAGAGAAGACTGAGGTCTACAAAATTTTGAGGGATAGAGATACAGTAGATAGGAGGAAGCTGTTTTCCTTGGCAGAGAGTTAAGAAACCAGGGTCATAGATTCAAGCTAAGTGGCAGAAGGATTAGAGGGGACGTGAGGAAAAACTTTTTTACGCAAGGGTGCTATATCATTTCTACGAGTTTATAGTTCTATGTGAGTGGCTTGGAGGGAAACTTGCAGATGGTGGTGTTCCCATGTATCTGCTGCTTTTGTCCTTCACAATAGAAGTGGTCATAGGTCTGGAACGTGCTGTTTAAGGAGCCTGGGTGAATTTCTGCAGAGCAGCTTGTAGATAATACACATATTTGCCTTCTTAATTGCTTGCACCTGCATGCTAGCTTTTAGCGACTCATGAACAAGGATGCTTCAGTTCCCTTGAACACCTGCACTTCCCAACCTCTCACCATTTAATAAATATGCTGCCTTCCTGTTCTTTTTCTACCATAATAACTTCTGTAGCAGCCTCCTGGACACTAAAACACAGATTGCCAAACAGCAAGGGATGCTAGGTACATTGGCCAAATGAAACTCTGAAATCACAAAAGCCACACACCAGACACAGAGCAAACACAGCAGCCAGATGCTAATTACATGAGCATAATGTAAAAGGCAAGTTAATGTGCACAGACACCCCCAACAACTTATCCACTAAACAAAGGGCAGCCCATACAGAAAGGCACTGGGTCCTGCTATACAAAGAAACTTGACAGTAGCATGTCATCTAAATGATTGACTCTTGTTTCAAACTATTAAGTGTATCTCCCTGATTGGTCAGAACTACAGAAAGTTCCAGAAGACCATCTAAAAGGTATAAAAACAGGGTTCATCTGCATACCCCTCTCTTGGAATCGTCCAAGGCCTTCTGAGGAGATCAGCATGGCAAGAGGCAGAGACCAGCTGACCATCAGGGGGTGGGGGGACAAAGAGAGATAGAGAGATAGAGAGAGAGCGAGAGAGAGAAAGCAGCTTTGCAGACCCAGAAACAGAGCCATAGAAAGAATGACTGTATAAATTTATAAGAGACTTGGGAGGTATTGTAACTGTAAGCAGCCAAATAGAATTAGGTATAGTATATATATTATTAAAATTATTGTAATTTTGTTCCTAATAAAGTGGGAATGTTTTGCTTTGGTATCATCTTGTGTTCGTATTGAGTTGACTGCTTTGGTATTATGAGGTACCTGGGCAAATTCATTTATGACATTCTGGTCGGAATTGTTTAAGCAACTTGTTTAAACAGGAACCAGACAACAATTCAAACTTATTTACTTTATATTCCATCTGCCAAGTTAAAGCGCATTCATTTTGCCTATCCAAGTCCTCTTGAAGCCTCCTCGCACCTTCTTGAAACAGGCAAGTAGTACAGGAGACCCCTGGGGTCCCGCTCAGAAATCAGTTTCCCTTTCAAAACTGAAGAGGATGCTAGTTCCTCAGGAGTACAGTCGGAGACATGTTTGTGGCACCATGAGCAGCTTGCCCATACAGGATGGGCAACAGTGACAAGAAATTCTAAGTCACCATAATCTTACTAAGGCATAGGGCTGCTCTGTCATTCGAGAGACAAAGCTGGTAGTAGATTAACTTGGAGGTCATCAAGTGAGGGGAGAAGTTGAGAAGGAGAATCCCTCATGGTAAGCTCAGCTGGTTTGGGTATTGAATCTACGCTGTTGCCATCACTCTGATTGCAACCATTCTTCAAGCCAACTGAGTTAATTGACCCCACTAAGGGATTAATTAGTTAGTAGAACTGTCAGTTGTATCTGTGGCCATCAACATTATTCCAGGGTGATATGTTGCCTCCCTCATGCCAGAGTTCAGGATATCACAGAGTAGGTGCAGGGACATTCTTCGGGAGGGGTAGGTGAACAGCCAGAGGTTGTGGCTGATGTTGGTACCAATGAATTAGGTAGGAAGAAGGATATGGTTCTGCAATCCATATTTAGGGAACTTTTTAAAAACTTATCAAGCAGGACCTCAAATGTAGTAATCTCTTGATTAATCTCAGTGAGATGCGCATGTGAATACAGAAATAGGAAGATAAATCAAATCAATGCATAGCTGGAAAAATGGTGCAAGACAGAAGGCTTTAAATTCCGAGGGTACTAGGACAGGGTCTGGGAAGATGGCACTCATGTGATCCAGGTTGGTTGCATCAGAACAGAAGTGGGACTGAGTTCCTTGTTTTGTTACTGCCATTGAGAGGGCTTCAAACCAAATATGCAGGGGTGTGCAAATGAAGAGAGAGTAAAGGAGGACACTAGAGTTCACAAAATACTTGGGAAGACAACTCGCATAGAAAGCAGCCAGTTAGTAGGTGAAGTCAGAGTAAGGGAGAGAGAAATGAAGTCTAAAACAGAATTCCTATGCATGTATATGAATGCATGGAGCGTTGTAAATAAGACTGGGAGTTACAGGTGCAGATTGCCATTAGGAAATATGATGTTCTCGTGATAACAGAGACCCGGTTCAAGGAGAGCAAGACTGGGTGTGAAATATTCCTAGATACAAGATTCCTAGATTCAGAAAAGATAGAAACTAATGCAATATGAAATACTGACAAGAAATATTTACAATTGCTTCATATTGAAAGACTCCATATATTGATTCATGTTATGAGCATGCATAATCCTCATTCCAAGGGTGTATCGCAGAAAAGCAGAGATGAAATTAAATTTGGAAAATATCCATGCCACCTTTATGTTTTCACTAAGTCTTTTGCTAATGACAAAGCTGTTGGGCAGGAAAGTTTTGGTTTTACACAGACCGTCTTATAGCCCATCTGTAACAACAGCACGTTCTGCTGATGGTAGGTTTCACTACTGAAAAGCTTCCCCCACCCCACGACCACATGTATTATGCCTAACCTCTTAAGGCTATTCATCTTCAGCTCCTCATCAGTGACCTTCCGTCCATTATAAGGTCAAAAGTGGAGATGTTCACTAATGATTGCACAATGTTTAGCAGCATTTGTGACTCTTTAGATACTGATGCAGTCCGGTGTTCAAATTCAACAAAACCTAGACAATATCCAGGTTTTGGCTGACAAGTGGCAAGCAACCTATACTGCACATAAGTGCCAGACAATGACCACCTCCAACAAGAGAAAAAAAAATCAACCCTTGACATTGAATGGCATTACCATTGCGGAATCCCCCACTATCAATATCCTGAGGGCTACTAATGACCGGATTCTGAACTAGACAAGTCATGTAAGTACTGTAGCTACAACAGCAGGTCAGAGGCTTGGAATTTTGCAGTGAGTAACTCACCTCCTGACTCCCCAAAGCCTGTCCACAAGGCACAAGTCAACAGTGTGATGAAATATTCCCCATTTGCCTGAGCGAATATGCCTCTAAAAATCTCAAGAAGTTTGACGCTATCTAGAATGAGGCAGCCACATGTTTGGTACCATATTCATAAACATTCACTCCATCCACCATGTTCACTCAGTAGCAATGTGTTCCATTTATAAGACACACTGCAGAAATTCATCAAGTCTCCTTAGACACATCTTCAAAACCTGTGATAACTGCTACCTATAGGGACAAGGGTAGCAGATACATACCAACACCACTACATTCAAGTTCCCTACAAACCACTCACCATCTTGATTTGGAATTAGAACACTGATCCTTCACTGTTGCTGGGTCAAACGCCTGGATCTTCCTCCAATACAGCATTGTGAGTGTACCTTCACTGAATGGACTGCAGTGGTTTAAGAATGCAGCTCACCACCACTTTCTCAAGGGTAACTAGGGATGAGCAATAAATGCTAGATCAGTCAATGAAGTCCACATTTCTTGAATGAATTAAAAGTACATGATTCCAGGTCTTTAAATTGCTCCTATAATCGCATTGGAAATGGGAAAAAAGACGGAGAGCAGAAGTGGTCCTTGAGGCTCTCCTTCCATTCTTGATCTGACCTTGCCAGCCACCAGCTCAGAAAGTGGCATTGTATATAAAGGCTAATCTAGAGCCAGGGTCTGTATACTCTGAATCACCAGGCATGAATGGGCTGCAACCAGGCAAGAGGAAAGGATGATTCATTTATCAGCTCACCATAGGATGATGTTGTAGATGAGTTCTACTACAGCAACTTGATGATTAATGCAGTGGGATACAGCAGAGTACTCACTGGTGAGAATGCTCACCAAGACACTGGATGCATTGACACCCTTGCCAGATAGCCTCTCGGCAGTCAGGGAATATGCTACAGCCTAACTGTAACTTGGCAGAAAGTACTGCAACTTGTTGCCAGGCTCTTGATCTTTGTTGAGTGACAAATGAATTCATTCAATGAAACTGCATATGTCCAAGTTTGGAATTTAGATGACACATCAGCCAGCAGGACTGGGTGACATAATAATAGCACCATTTCATGTGTTTCCATCACAATCTGAAGACACCCCAGTGATATTGTTCTCCGGATGGGTGCTGATCAAACTGTGCTGGGAGTGACTACAGATACAACACAACACAACACATTAAGAGACTGCTGTATTTTGGATTTCGCACTCATATAGTTACGTAGAAAAGTTACAGGCATATTTAGCCAGATTTAAAACTCTGTTCTGAGTTGGCTCCCTTCATGTAATTTGACTGGCTGAATTTGTATCAGAATTCTGATCAACTTCAGGTACATCCATCTCTATAAAAAGCATTTATGATCTCAATATCTGTCTTTGGATGGAGCCAATGCAATTATGGTATTCATTTTATTGCATTTGTTAATTTTACTTTCATACTTGCATCTGATAGTTAATAAGGGAGTGAGGCCACAAAGCAGAATTGTAAGGTCTAAAGACAAATTAACTTTGAATTCCTAAAGAATAATACATTAATATTTTATGTACAAACAATCTGTGCTAGAAATTTGATTCCTGTTTTGCAATGAGGTATAACATTTAATATTTTAATTGCGTTCTGTAAGTCTATGCTAACACCGATGTTTTCTTGGTTGACATTACTGCAGCTGAATGATAGCCAAAGTGAGAGTGGGCAGGGCTGTATTCTCCACTTTCTATTGCACAAGCTGCAGGGGTGGTACAGGTCATTGCTATCCTTGAGTTGTAGCCAAAACATCCTGTGTTTTCATGTTATGTCTTAATTTAGAATGATAAGCTGTCATAACTGAGCAGACTACTTGAAAGTTTAGATAAAGGATATCTATGTTTACAATGTTGACATTAAATTTCTGCTTAAATAGGTTATTTATTTTTAATCAGAGCAATCGTTGATAATAAATTAACACAATTTCAGTTTCTGCCTTATGAAAGTACCCATGATGGATTTGTATGGACCTTCATGCCAGACTATTTGAATAGTTGAAGGTCAGAGACAGTATACACGCAATTTAAGATAGTAATTCAGTAAGATCAGAGAATCATCCCATCTTTCCTGACAAATCCAGAGCAATGTTTACCTCAACAAAACAAGCAAATGTTGCTAACTCATTGCCAATTACATCACCAGAGTTCACTATGTTTCAGAATAATTTTTAGAAGTGGAACTGAACAGAACAATGTGTGAAGGCTGTTTCAAGTATTATGTATTTAATGACTTCTACAGATTGCTGCAAAGATACCTAGAGCAGAGGTAGACATCATATAACTACGTCAGCACTGACATATGAATGAATTCTCCAAACATACCTCCTTTTAGACAAAAAGAAAGTTGCATGCACCATCACTTGCAGTTACATGTTATCCAATATACATTATCAAAAAGAAAATTGTCATGAAAATTAACTTAATGGAAATTAATGAGTTCCACATCTGAGTGTCGCACATGTAATGTATTCTAGTTTTTAAATCTCTTAATGATATGCTTACATGTTTCCATTGACTGTTCATCTGGTAAATGCTCATTTGTATACTGATATTCCTTCTCCAGAAATGGTGATTCTAGTTGTGAGTGCTGCTGCCGTAGTAACTGACATTCCTGATCCATTTCCACTGCTGGGAATGATGGCTCTCTGGGACTGAAGGTTGTTCTGTTCTCTGCTGAGATCACATCTTCACAATCATCTGCCTCCAATTAAAGAACAGTTTCTCTGGTTTTAGGTAGATGATTGTTGTTATGATCAAAAATCTGTCCTTTTACATTCACCAGATGTGATCAAGGTGAGAGCTATTAAACACACATTGACCTTCTTGCTGCAGTTCTGAGCATTCCCCAGACAACTGAGACTGCTTTAACGTGTGTGGCTATTTCAGACCAGGTCTGGTGTTGTCTCCAGGGCTGGCCCTATGGGGAGAGAAACCCACTTCTGCATTACCCATCCAGCAAGACCTCCAGATCACTGCCTACAAAATAGGGCTATGATTTCCTCCTCACTCATGTTTGGGCCAAATGCGAAGAACCATGTAGGGCAGCCCTCATCTGAGAGTGTTTGTCAGGGTGCTCAATGGACATTAAAAGGTGTCACAGGCACAAAGGATACTGGCCAATTTTAGGATATCCCAGCGGCAAATTGTTCCAGGAACATCACATGGTACACTGGAGCTACAATCAGATGCAAGGGATGTCATGGGGTGGGGTAGGTGGCTGGTGAGATGAGTTGGGTAAGATATGATTACTCCCTTCTTTTCAGATCCTCCAATGTGTCTTTCAGGTTGGAGTTGAGGGTAGCTGGAACTTCCCTTGGTGGATGCTGAATTGATCTCACACTTTCATCAACTCAAAATGATAATCAGCAGGAGGACATTGAAGATCTATTCAAAAAAAAATGTAGTCTTTTAGGATTTGTTTTGGTGGTCAATGCTCAGTGGCCTGAGAAACATTGCAAATCTTTTCTGATACATTTTGAGATTGAATCACAGAATCCCTACGGTGTGGAATCAGGCCATTCAGCCCATCAAGTCCACACTGACCCTCCAAAAAGCATCCTACTCAGATCCAGCCGATCCCTGTAACCCTGCATTTTCTATGGCTATTCCACCCAGCCTGCACCTCCCTGGACACTATGGGCAATTTAGTACGGCCAATCCACCTAACCTGCACATCTTTGGACTACGGGAGGAAACCGGACCACTTGGAGAAAGCCCACACAGACATAGAGAAAATGCCCAAACTCCAAACAGACAGTTGCCTGAGGGTGGAATTGAACTCAAATCCCTGGTACTGTGAGGCAGCAGTACTAACTGCTGAGCCACCATGCCACTTATTGGTCCAAGCTTTAGAGTTGCTTCAACTAAAATTAATTTTGCTTAACTTTACTATCTGGAATTTCAGATCATCATTCTTCCCTTTGCATTAGGCTCTCAGATTCATTGGTCCACAGAAGTGAGTTTCATCATAAATTCTCAACTTTACCTTAAAGGGCTTCATTTTTGGCTCACCACCTTGAGAAAAGCTGCAAGGAAAAGCCAGATAATTAAGGTTCTTGAGCAGATTTATAGCTTGGGTTGTGGATGTTGTGGTTGGTTCTCTCGCCGAGCTGGTTCATTAGTTTGCAGATGTTTCATTACCCTACTGGGTAACATCATCATTTTTTCTTTGCAGTGGTGTGTATATAGGATCTAATTCTACATGTTTATTAATGGCCTTCTTGGTGGAGAACCAGGACTTCTAGAAATTCCCATGCTTGTCTCTGCTTGGCTTGTCGGAGGGTCCTGATGAGGATCTCCCAATTGAACTAGTGCTTCTCCTTGTCTGTGTATGGAGATGAATCAGTATTGGTCATGTCTTTTTGTTGCTGGTCGGTGTTCATGTATTCTTGTAGCCTATTCACACTGATTGACATACCACTAGCAAGAAAAACACTAGCAACATTACTGAAAGAACTGGACCCAAGTAACACCATCTCCACAGACAACATACTGAAATTACTGGACCTATGGGTCATGACCCACTTTATCTTTAAGGGTCAAATCTATGAACAAATCAACGGACACTTACGGGGTCACCCATCTCTGGACTCATAGCAAAAGCAGTGATACAGAGACTTGAAAGCATGGCCCTTCCGCAGATACAACCCAAACTATGGCTCCAGTATATGGACGACATTTGTGTCATCATCAAATGAACTAAGCTAGAAGTAACACACCAACTTATAAACAATATTTTCACCGGCATCAAATTCACCAGAGAAGAAATGAACAAACAGCTCCCATTCCTGGACATGATGGTAGAACGCAGGGCCAACAGGGAATTTCTGACCAAAGTATACAGAAAGGCCACACTCATGGATCAAGTCCTAAGTTTCAACAGTAACCACCCCAACGCCCAGAAATTGAGTTGCGTGAAAACACTATTCCAGTAAGCCACAACATCCTGCAGCAACCCAGAACTATGCCACAATGAAGAAGAATACTTCCACCAAGTATTTAGAAACAATGGATACCCGAACAGCTGGGTCCGACAATGCCTGTCAAACAAGCAAGTAGGAAGTACAGTACACCCTGACACACTTGTCACATTACTGTACATCAAGAATGTATCTGAACTGACCACAAGACTCCTTCGGCCACTGGACATCAGAATAACACACAAACCTACATCAACCCTACACCAACTGCTAACAAGAACCAAAGACCCCTTACCCACTATGGACAGAACCAACGTAATATACAAGATTCCATGCAAGGGCTGCAACAAACATTATATCGGACAGACAGGAAGGAAACTGGCTACAAGAATACATGAACACCAACTAGCAACAAAAAGACATGACCAATACTCACTCGTCTCCAAACACACAGACAAGGAGAAGCACCAGTTTGGTTGGGACAATGTCAGGATCCTGGGACAAGCCAAACAGAGACAGGCACTGGAATTTCTAGAGGCCTGGTTCTCCACCAAGAAGGCCATTAATAAACACTTAGAATTAGACTCTTATATACACACCACTGCAAAGAAAAGCCTGAAATGAAGCAACCAACTCCAACGAACCCCAGGGTTTAAATAACAAGTGGGAAAACTCAACAACGCTTCATCGGAGGCTTCACTGATGATGTTACCCAGCAGGGTAATGAAACGTCTGTAAACTAACAAACCAGCTTGGCGAGTGAACCAATCACAAGCCAGGTAATTATATACCAGTAAATCTGACGCCAGTTGTGGGTAAGTTGTTGGAGGGGATTCTGAGAAACAGGATTTATGCGCATTTAGAGAGGCAAGTACTGATTAGGGATAGTCAGCATGGTTTTATACATGGTAAATGGTATCTCACAAACTTGATTGAGTTCTTTGAGGACATAACCAAGACAATAGATGAGGGCAAAGCTGGTGATGTCGTCTACATAGACTTTAGCAAGACCTTCGGCAAGGTTCAGATGGCAGACTGGTTAGTAAAATTTGATCACATGGAACCCAAGGAGAGTTAGCCAGATAGATACAAAATTGGCTGGGTGGTAGGACACAGAGGGTGGTGTTAGAGGATTGTTTTGTGGACTGGAGGCTTCTCATTGGCAATGTTCTGTAGGGATCAGCGCAGGGTCCACTGTTGTTTGTCATTTATATAAATGATTTGGATGAAAATATGGGAAACATGGTTAATAAGTTGCAGATGACACCACAATTGATGGTATAGTGTACACTGAAAAAGGTTATCTAAGAATTCAGCGGGATCTTGACCTGCTGGGCCAATAGGCTGAGGAGTGGCAGATGGAATTTAATTTAGATAAATGCGAGGTGTTGCATTTTGGTAAGACAAACTACAGCGAAACTTACACAGTTAATGGTAGGGGCCTGAGAGTGTTGTTGAACAGGGAGACTTAAGGGTTCAGGTATATAATTCCTTGAAAGCTGCGCCACAAGTAGATAGAGTGGGGAAGAAGGTGTTTGCCTTCATTGATCAGAGCATTGGGTAAAGGAATTGGGACATCATGTTGCGACTGTATAGGACATTGGTGAGGCCACTTTTGGCATACAGTTCTGGTCACCCTGCTACAGCGAAGTTGTTATTAAATTGGATAGGGTGCAGAAAAGATTTATAAGGATGTTGTATCAGAGATAAAAGGTACTGCAGATGCTGGAGAATCCGAGATAACAAGCATGGGGCTGGATGAACACAGCAGGTCAAGCAGCATCA
>JAHRHZ010000073.1:25017325-25037860 GCA_024137785.1 Ginglymostoma cirratum
TGATGCTGCTTGACCTGCTGTGTTCATCCAGCCCCATGCTTGTTATCCCTTTATAAGGACGTTACCAGGACTGGAGGGTTTGAATTATAAGGAGAGGCTGGTTAGGCTGGGACTTTTTCCATGGAGCGTAGGAGGTTGAAGGGTGACCTTATTGAAGATTAGAAAATCATGTGAGGCATTGATAAGGTGAATAAGGTAGGGGAATTTAAAACTAGATTGTGTAGGTTTAAAGTGAGAGTGGAAAGATTTAAACAAGATCTGCTGGGCAACTTTTGCACACAGAGGGTAGTGCACATATGGAATGAAAAATTTGGTCTGCGAAACCTGGTCAGCATGTTTGAGTTGGACTGAAAGGTCTTTTTCGGTGCGGTATGAATCTATGGTTTTACACAGATCTGTGAATCTCACAAAGGTGCACAAGGTATCTCTCTGAAAATGCACATTCACTTGATACAATTCTTCTGTAGTCATTCTAACAGTCACAAATCATTTGGTGATGGCAACCTATTGTATGGTGCAATTGTAAGATTTATTAGGTGATATCTCTCAGCAGACATATTTATAGCTTACTTTGCTTCTTTCTGGCTAAATACTCACATACATAATGATGCAGCTTCTTCCAGTTACAGCACTACTTTATTCATGCTGGACAGGACTTTCTTTTGTGTGACATCTTCCACAGCAACTCCAGCTACACAATAGTTCATGGAGTTCATCATTTGTGCTATATTTTCCTTGGGTTTCCACACTGCACCCCATCATACTTAACTGTTTGTATGACATATTTGCAACTGAATCAACAGCAGTTTAAATGTAATAGATTTTCAGAGTCTGACAGTCGTGGAAAAATAATATCAGTTATCCCAGCAGCCATATTGTCAAATCCAAAACACTTCCTCTGGAATTGTAACTAACTTCTTGGATCTTGTATGTTCAGGAATTGGCAACTGTAGCTTCCCAGTAAAAGCAATATCAAGTTAGCTTTTGTTTAAGAAAATGTAGGGCTTGAACAGTGCTACAGGCAGTCAAACAAATAGAAATCACAATTACATCTATGTGAACCTCCAGCTGGGTTGCTTGCATATAGTAGGTATGAGTTGTCACGCTGTCTGTTTGGCTGTGTGGGGATTGGACTGTGTTATTGGCTGGTATAACGATGGTTAATGCCAAGAAGTTGTGGTCTGTCAGTATATGAATCCTGGCATTATTTTATGCAATTACATAAAAAATGTTGACGACGTGGAGAGAAAATAGCTAGTGAGTAATGCAGTGCATTTTAATTTGAGTTCTCCAATGTCTATAAACTGTCTGGGATTTTTCTCTTATGGTATTTGAAGTTATCTGATCACTTGAAGTGAAACAACTTTCTTATCACTCACCCAGAACCAGTTGAGATCTCTTCTTCAAAGAACAAATTTCACAAATAAATTAGTGGTAATGGAATACACAAACTACTTGAGAGCTCGGGAGGACGGCAAAGAATCTTGGACTTGGGATGAGAAGGGATCTTTCAGTCATTAGTCCTTATTGTTTCCATATACGACATAAAAACACCGCCTTACATCTTCATTCATTTCCCTTCCTCAGTCTCCGGAGATATCCACTACTGGTCACTCAAATTAAAAGACAAAGAAAAAAACACTCACAGTCAAAATCAAAGAAAGAAAGATAAAGGCAGGCAATGCATGCAAAGAAAAAGAAGTAAAACACAAAAGCATAATGGAACATGGGGATTGTGTGAAGATTGCACAAGACAGATAAACATGACAGACCATGACTGCAGTTGTCCTGGTTGGAGTATCTATGTGCAGCAGAAGGGGATAACTGAGCACAAAATTCTCCCTGTGTCTGCGTGGGTTTCCTCTTGCTGCTCCGCTTTCCTCCCACAGTCCAAAGGTGTGCAGGTTAGGTGGATTGGCCATGTTAAATTTCCCGTAGTGTTCAGGGATGGGTAGATTAGGTGGGTTATAGGGGGATGGGTCTGAGTGGGATGCTCTGAGGTTCGGTGTCGACTTGTTGGGCCAAAGGGCCTGTTTCCACACTGTAGGGATTCTATGATGATTCTATGAAACATTGAAAGAGACAGCTGATAAAGATGACTGAAAGATGAGACAGGCATCACATCCTCTGCTTACTGGATATTGCTACATGAGATCAATTAGCAACATTGAGGTAGAAATTTGATATGCAAAATACCTAATGACAGCAGTTCATGTCTTCAGAAAGGGAAAATCCAACTAAGCCAAACCACTTGACTCTCTAAGGAGCTAACACACCAAGAGAAAGTTGGAAAAGAAAATGGTGAAGTTTAACTTACAATTTGACAAGATTTCACAATAAATTTTACAAGTTAAATTCAAAGCTGTGAGAATTCAGGGTAAATCTGTAAAATAAATAAAAATGGATGGAGTGTACAAAATAATAGAAGTTGCTGAGGAGCTATATGAAAATACGAGTAAAGTACTAAATGGGAGGACCCAGGAAAGTGTGCTGGGAGTACTGGCATGTATAGGATAGTGAAGATAAATTTGTAATATTGCTTTCAACTAAATTGCAAAAGTAGCACAAATGTTCCAACAAGCACATTTAAGACAGATATCACATAGTAATATTTAACATCCGGTGGGTAGATTCTTCGGACCAAATCTTATGGACTTATCCCTGATCAAATGGCTAGACATTTGCCACACTAGAAACTGAGCTCCTTGTAGACAGTTTCCCAGAGTCATGGAATAAGTACAGTGCCTCTGTGTTCCCCAACTAATTAGGGACAGTGGGCTGCATGATAGAATCTTTCCTTTGGCAGAATGGATGTAAGGGGAACACTGCATAAGTTGCAGAGCTCACCACTACTTGGAATTTGAGACTACAGCAACTATAGGAATGGAGAGGCAACCTGGGGAGGTAGTTTCCAGGGCCTCTCACTGTTACTAACTAAAGATTTTGTTGCATGATCTGAAGGGCTACAGTGAAGTGAGTTCACCCAAAGAGGGGAAAAAGAGGGCAATCTGTCCAGCAAAACAGGAGTGAATGGAAGTGGTCAAGGAAATTAGCAGCAGGAGTGTACTCCCTCCAATCTGGAGACAGTGCATTGAGGATCCAGGACATCAGCATCTCTGGGAAAAATCAGTTGTGTAGAAATTTCAAGTATCAAATTCCACATTCTCCTGCACAGCACCTCTCACATCCGCACAACTTGATAAGAGGCAGAGACTCCGCTTAATGGATTTGATGGCCAGGGTTTGAGTGAAGATTTGTAGCTTGGGCACTGGTTGCATATGAGCTGGGAGGTTTTGTTAGCAGACGTTTCGTTCCCTTAGTAGGTGACATCCTCAGGCTTCACAGGAAGCTCCACAGGATTTGATGGCCTTCCAGTAACAAGTATTTTAGCAATGATTGGTAATGTATGCCCATGTGGAGGCTGCAGGTGTCATTACTCACCATTACAGCCTCAGCCTCTTGAGACACTGGTACTTAAACATAACAAGAGAGCTAACGGCCTGCTTTTATTCTGTGTTGTGGGTGTGGGAAGGCGTTAGTCTCATGTCTCTCCAATGGATTTTGCTGTCCATCTTATGTACGTGGTGGAGGGGGATTTGGTTGAGGAGAAGGTTGTGGCTGTCCTGGTGGTGGCGAGTGTTGCTTATGCTTTTGCATCACATTGGTGCCCAGTATGGCTGGGTTGCTCCTATATTTTGGTGATGGTTTGACAGGAGGGAACTGAAGCTTAAACTGAGTAAAATGCTAAACAGGCGATGTGCCTTCCAATAAGTTGGCAACCATCTGATAAACGGTGATAGATGTGTGAAAAGTGCTTTGAACAACTGGCTCTTAAATGATGTAGCTGGAGCTCTTCAGTATAGCTGATCAAAGCTTTCCCAACTTGTCAGTTTTACCAAAGTAGCACTTCTAGTCTACACTCACCTGGCTGACCTTAGAGAGGCCAGACATAAGGCAGAATCTTGTGCCTCCTCCATGATGGAGGGCAATTTAATCTGGCATCACTCAAAATACCATTCCATCTTCAGTCTGATTAAGTCTGTGATGGGAAATTCCATGAATAGTATTCTTGCCATGCCACTAATTAGTGCCTACTAAAGAACCTCATCTCACTGACATTGGTAAGAAACCTGTTGCAGGCAAAAGGCTGATAACAAGCAACTCTGGCATTTTTTCACCCAGGCTCCCATGAGTGGGGCTAGGGGTCTGTTCCTTTTTTAAAGACACTCACTCTCTGTTTGAGGGAACTGGCAGCAGGAACTGTGGTCTGCTGAGAGCTGCTCAAGTTTCTGCCCTTGCTGCCAACCCTCCTCTTGTGACTCCCAACCCCTGACCTTCTCCTGCCATCACTCACTCAGGCTTCAATCCCCCTTTGATGCAAGGGTGTATTATCTCCAATAGCCACAGCCTCCCCAGTGATACTGATCAATACAGCAGAGCTACAAGCCTATGACTGGGCAGCAGCTCTTGGTTGGAAGCACTGCTTCTCCTGGATTCCTAGATCCAGAGTATAGAAATGACACAAGATGCAGCAGACCTTCCTGAATAGAGGCATGGTGAGAGTCTTACCACTTCTCCAACCGTTGTCTATGAAATTCAGGGCACAGTGTAGAACCTATGCACTCTTCAGGAAAGAGAATAGAAGGAATCTAGTGTTAGAAAGGCTCTTAAATAAAATTTTATTTAATGTCAATTGATATAACGTGAGAAAAAAGCAGCTTCTGAAATGGATGTATTGTAAGGTCTTTCTGCGTGATATATTAACATTGCTTCCTCATCCAAAGTAAATTTGTAACAGATGTCACAAGACTATTTTAACTCTCTTCAAAAACAAAATATGTTCCCTACTACACTATTTTGAGTTCAAGGGCAAATTAGATATTTGAAACCATCACTGACAACCAGTATGTCTTTAACTAAAAACTTTTAAAAGACACGTAAAACATTTAGCTCAGCATTTGCGATTAAATACCCTGTATTTTGAATCTGCAGCAACCCTTTGTAAATTATTTTTGACACTATCACCTGATTATTTTACACTAACACAGAATCAGTCATAAGCAGCCAGTCCGATTCATTTTAAATGTTGTGTAAATGACAAAAGGTTAATTTGATATGCCCAGAAAACCTTATCGTTATAACACTACATTTAATCACTCTGTAAGCAGCAGGTAAATGCACAGGCCTGTTTTAGCATCTATTAGGTGCAGTGACATGAAGTATCACTGCCAGCTATGCATCTATCCATAGATAGATAGGCCACAAATACATTTTGCACTTGCATGCTTGGACGCATGTTGTTGCCTAGGATCTTTCAGCCACCGTGTACTGAGAGGCTGGCAACTGTAATACCCTGTGTGCTCTGTGCTTCACAAAGAATATGGTGTGAATCAAGAGTATCAAAAAGGTATTCAGGCACCTTAGGGTGAAACACGTTATACAGAGAACCTTACTTCTATTGCATTTTCTTCAATTGTAATTTGAAATGTTTTATCCTTGGGCTGCACACTTTGATGTGGAATGCATTTGCTAAAAATGAAAACTGCTACAACCATTTATGTTGAATCTGCTTGCAAATCCTGTAATATTCAAATTTGCAATGTCTGTATAATGTATATGATTGCAAACTTTTCAAATAGAGTATATTTTTGGAAATCCGGCCAAGTTTGGTTCTGTTGAAAGATCACAAACTTGAAATATTATCTCCGTTTCACTCTCCACAAACATTGTCTTTGGGGTTTTTATTTTTATTTTGGATTTTCAGTATTTTGTACTGTACAAATTTTAATGTGTAGACATTACAGATAATATTTGCTGCTCTTGTCACAATGTTAAAACTAATTTCTTGGCTGTGAAATGAACACTTTTAAATTGCAACTTTACATTTGCCTTGTATTTTGCATGCCCATGCAAACCTAAACTGGTATTCTATAATGTGACAGAATTAATTAATGAGCTCAGTAAAAGCAACCGAAGGAAGCAGTGACTATGATACAGTTGAATTTTAAATTCGATTTGGAATGGAGAAGATTGCATCTCAGACTAGTATTTTAAACTGAAATAAACTAACTATATGCTCATTAAAGTTGAGCTAGCTGGAGTAAACTGGATATTGTGGATATCAGGCGAGGGAACAGATCAAAAGAGAACAAAGAAGCACTGATGAAAATTTTTAAATGAATAGTTTAGAATAAGTATATTCCAACAATAAAGAAAAACTCTAAGCAAAGAACCCACCGTTCATAGTGCACAAAAGGAGCCAAGGAAGCCATACTGAAAATCCAAAATAAAAATAAAAACCCCAAAGACAATGTTTGTGGAGAGTGAAACGGAGATAATATTTCAAGTTTGTGATCTTTCATCAGAACCAAACTTGGCCGGATTTCCAAAAATATACTCTATTTGAAAAGTTTGCAATCATATACATTATACAGACATTGCAAATTTGAATATTACAGGATTTGCAAGCAGATTCAACATAAATGGTTGTAGCAGTTTTCATTTTTAGCAAATGCATTCCACATCAAAGTGTGCAGCCCAAGGATAAAACATTTCAAATTACAATTGAAGAACCATTAAGGAGCAATCATATAATTGCAGAAAGATGAGTGGCAAGTCAGAAGATTGGACGGAATATAAATACAAAATCATTAGTTAGATGACATTTGGACTTTTATGTTTCGTTCTCAGCACCTAATTTTAGGAAGAATGTTAAAGCCTTGGATGAAATTCAAAGGAGATTTACTAGAATGATACCAGAAATGAGGGATTTTAGATACAAGGAAAGATTAGAGAAACTGGGCTTGTTCGCCTTGGAGCATAGAAGATTAAAACGTGACCTTATTGAGGTGTTCAAGATTATGAACAATTTTGACAGCGTAAAGAAGGATATTCTGTTTCCATATGTTGGTATGTTAGTAATGAGGACTCATAATTTCAAGATTGCCAGCAAGAGAATGAGGAGTGAAATGAGGAGAAACTTCTATACTCAGTTGTTAGGATTTCGAAACCACTGCCTGGAAGCGTGGTAGAGGCGGATTCCATAGGAAGTTTCAAAACAGGACTGGACATATATTCGAAAGTGATGAACTTCAAGAGCTAGGGAGATAGGGCTTTAGAATGACACTAGCTGAGTAGCTCTTTTGGGAGCTGGGTTCAGATATGATGGGTTGAATGTCCTCCTTCTGAACTGTAAAATTCTATGATTCTATGAATAATTAGAAAATTAATCAGGAGAAAGAATTTAGAATACAAGAAGAGGCTAGCTAGCAATGTATAAACAGACACAAGAGTTTCTACAGGTATTTAAAAAGGAAAAGAGTAAATAAATGGAATGTTGGTCTTCTAGAAAGTGAGAATTGGGAGTTAACAATAAAGTAATAGAGAAATGGTGGATGAAATGAAAAAAAAATTACTTTTGTCTTCACTAAATTATACGAAAAGCATTCTGGTAATAGATGTCCAGTGACGATACATTATTCCTAGTATTAGATGTGCACTAACTGCATTACCAATTGCCTCCTGTTATTTCTCAAAGGAGTGTTGATCAAGGAACACTTCTGATGGTAGAGTAAGTTGTGGTCTGCTTTAGTGCTGGGCATCATCTATATTTCGCTGGTGGGTCTTGCAGGGAGAAAGCAATGGCCTCAACAGCTTCCTGGCTCTGAGATACCACAATAAGAGGTTATGGGGGAAGGTAAGCATTAATAAGTATGCAGATAAGCTTCTAATGTAAGCTGGTATGCAAGTGTGACCTCAGTGTCATGTATTAGGGAATCTGCTCAATGGTTGGCATGAATAGAGCTCAGAAAAGAACTCTGCTGCTATATCACCATGTATACACTGTTGATAAACATTCTTTAATGAAATTTTGAGGTTTGAAGCCTGTTCTAAAACATACAGCTCAATCTTGAGTGGTGGAGATTCTAAATGAGTAGCTTGAATATGTCTTCACTCGAGAAAAGGATGCAGCAGCAAAGGAATAGGTAGTAGAGATACTGAATAGAGTATAGATAAAGAAGTAGTAATCAACATGTTAGCAATTCCCAAAGTAGAAAAGTTATGTTGTGCAGGTGGAATAGACCCTAAATTGCTGAAGGAAGTAAGGTCAGAGATATTGGAAAGTCTACCACAAATCTTCAATCCTCCTTTCATCAGAGAATTAGAGGATTCAAATAATAACCCCATTCAGATACAAGGACAGGATTAACCTGAGCATCTATCAGACACTCAACACAGATGATAGAGAAATTCTTTGAGACAGTAACCTATAATAAAGTGAATTGATGTTTGGAAAAGTATGGCCTGATGAATGATGATCACCATGGAATTGATAAAGGTAAATTTAATAAGGCCAAAGCTGATTGAATCCTTTGATGAAGTATCTGAATCATTAGTATGATTGATGTTGTTTATGTGGACTTTCAAAGGATTTTATGAAACACTGTTTAGCACATGGAATTAACAAGGGAGTTGCACTGGACATTGTTTAAGTTACAGAAAACAGAGAGCAGTAGTGCACAGTTGTTTTTCAGACAGGAAAAAATTAGATGTCCTCCAAAGATTGGTATTAAGGCTACTTTTTAAAATATATGTATAAAATATATATATAACATGACCTGGACTTGGTAACACAGGGCATAATTTCAGATTTTTCTGATGATATGAAACTTGATATTATGCTGAACAATGAAGAAAACATTAACAAATTTATGAGGACATAGCCAGACTGGTGGAACAGGCAGATACGTGACAATTACAATTTAACCCTGAAAAGATGGAAGCGCTGTATTTTGGGAGGGAGAAGCTATGTAAACAAAACAAGGTAATTACTCCAAATTTCAAAAGGGCTGCTAGTACATGTGGATGTGTTCAGTGACGTTGCTTCATTACAACACAACTTTCTTCAGGAGCATGTATTTGTGCATGTGTGCACACGTGAAGACACTGTTAAACTGTCTATTTGCTCATTAAAAAGATAGTCTCCTGCATCTTTTGACACAGACAGCCCATTGTGTTCCAACAAGGATATTTCAGATTCTAGCAAACTTTACTGAGATTTTGAAGGATCACATCTTTCAAAGTTCTAAATTTCATATTGAAATGTTTTAATGATCGCTACATCTGAAAATGATATGTCTATGCACTTCTTAGAAGAGAGAATGTTGAGAGGAAACTTGTTAGATGTGTAAACAAAGGTTACAAATTTAAGGTGGTGGTTAAAAAATAGCACTGGCAAGATGGGGAAATTTATTTTATAACCCAGTACATTATGGTCTGGAATTAAGTTCCTGAAAGGATATGGAAGTATGTTCAACAGGAGCATTCAAAGGGAATTGGATAAATACTTGAAGTGAAAATATTTTGGGAGCTTTGGAGAAAAAGCTGGAGAATGGAATTAAATGCTTACTTCTATCAAAGACACAAGCATGATTTTGCACTGTATTATATCTTTTATATTATTATATTCTATGATATTTCAGCTCCGACATAGTTTCAAAATGGCCACAGTGTGTTTTGAAATGCGTAACGATGGCATTCACAGCACTGGTCTCCTTCCCAAAATACTGGTGCAGAAAAGATTAGCTGTACTTCAAGCTAGTCAAGAGGGCTATGTGTTGAAACGTGTGAGATTAGTCACTTAGAACATAAGAACTAGGAGCAGGAGTAGGCCATCTGGCCCCTCGAGCCTGCCCCGTCATTTAATAAGATCATGGCTGATTGTTTTGAGACTCAGCCCCACTTAAACACCCACTCACCATAACCTTTAATTCCTTTACTGTTCAAAAATTTATCTAGCCTTGCCTTAAAAACATTCAGCGAGGTAGTTTCAACCGCTTCACTGGGCAGGAAGTTCCACAGATTCACAACCCTTTGGGTGAAGAAGTTCCTCCTGACCTCAGTCTCACATCTGCCTCCCTTTATTTTGAGGCGATGCCTTCTAGTCCTAGTTTCACCTGCTAGTGGAAACAATCTCCCTGCCTCCACCCTATCTATTCCCTTCATAATCTTATATGTTTCTATAAGATCTCCCCTCATTCTTCTGAATTCCAATGAGTATAATCCCAGTCTACTCAGTCTCTCCTCATAATCCAACCCTCTCAACTCTGGAATCAACCAAGTGAATCTCCTCTGCACCTCCTCCAGTGCTAGTAGATCTCTTCTCAAGTAAGGAGACCAAAACTGCACACAGTACTCCAGGTGTAGCCTCACCATGACCCTATACGGCTGCAGCATAGCCTACCTGTTTTTAAACTCCATCCATCTAGCAATGGCAGACAAAATTCCATTTGCCTTTTTAATTACCTGCTGCACCTGCAATCCTACTTTTAGCAATTCATGCACAAAGACACCCAAGTCCCTTTGCACAGCAGCGTGCTGCAATTTTTTACCATTTAAAACATAGTCCATTTTGCAGTTATTCCTACCAAAATGGATGACCTCACACTTATCGACATTGTACGCCATCTGCCAGACCTTTGCCCACTCACTTAGACAATTTATATCCCTCTGCAGACTTTCAGTGTCTTCTGCACACTTTGCTCTACCACTCACCTTAGTGTCATCTGCAAATTTGACACACTACACTTAGTCCCCAACTCCAAATCATCTATGTAAATTGTAAACAATTGCGGTCCCAACACTGATCCCTGAGGCACACCACTAGCCACTGACCGTCAACCAGAAAAACACCAATTTACCCCTACTCTTTGCTTTCTACCGGTCAACCAATCCTCTATCCATGCCAATATATTACCTGTAATACCGTGCAACCTTATCTTATGTAGCAGCCTTTGGTGTGGCACCTTGTCAAATGCCTTCTGGAAATCCAGATACACCACATCCACAGGTTCTCCATTGTCCACCATGCAAGTAATGTCCTCAAAGAATTCCACCAAATTAGTTAAACATGACCTACCCTTCATGAACCCATGCTAGGTGTTCCCAATGGGACAATTTATATCCAGATGTCTTGCTATTTCTTCCTTAATGATAGATTCAAGCATTTTTCCCACTACCGAAGTTAAGCGAACTGGCCTATAGTTACCTGCTTTTTGTCTACTTCCTTTTTTAAACAGTGGCGTCACATTGGCTGTTTTCCAATCTGCGGGAACCACCCCAGGGTCCAGTGAATTTTGGTAAATAATTACTCGTGCATTTGCTATTTCCCTCATCATCTCTTTTAGTACCCTGGGATGCATTTCATCAGGGCCAGGAGACTTGTCTACCATTAGCCCCATTAGCTTGCCCAGCACTGCCTCCTTAGTGATAATGATAGTTTCTAGGTCCTCACCTGCTATAACCTTCTTGCCATTAGTTTTCGGCATGTTATTTGTGTCTTCCACTGTGAAGACTGACACGAAATAACTGTTTAATGTCTCGGCTATTTCCTCATTCCCAGTTATTAAATTGGCCTTCTCATCCTCCAAGAGGATCCCTAACTGTGAGATCATTAATTATTCCTGTCTCATTACACAGGACTAGATCTAGGATAGCTTGCTCCCTCGTAGGTTCCATTACATATTGTTCAAGGAAATTGTCCCGGATACATTCTATGAACCCTTCCTCAAGGCTATCTGGTTTGACCAATCGATATGTAGATTAAAATCCCCCATGATAATTGCTGTACCACTTTTACATGCATTAGCTATTTCTATATTTATTGCCCGCCTCACTACGATGTCATTATTTGGTGGCCTATAGACCACACCTATCAGTGACTTCTTCTCCCTGCTATTCCTAATTTCCACGCAAAAGATTCAACGTTTTGTTCAGTAGAACCTATATCATCTCTCACCACCGCCCTGATATCATCCTTAAAAATCAGAGCAACACCACCTCCCTTACCTTCCTGTCTGTCCTTCCGAACAGTTTGATACCCTTGGATATTTAACTCCCAGTCATGACCATCCTGTAACTATGTCTCTGTAATGGCCACTAAATCATACCCATTGGCCATGATTTGCACCGTCAACTCATACACCTTGTTTTGAATGCTCCGAGCATTCAGATAAAGTGCCCTTATGCCAGTTTTTACACCTTCTTTTTGGGTCCTATTACCTCTGTTACTAACAGCTCTTGAGTTCTCCTTCCCTTTAACGTTTTTCCTAATTTTCCATGGAGTTGAAGCTTCCTCGTCACCTGCTAACCTGCTGCTTTGCCTTACATTAATTGTTATTGTCCATCTACGCTCACTTCTCCCTTCCCCTCCACTTACTAGTTTAAAGTCCTATTAACCACCCTATTTGCCCTTTTCGCCAGAACACTGGACCCGGCCCTGTTCAGGTGGAGTCCATCCCAGAGGTATAGATTCCTCCTGTCCCAGAACTGATGCCAGTGCCCCATGAAAAGGAAACCCTCTTTCCCACACCACTCTTTTAGCCACGTGTTTACTGCCCTGATCCTCGCCTCCCTATGCCAATTTGCATGTGGCTCAGGCAGCAATCCAGAGATTATGACTCTTGAAGACCTGTTTTTTTAATTTTGTTCCCAGCTTTTCATAATCCTGAAACAAGTCTTTTTTCCTAGTCCTGCCCATGTTATTGGTACCTACGTACCAACCCTCTCCCCCTCCCTCTCTAATATTCTCTCAAGCCGGTCAGAGATGTCTCGCACCCTGGCACCGGGCAGGCAACACACCATGCAGGATTCTCTATCCTGCTCGCAGAGGATACTGTCTATCCCCCTGATGATGGAATCCCCTACAACTACAATCTGTCTTTTTGCTCCCCCCTCTTGAATGGCCTCCTGGACCATGGTGCCGTGGTCAGTTGACTCACCCTTCCTGCAGCCCTGTTCCTCATCCACGCAGGGAGCAAGTGCCTCATACCTGTGGGACAATGTCAAGGGCTGCGGCTCCTGTGTTCCTGTCTGCAGGGTCCCTCTACCTTCCTCACTGCAGTCACACACTGCTGTCCCTGCCCGCCGATCGAATTAACATTAGTTAATCTACCAGGTGTGACTGCCTCCTCGAACACAGCATCCAGGTATTTCTCCCCCTCCCGGATGTGCCACAGTGTTTGCAATTCGGATTCCAGCTCATCAACTTTGAGCTGGAGCTCCTCAAGCAGCCAACACTTGCTGCACATGCATTGGAATTATTCTATATAACTGTCCAGAAATATTTGCATGTGCAACAGAAGTATCAGCCTTGCATTCTTTATTACTTAACCAATTCAGAATTTGATTTCCTAGTTTATTGGTATGTATGTGTGTGTGACAGAGAGACTGTGTGAGACAGAAAGATGGAGAGATAGATAGAGAGAGAGAAGTGGGACGTACTAAGGCGATAAAGATGAGAAGACCATAAGATATAAGTGCAAAATTAGGCTATTTGACTCATCGAATCTGTTCTGCCATTCGATCATGGTTGATATGTTTCTCAGGTGCATACTTCTGCTTTCTCTCTGTAACTCTTGATCTCTTTACTGATCAAGAACCTATTGATCTGTGTCTGAAAAATACTCAATGACTTGGCCTCCACAGCTGTCTGTGGCGATGAGTTCTACAGATTCACCACCCTCTGGCTGAAGAAATTCCTCTTCACCTCAGTTCTAAAGGATTATCCCTTCACTATGAGTCAGTGTTCTTGGTTCCTAGTCTCTCCTACTAGTGGACACATCTTCTCAATGTCCACTCCATCTAGGCCTCTCAGTATTCTGTAAGTTTCAATGAGATCGCCTGTCATCTTTTTAAGCTCCACTGAGTACAGGCTCAGAGTTCTCAATCACTTCTCATGTGATAAGCCCTTCATTCCTGGGATCATGCTTGTGAACCATCTCCAGATCCCCTCCAAAGCCAGCACATCCTTCTGCAGATACTGGTCCCAAATTGGCTCACAATATTCTAAATGCCTTTAAAATGCCTGACCAGACCCTTAGAGAGCCTCAGCAGTATATCTCTATTTTTGTATTCTAGCCCTCTCAAAATTAATGCTAACATCGTATTTGCCTTCTTAACTGCCAACTGAACCTGTATGTTAACCTTAAGAGAATGCTGAACTAGGACTCCTTGTGCTTCAAACTTCAGAAGCATTTCCCTGTTCAGAAAATAGTCTATGCCTCTATTCTTCTTACCAAAATGCATAACCTTACACTTCCCCATATTGCATTCCACTGTATTCTTATGACAATTAGATTTATAAGCAGAGAGAAATTAATTTGTATTTGTGAATCATTTTACCACATCCTTAAAGCATTATGCGTTTAACTGAAATCAGCTGTTAAAACAGATGATTTTATGTGAATTAGATCCCTTAATAGTGATGATGGAGAAAAATACAGTTAATTGCTTTTGGTAGTTTTGATTGGAGAAAGAATGCTGGTCAGGACATGTAGCATATTCCCAGATCAAAGTCATAGAGTCATAAAGCATGGAAACAGACCCTTTGGCCCAAACAGTCCATGCCGACCATAATCCCAAACCAAATAAGTCCTACCTGCCTGTGCTTGGCCCATATCCCTCTAAACCTTTCGTAATCATGTTCTTATCCAAATGTCTTTTAAACATTGTAACTGCACTCACATCTACCACTTCCTCTGGACACGAACCACTGTCTGCATAAAAAAAGTTTCCCTTTATAGGTAGGTTGCTATAATGCGTGTTTCGTTAACATGAATTGGCTGTAACGCAATTGATGAATAGTGGATGTTGTTTGGATAACGTGAACTTTCTGCTGTACAAGAATAGCAATTTTCTACAGCTCCTTCATGATCTAACATGATTTTCTATAGTGCGAGGTCACACAAGAACGCAACTATCGCATTATTGGAGAACTAAACCCGCCATTCACCCTACCAATACCCTTCATGATTTTAAAAACCTTCATATTAACCTATTACACTCGAGTGAAAAATGTCCCAGCCTCTCCCTCCAAATAAAACCTTACATTCCCAGCAACATGTGGCATTAAATAGTCTTGGAATTGTTGCATCCATTTGAATGAGACAAATAGGCGTTGAACCTTCTAATAATGGAGTATTCCCATGGTACTGTGTTGAAGTAGCAGCCCAGATTATTCTTCTGTCTTGGAAATGGACATGGAGCTTCAACCTCTTGGCTCAGAGTTGAAAGGGCTGCCATCAGGGTCATGCTGGCTCTTTGTTTCTTCTTAGCAAAACCTTTAATTTAACTTATCAAATTATTTATTTTGATTTAATAAACTGGAAACACAGGAGCAGGAATAGAGTCTAAGATTTTAGAGTAGATTTGTCACTTGGGTTGTGGACGTTGTGGTTGGTTGGCTCGCCAAGCTGGTTCGTTGTTCTGCAAGTGTTTCATTACCCTGCTTACCTAGCAGGGTAATGAAACGCCTACAGAACAACAAACCAGCTCAGAGAGCCAACCAACCACAGCAGGAATAGACTATTCAGCACCTTGGGTCTTCTCTGCTATTTTTGATCATGCTTTCATTCTTATTTTTCTAATTACACAGCTAAAAGTGTCAAGACAGCCTAATATTCCTGTACTTACATATGTAAACTTTCATAAAATGAATGAAAAAAGTTCAAGAGCCCACACATGTGCTCTGCAAATCTGCCAAAGTAAAGAAAATATCTGAAATAGATAATTTATAATCATCAGAAATGATGTAGTTTGCACTTAACTGACACTTAATTTTCAATGCAGTATGAACAAACATTTTAATCTATAATATTATATAAAATAAATGAATGCTTGTCACTGTTAACGAGAGGCACGTCAAGTCTGATTGGTTGGATATCACCAATCTGCTTGTGGGAAAAACGTACAACAAATCTCAGTCGCCATCCACTGGTCATTTCACTACATGCAGTGAAGAAAATGAATCAAGACTTTTAATACTTTTAGAATCAAGAACCTTCTTTTATACAGTAACAATGACATTTAGGCTACAACACAGCCAAATTGAAGTGATATGGAGGAAAAATATTCATGAGCAGCACTTCAAAAAGCTATTAACAGACCATTTAATACAAGCAAAGTTGCTCATTCAGTTTTTGTGATTTGGAGAAAGGATTAGGAGAAGAGTCACAGGACCCAAAGCATTTACTCTGCGTTCTCTCCAAAAATGCTGCCAGAGCTGCTAAATTTCTCCAGAAGTTTCAGATATTGATCAGAATGTTGAGTCAAAGAAATGTCAAATATGATGGACCATTATAACATTCTATTTATCATTACGTGGTAATTATTATTACATCATATTTACTGCTGAGAAACAGGACATTTTAATAAATTAGAGGCACTATATAAGTTGTTGCTATACTTCCTTCTCCTCCGCATATTGATCTAACTTCCTCATAAATGCATCTATGATTTTTACCCTGATTATCTCTGGTTCTCTAACCATTCTCTGGATAAAAACATTTTTCTTGAATTCCTTAATGGATTTATTTTTGCATTTCTTATATTTATAGCTTCTAGTTTATTAGAGCAATTAACGCAACACATCTTCTCTGTGTCTACTCTACATGGTACATAATTTTAAAGACCTTCCTTAGTTTTCACTTTTTGAGAGAAAAAGAGTACTAGCCTGTTTGATCTTTCCTAATAGTTAAAAACTCTCAGCTCTGATACCATCCATTTACAAAGACAACAGTTTCAAAACTGATGTCTAGCTCATTTTTAACAACAACGTTTTGTCAACTCGACAAAGACACAACATTTTGCCAATCAGAACTGGTGACAACAGAGACACTACATATAATATGGAGCAACTCCACTGAGTGCTTGGAAAAAGCTGTAACTCTGAACAAACAATCGAGCGATCTCATTCAATGAAACTTTTCCACAATATGTTTCAATGTGGTAGTATGTATTAAGATGAAACAATGACTATTTATTGATAAAAGCTGATAAATCATTTGTACATCTATATTTTTCAATGTGAAAGATTTGCAGCCTGATATTTGTTCGAGATTGGTCATATCAATCCCAGGGCATTCCTGCAGGAATCCCTCAGGGTAGTGTCCTTGGCTCAAAAATCTTCAGCTGCTTTGTCAATGATGTTCCCTCAATTATAATGTCAAATTTGTGATTGTACAATGTTCAGCACCAATTGTGAGTTTTCAGACAGTGAAGCGGTCCGTGTCTGTTTGCAGCAGGCCTGGACAACTTTTAGCCTTGGGCTTCTAAGTGGCAATTAACATTCACGCTACACAAGTGCCAGGCAATGACTATCTCTTACATTTCAAGCTATTCGTTAAAGAATTCCTAGCCTGCAGAACGCTGGTCTTATCTATCTGATCCAGTTTAGTTTCTGGTCAATGTTGATAAGACGGTGTCAACATTGGTAATGCAATTGAACGTCAAGAGGACAGGATTGTGTTCTCTGTTGATAGAGTTAGTCCTTATCTGGGCCTTGTGTCGCTTGCTGCCCAGCAGCACAAGCCTGAATGTGGTCCAGGTCTTGCTACATTTAAATTTGGATTGTTTCGGGATCTGAAGAGTCATGAATGGTGCTGAATATTGCAAAATCATGAATGAACATTCCCACTTCTGACCTTATAACGAAGGGAAGGATGGTGCAGCTGATGTTCATTGAGCCTAGGCAGGGCAGTCATTCTCACCTCACTTCTGGAATTCAGCTCTTTTGTTTATGTTTGGACGACAACTGTAATGAGATCAGGAGTAGGGTGGCTCTGGAAGAACCCAAACTCAACAGGTGAGAGCAGGTCATTTCTTTGCAAATGCTGCTTGATAATAGTGTCGACCGTAACTTTCATCATTTTGCTGCCGATTGAGAGCACACTAATTTGACAGTAATTGGTTGAGTTGGATTTGTCCTGCCTTGTGTGTATGGGAAATACCTGGGCAATTTTCCACAATGTCATGTAGATCCAGTGTTGTAACTGTACTGGAAAAGCTTTGCTATTGGCACGGCTAGTTATGGACCATAAATCTCAGTACTATTGCTGGAATGTTGTCAGGACCCATGTTGTCAGGAAACATCCAACTGTTTCTTCATATCACATGAAGTAAATTTGAATTGGTTGAAGATTGGAATCTGCTTGTGGCAGACCTCAGGAGGAGGCTGAGATGAATCATCCACATGGCACTTATGGCTGAAGATTTTCACAAATACTTAAGTTTTGTCTTTTGTGCTGATCTGCTGTGCATCCTATTATTGAGGATGGAGGTCATTGTAGAGCCTGTTCCTGCTGTTGGTTGTTTGATTGTCAAACACCATTCACAATTGAATGTGACAGGAATGCAGAGCTTAGATCTAATCTGCTGCTTGGGTGCATCATACAGCTTTATCTATCACTTGCTGCTTCTGCTGTTTGGCATGCAAGTATGCCTGTAGCTTCACTAGGTTAAAATAGCATTTTTAGGCATGCCTACTGCTGTATCTAGTAGAGCCTCTTGCACTCTTCATTGAACCAGTGCTGATCTCCAATGTTGATGGTAATTACAGAGTGGGGGATATGTTGGGCCATGAGGTTATAGATTGCTGTTGAATGTAATTCTGCTGCTATTGGTGCATACAGGCGCCTCGTGGATGCCTAGATTTGCATTGTTATATCTGTTCAAAGTGTGTCCCATTCAGCAGGGTGGTTGTGACACACAACATAATGGAGGATATCTTCTGGAGAAGATGAGACTTTGTCTCCACAAGGACTGTGTGGTGGTCACTCTTCCTGATACTGTAATGACTGGATGCATCTGCAATAGGCCAATTGATAAGGATGAGGCTAAGTAGATTTTTCCCTCCTGTGGTTCCCTTACCAATAGCCACAGACCCAGCCTAGTAACTGTGCCCTTTAGAACCTGGCCAGGTTGGTCAGTAGTGGTGCTGCCAAGTTACTCTTGGTGATGGATATTGATTTCCCAACACAGAATGCATTGCCATCCTGAGTGCTTGAAGTATGAGGGAGCACTGATTCATCAGCCAAGGGAGAATTTTAAGTGGTAATCAAGAGGAAACTTCCTGGCCCATGTCTGACTTGAAGCAAGATGGTTTATGGGGTCCAGAGTCAATGCTGAGGATTACCAGAGTCACTCCTTCATGACTGTATACCACTGTGCTGTCATCTCTGGTGGGTCTGTCCTAACAACTGACAGAATATACTAGGGATGTTGATGGTGGTGTCTGGAACATTATAAGGTATACTGCACAGAAGTATGGCTATGTCAAACTATTGCTTGACTAGTCTCTGAGACAACTCTTCCCATTTTGGCACACGGTGTGGGTAAGGAGGACTTTGCAGGATTGACAGGGCTGGGTTTACCATTTGTCATTTCCGCTGACTAGATCAATGCCAGGTGGCTGCCTGGCTTCATTCCTTTAGGCTTAATGTCGATTTCATTAAATTGATTGGCTTGCTTTGCCACTTCAGAGGGAAGTTAAGAATCTACCATATTGCAGTGGGTTTAGAGGCACAGGTAGATGAGGCCAGGTAAGGATGGCAGATTTCCTTACTTAAAGCTCAGTAGTGAGCTAGATGTATTCTTATGACAATTGATAATGGTTACATTGTGGGTTAGATTAAACCAGCTTTTTAATTCCACATCTTTTACTGAATTCAAATTTCATCATCTGCCATGTTGAAATTCCATGTCCCCAGCACATTAACCTGGGCCTTTGAATTACTAGTCCAGTGACATTACCACTAATGACACCTCACAATACTGTTAAAGGGGTGGGGGGGACGGTCCAGGATTTTAACCTAGTGACACTGAGGGAACTGCAATATATTTCTAAGTGCGGATGGTGGGTTGCTTGGAGGGGAACTTGCAGGTGGCAGTGTTATCATTGTATCTACTGCTCTTGTCCTTTTAGATGATAGTGGTTGTGAATTTGGAAGGGGTCGTCCAAGGAAATTTAGTGAATTTTTAAAGTGCATCTTGGAGCTGGTACATAGTGCTGCAACTGAGCATTGGTGGTGGAAGCAGTGAATGTTTGTGGATATAGTGCCAATCAAGGTGGCTGCTTTGACCTGAGATAAAAGGTACTGCAGATGCTGGAGAATCCGAGATAACAAGCATGGGGCTGGATGAACACAGCAGGTCAAGCAGCATCATAGGAGCAGGAAAACTTGACGTTTCGGGCCTAAACCCTTCATCAGAAATGGGGGAGGGGAAGAGGGTTCTGAAATAAATAGGGAGAGAGGGGGAGGCGGATAGAGGATGGATAGAGGAGAGGATAGGTGGAGAGGAGGCAGACAAGTCGAAGAGGCGGGGATGGAGCCAGTAAAGGTGAGTGTAGGTAGGGGGGGTAGGGAGGAGATAGGTCAGTCCAGGGAGGACGGACAGGTCAAGGGGGCGGGATGATGTTAGTAGATAGGAGATGGGGGTGTGGCTTGAGGTGAGAGGAAAAACAGGTTAGGGAGGTGGAGATGAGCTGGGCTGGTTTTGGGATGCGGTTGGGGGAGGGGAGATTTTGAAACTTGTGAAATCCACATTGATGCCATTGGGCTGCAGGGTTCCCAGGCTGAATATGATTTGCTGTTCCTGCAGCCTTCGGGTGGCATCACTGTGGCATTGCAGGAGGCCAAGGATGGACATGTCATCTGAGGAATGGGAGGGGGAGTTGAAATGGTTTGCGACTGGGAGGTG
>JAHRHZ010000073.1:25038260-25064231 GCA_024137785.1 Ginglymostoma cirratum
TATGTGAGGACGAGGGGGATTCTTTTTTGGTTATTGTTGCGGGGACGGGGCGTGAGGGATGTGTTCCGGGAAATGCGGGAGACACGGTCGAGGGCGTTCTCGACCACTGTGGGGGGGAAGTTGCGGTTCTTGAAGAATGAGGACATCTGAGATGTGCGGGAGTGGAATGTCTCATCCTGGGAGCAGATGCGGTGGAGGCGAAGGAATTGGGAATAGGGGATGGCATTTTTGCAGGAGGGTGGGTGAGAGGAGGTGACCTGGATGGTTACAAGCTTACTGAGTACTGATATATATTGGATTATATGCAGAATATATGGGGTGATAAAGTTTGGCAGAGGGGATAGGGAGAAACAATATTATCTACACAGTTTTAAAATGTGCAAGGACAAAAGAGGCCTGGGTGGGGGCGCGGTGCATGTGCAGTGAGAGGATTTGTCAAAGTATGTGGTATCTGGGGCTTCATAAGTAGGGGCTTTTGAGTACAAAAAGCAGCAAAGTTATGCTGAAACTTTATATTAGGTTAGTTGTTAATTATTTATTGGTTAGGCTTCACTTTACTGTATTACATCTATTTCTGGTTACCACACTTTTGGGCAAGAGATATAGAGGCCTGTGAGGAGCAAATTCTTTACACAGGGAATAGTAAAGGTGTGGAACTTGCTGCCCTTGAAGATCATGGGCTGGTGTCAGTGGAAGCAGAAACAAATCAATGATTTCAAAATGAAACTATGTGAGCACCTGAAGGAACTAAAATCTTGCAGGGTCATGGGAATTGACAGGAAACTAATAGTGATGGTGGTGGTCAAGTTGTCAGAGGAATCCTGAGGAACAGGATTTACATGTATTTGGAAAGGTAGGGACTGATTAGAGATAGTCAACATGGCTTTGTGTATGGTAAAACATATCTCACAAACTTGATTGGGTTTTTTTGAAGAAGATACGAAGAGGACTGATGAGGGCAGAGCCATGGACATGATCTGTATGGTCTTCAGTAAGGTGTTCGAAAAGGTTCGTTCTGGTAGACTGGTTAGCAAGGTTAGATCACATGGAATACAGGGAGAACTAGCCATTTGGATACAAAACTGGCTCAAAGGTAGAAGACAGAAGGTGATAGTGAAGGCTTGCTTTTCAGACTGCAGGCCTTAAACTAGTGGCGTACCACAAGGTTCGGTGCTGGGTCCACTGCTTTTCATAATTTATTTAAATGATTTGGGTGTGAACATAGGAGGTATAGTTAGTAAGCTTGCAAATGACACCAAAATTGTAGTCGACAGCAAAGAAGGTTACCTCAGGGTACAACGGGATCTTGATCAGATGTACCAATGGGCCGAGGAGTGGCAGACAGAGCTTAACTTAGATAAATGTGAGGTGTTGCATTTTGGAAAGGCAAATCAGGGCAGAACTTCCACGCTTAATATTAAGGTCCTGGGGCGTGTTTCTTAACAAAGAGACCTTGGAGTGCAAGTTCATTGTTCCTTGAAAGTGGAGTTGCAGATAAATAGGATAGTGAAGAAGGCATTTGATATGCTTGCCTTTATTGTTTGGTGCATTGAGTATAGGAGTTGGGAGGCCATGTTGAAACTGTACAGGACATTGGCAGGCCACTTTTGGAATAGTGTGTGCAATTCTGGTCTTCCTGCCATAGGAAAGGTGTTGTGAAACTTGAGAGGGTTCAGAAAAGATTTACAAGGATGTTGCCAGGGCTGGAGGGTTTGAGCTGTAGGGAGAGGCTGAATAGACTGGGGCTATTTTTCCTGGAGCAGAGGCTAAGGGGTGACCTTATAGAAGTTTATAAAATCATGAGGGGCATAGGTGGGCAAAGAGACAAGGTCTTTTCCCTGGGGTGGGGTGTCCAAAACTAGAGGGCATAGGTTTACAGTGAGAGGGGAAAAATTTAAAAGGGACCTAAGGGGCAACTTTTTCATGCAGAGCGTGGTGTGTGTATGGAATGAACTGCCAGAGGAACTGGTGGAGGCTGGTACAATTACAACATTTAACAGGTATCTGGATGGGTATACGAATAGGAAGGGTTTAGAGGGATATGGGCCAAATGCTGGCAAATGGGACTAGATTTATCTAGGATCTGGTCAGCATGGATGAGTTGGACCAAAGGGTCTGTTTCCGTGCTGTACATCTCTATGACGAGGAGAGCCAGCATAGATGCAGTAAGTCAAATGGCCTCCATGTGAAAAATGAGAAAGTGTAAAAGATTGAGTACGTCACACAAAGAAGTCCATCCTAAGACTGTGCTTTCTCTTTAAAGAAAACTCTATCTATTGTTGGCAGTTTGAACCAAGGCAGGGAGGGCAAGCTTTAGGTATAATCAGGCAGCAGTTCAGCAGGTCATTCCAATTACAAAACCATTATATAATCCAACAATAATAGACCCCAAAAATTTCATATTGAATTCTCAACGACTGGTGAGAAAACTGATCTGAGGGTTGTTAAAACTAATCTCAGTCCTTATGTTAGGGAATGAATAAAATCAGTCAAGAGTTATTGTCCTCATTGAAAGTGAGAATGAATGAATTTAGAATCTGGCCAGGTTATCTTAGATTTTATCATGGAATAGTCGCTGGTACTTTAAAAAAAATGAACATTTCTCTACTGAATACATGTATTCTAGCTTTTGAAAACACAAAATTGTAGAACCAGCAAGCTCCATTGTGTAGCAGTCAGAAACAGAAAAAGAAATTGCTGAAAAAAACTCACCGGGTCTGGTAGCACCTGTGAAGAAAAATCTGTGTTAACATTTCAGGTCCAGCGACCCTTCTTCAGAGCTCAAGAAGAAAAGTCTGAAGAAGGGTCACTGGACCTGAAATGTTAACTCTAATTTACCTCCACAGATGTTGTTGGACCTACTGAGTATTTCCAGCAATTTCTGCTTTTGTTTCTGATTTCCAGCATCCACAATTCTTTCATTTTTTTAAATGTAGCAGTCAGAATTGGGTTGGCAGCTGGAAAGACAGAGGCTGTCACTGTCTGGGAGTTAGTGTAACAAATATATGATACAGTAATTGGAAGTTGGAACCTGAACTGGTTGGGATAGGGAAACACTGGGTTCCATCTTTCAAGAAATTAGATGTGAAAGATCTCATGGCACTATTAGATGGAAAGCATCAGGGATATCCCCAATTTCCTGGCCAATATAAATATTACTCAATCAGCATCACAGAGACAAATTGAGTTTGGATTTTATGAACACTGGCCTCGAGGAATGCAGCCTGTGATATGGATTCACTCTTCTAAAAGTTAGTTTGAATCTGGTACCAAGTCAAGGGATCCCCAGCCGTCCAGCAACAGTGATGTCTTCAGTCAGGCTAACCTGCCAATCACTTGATGAATTCTCACAGAAAGTACATCAGTAAGTAAAATGCATTGATGGTCCTTTAGTTTTATATTGATTTACATAGAGCAAAATAATTGGGATACTTAAAGAAGAAATATAGGCAAACTTACAAAAGCATTTTATTATTTTAAAGCTATGAATTCTAACAATGTAAGAACTGACATTGTACAAAAATAAGGTTAGCTCTTCAGGGTCATATAGGTTCTTCAAAAATTATGACTAGCACACTTAAAAATCCAATTGCATCTCCAATTATAATGTTGCTTAACATTTGAGTTCAGTGATTTGATTGCAGGCTATGTAGCTTTGTAACAGGGCATCCTATGGTCAGTGTAGAATCACAGACAGCACCTGTATTTCCACTCTCAACTGTGTAAATTTGGATTTCAAAATGTTGCTCTGAGCTTCTGAGGCGTAATGATGACAAATGCTGACAGCATTACTGTCATTGCTAATGCAAGGTTCAGTCCAATGCCTGACCATTTCATTACTTTGTGATGAAGGGTTTAATATCATTTATTTTAGAGTTTGGATTTTGAACTAGTGGCATTTGAGTTTTAGTTTGTGGCAATGAGGGATTTAATGATTAACTTGTCAGTATTTCTGAAGCCATAACTTTTTTTAAAAAAAAATCAGTATGATAGTGAGTGTTCCTGGCATGATAATGGGCATTTATTTTCTTTGAGAGAGTTTATATTTGGATAGAGTAAACATTGAAAAGCATCAGTTTCTTCCAGTTAGAATTGATCTTAGATAATTGTTTTCAATTTGCAAAAATATTGAGGTTAGACGTATGAAATAGTTTATCTTAGCTTCTTCATAAAAATTAGGGAATAGGTTACCTCACCGAGGTTGTAGACTTGCTCGCTGAGCTGATGTATTTGATTGTAGATGTTTAATTACCCAGTTAGATAAAATCGTCAATGTCCATCTAGTGAGACTTCACTGGAGGCGCACTGATGATGTTACCTCACAGGGTTATGAAATGTCTGCAATCAAATACATCAGTCCGGTGAGAAAGTCGACAACCTCATCCACAACCCGAGCTACAACTCTTCTCAAAATCTTTAAATGTTACCTCACCGGAGAGATTTTCATTGAAAGTTCCAGGCCAGATGTGTTTGGGTAGAATTCTGATGGGGCTTTTGAAATTTAAGCTCAGTTGTGTATCTTATCTCAGAAAAAGCTATCAATCTCTCAAAACTGGGAATGAAAAGAAACAGTGAAGTCAAACCTAAAATGTGAGACAAGGCAATTCTCTCTAATGTGGGTCCTGTAAAATGGTGATGTTGGAATAGATGAGGTTTTATACTGAAATCTTTTCAGTGTTATACTTGATTTATTTGATTTTATCTTCTGTATTATTGTTAAAAACAAAGCTAAGGCATTGTATGCTTATGTTTCAGTGAAATATCACTTTGCTAACTAAAAACAAAACAAAACCTGATCTGTCAAGATAGATTTTGGTTTGGAATCAGACTTATTTAGTAATAACATCAGCTGAGATGTGAAAATGTGGCAATTACATTCATAGAACATAGAACAGTACAGCACAGTACAGGACGTTCAGCCCACGATGTTGTGCCGAACTTTTACCCTAAATCTCAGGTCTATCTAACCTCCACCACTACCTTATACTATCATCCATATGCCTATCTAATAGCTGCTTAAATGCTCCTAATGAGTCCGACTCCACTACCCTCTCCGGCAATGCATTCCACGCCCCGACCACTCTCTGAGTGAAGAACCTACCTCTGACGTCTTCCCGATATCTACCTCCTTTCACTTTAAAACTATGTCCCCTCGTAAAAGCTACCTCCACCCTAGGAAAAGGTCTCTGGCTGTCCACTCTATCTATACCTCTGATCATTTTGTACACCTCGATCAAGTCACCTCTCATCCTTCGAGGTTCTAAAGAGAAAAGCCCTAGCTCTCTCAACCTTTCCTCATAAGACCTTCCCTCCATTCCAGGCAACATCCTGGTAAATCTCCTTTGCACCTTTTCCAACGCTTCCACATCTTTCCTGTAATAAGGTGACCAGAACTGGACACAATACTCCAGATGTGGCCGAACCAGGCTTTTGTATAGCTGGAGCATAACTTCACGGCTCTTGAACTCAATCCCTCTATTAATGAAAGCTAACACACCATACGCCTTCTTAACAACTCTATCTACCCTGAGAGCTGCCACCCAGGAACTGTAAACATGAACCCCAAGATCTCTCTGCTCCTACACACTGCCAAGAATCTTTCCGTTAACCCTGTATTCTGCTTTCAAGTTTGTCCTTCCAAAATGAATCACCTCACACTTTTCAGGGTTAAACTCCATCTGCCACTTCTCAGCCCGGCTCTGCATTCTATCAACGTCCCTTTGTAACCTGGAACAGCCCTTCGCACTGTCCACAATATGACCCACCTTCGTATCGTCCACAAACTTGTTAATCCACCCTGCCATTCCTTCATCCAAATCGTTTACTAAAAAATCACAAATAGAAGAGGACTGAGGACAGATCCTTGTGGTACACCACTCGTAACTGAGCACCATGTTGAATATTTTCCGTACACTACCACCCTTTGTCTTCTAAGGGTCAGCCAATTCTGAATCCAATCTGCCACATTTCTCCCTATCCCATGCCTCCTTACCTTCTGCATGAGCTTACCATGGGGAACCTTATCAAATGCCTTACTTAAATCCATGTATACCACATCCACTGCTCCACCTTCATCCACGTGTTTGGTCACCTCTTCAAAGAATTCAATAAGGTTTGTGTGGCATCATCTACCCCTCACAAGTCCATGCTGACTATCACGAATCAAACTGTGTTTCCTGTATTACAACATGACTGTAGTTCATAAGAATGTACTTAATTGGTTCTAAAGTGCCCTGTGACATGCTTAGGTTGTGAAAGGCAGAAGGTCAATGCAAATTATTTATTTTCCCGCCTTTTTTTTCCTTCAGTGCTAATAACTTTCCATACTACAATTCCCACTTTCCCCATCACCTGACAGGCTGACTTTATTATATGGATCAATTCGTGCATTGTGGAAAACACCAACATAGAACCTCACCTCCAATCTGCATGTTCTGGCAGCTTACCCTGCTGGTTCTTGACAGCAATACCTTCATAACACCACAAGATCATAAGAAATAGAAATAGAAGTAGGCCATTTGGCACTTCAGGCCTGCTCCATCATTCAATAGGATGATGGCTAATCCGACCTTGCCTGCCCCTTCTCTGTAACCCTTGATACCCTTACTGTTCAAGAGTCTATCTATCTTAGCCTTAAGTATACCATAAAGACTCTGCTCCCACAGCCCTTTGTGGCATCTGGCGCCCATCTCAATGGGACAGCTACTCTTCTGGAACAAAAATAAGAGTTGTAGGAAAAGCTCAGCAGGTCTGGCAGCATGAGTGAAGAAAAATCAGAATCAACGTTTCGGTTAAGGAAGGGTCACCGGACCCAAAACGTTAACTCGGATTTGTCCTCACAGATGCCGCCAGACCTGCTGAGCTTTTCCGGCAACTTCTGTTTTTGTTCCTGATTTATGGCATCCACAGGTCTTTCGGTATTTATTCAGATACTCTCCTGCATGTTCAATTGTGTGAACACCCAGGATGAGCCAAAGAATAGCCTGCAAGTTAGGCAAAGGCAGACATAGGTAACCTGCTGAATGGATCCTGAAAATGAGCTTTTAGTTTAGTAAGATAGGTTATTTTATTTCTTCACTCGTAGCACGAGGGTGTCACTAGCTGGCTAACATTTATTGCCCGTTCCTAGTTGCACTCAAGAAAGTGGTGTTAAGCTGCCTCTTGAACTGGAGCATGGCATGTGTTGTAGGAGACCCACAATCTGGTTAGGGAAAGAAATTCAGAATTTGACTCAGTGACACTGAAGGAACAATGATATATCTTTTTCGCAGAGTTGAAATGTCTAATACTAGGGGGCATGTATTTAAAGTAAGAGGGAGAAAGTTCAAAGGAGAAGTGAAGGGCAAGTTTTTTTTACACAGAGAGTGGTAGGGGTCTGGAACACACTGCCAGCAGTGGTCGTTAAGGCAGGTACGATAGAGTCATTTAAGGGACTTTTAGATAAGCGCACGAATATGCGAGGAATGGAGGGATATGGACTAAAGGCAGGAAAAAGGGATTAGTTTCATTTAGTGTCACGTTCAGCACAACATCACAGGCCTAAGGGCTCATTCTTGTGCTCTACTGTTCTATATTCTATCTTTTCAAGTGGCTTGAAGGAGAATGTATGCCCTGGTGGGTGTTCCTTTGTTTCAGAGATTGTAGGAACTGCAGACGCTAGAGAATCCGAGATAACAAGGTGTAGAGCTGGATGAACACAGCAGGCCAAGCAGCATCAGAGGAGCAGGGAGGCTGACGTTTCCGGCCTAGATCCAAGCCTTCCTGGTCCTATGATGCTGCTTGGCCTGCTGTGTTCATCCAGCTCCTCACCTTGTTATCTCAGGTGTTCCTATGTATTTCTTCCAGATGGAATGGTTGTGGTTTTGTAAGTGTTATCTAAGAATCTTTGGTGAATTTCAGCAGTGCATTTTGTAAATAGTACACACCGATGTCACTGAGGGTTGGTGGTGGAGAGTGGATTTTTGTGGATAAGGTGCCAATCAATCAAGCTTTGTCCTGGATGATGTTAAGCTTCTTGATTATTGTTGGAGCTGCACTCATCCAAGCAAGTGGGGAATATTTCATCACACTCCTTACTTGTTGATGGTGAACAGGCTTTGGAATGTCAAGAAATTAGTTACTCGCTACAGTATTCTTAGCCTTTGATGTGCTGTTGTAGCCACTGTATTTATGTGGTGAAATCAGTTGAGTTTCTGGTCAACTGTAACCCGAGAATGTTGATAATGCGGGATTCAGTGATAGCAACACCATTGAATGACAAGGGGTGGCAGTCAGATTGTTTCTAATTGGACATGGTCAATGCTTGGCATTTCTGTGGCATGAATGTTACTTGGCCCCTTTCAGCGAAGCCTGTATATTGTCAAGGTCTTGTTGCATTTGGACATGGACAGCTTCAGGATCTGAGGAGTCATGAATAGTACTGAATGTTGCGCAATCATCAACAAACATCCCCATTTCTCACCTTATGGTGGACAGAAGGTCATTAATAAAGCTGCTTAAGATGGTTGGGCCTAGGGCATTACCTTGAGATATTGTGGATCAACAAAGAGCAAGAACACATTGTTGAGTGCATGATGTTAGGCAGCAATTAGAATTTTAAAATGATCTAACAAAATAATGGTCAACTGAACCATCTGCGATGGAAGATGGAAAGGGAAGGTGTAAGCTAAAAACATTTTGGTAAAAGAAAACTGACCGTAGGAGAGGGAGGTCCAGAAGTACTATAAAAGGAAAACATAGCTTTTTGACCTGTAAAATTAATTTCTTTGCTAATTTACACCAACATCACTGTTAGCTAAGTAATTTAAGTTGCTCAGTCACAGCATTGTGGCCAGAGACTGGACCTGCGTGCACAGTCAACATTTTAGTATTTTAGGAGTCAATGGCCTAATGGCATTATCGCTAGACTGTTAATCTAGAGACCCAATTAATGTTCTGGGGACCAGGATTTGAATCCCTCCATGGCAGATGGTGGAATGTGAATTCAATACAAAAAAATCTGGAATTAAGTATCTAATGAAAACCATGAAACTATAGTTGATTCTCAGAAAACCCCATCTAGTTCATGAATGCTCTTTAGGGAAGAAAACTGCTTCCTTACCTGTCTGGACTATGTGACTCCAGACCCACAGCAATATAGTTGACTCTTAACTGCCCTCTGGGATGGGAAATTAGGACTGGGCTGGCCAGTGATGCCCTCATCCTGTGAATGAATTTTAAAATAACACATAACAATCCTACAGTGCGGCACTGTCAACCTTGAACAAAGCTGCCTACTGAGACTTTGCATGCTCTTTGGCAATTATTTCATTCTGGCATTATCTACAGATGAATCTCTGATGTCCAGTAACAGTGGGGGTATCGAGCAGACTGACCAACTAATCAGACTGAAGATCATTTGTTGCTCATTCCTAATTGCCTTCAAGAAGGTGGCATAAGCATGAGATAAAGGTAAAAGTTGAACTTAAATAACTAAATGGAGGGAATTTTATTAATAAAGGCAAGTATTTAAGGTAAGGACAGGTTAGGGATAGTCAATATGACTTTGTGCGTAGGAAATCGCATTTCACTAAACTGATGAATTTTTTGAAGAATTGATAAAGAGATTGATGAAGGCAGAGCGTTCGATTGTCTATATGGATTTCTGCATGGTAGACTGTTTAGCAAGGTTAGATCACATGGAAGCCAAAGAGAGGTAGCCACTTGGATACAAAACTGGCTCAAAGTAGGAGATACAGGGTGATGGTAGATAGTTGCTTTTTGGACTGGAGGCCTGTAACCAAAAGTGTGCTGCAAGGATAAACTTATATAAATGATGTGGATGTGAATATAAGAGTGTAAGGATGGCTTATGTCTGAAAGACACAAAATGGCCAACAAAGGTTTAACAGGATAAAACAGCCTGCTCCAGCATTAAGACACAAAATGACTAACAAGACATAAGTAGAATTAAACAGCCTGCTCCAGCATTTAAGTGAAATATAACGGTTCCTTTGAACAAGGCGAACGGGAGGCCCCACAAGCAACCATTCTAAACAGTTTGATAGGAGGATGCCTAAGGATAGAAAAGTGATTGATTCCAGCCTCATTAATGAAAGGATGTTGTCCCAGTGAGTGAACAGTACCAGTTAGAACAAGGTGTGTAAATCTCAGCCCACAAACCAACCAGCCAGCCTAACTTATTAGGCAGCTGTGAAAACAACAGCTGAAGTAATTAGTTGTTTCTTTGTAGTTATTCACAATATTAAGAAATAGGTTCAAATTAAAGATTCTTCAGATAATCTTGGAGGTAGATTTCAACATAAGTATAGATACATGAATAACCAATGTATAATAGAAGCATTTGGGGAAAAATATTTAAACCTGGATGTGAAAATTAGTTAGTCTCAGGAAAAGCTTTTACTTATCTTTAAAAAGATGCCTGGTACGCCTGGAATGATATAGATTGTTTGAAACCATAGAAGTAGCTGATTAACTTTACAGTTTATAACTAACTTTATAACAAGACCCGCAGCAGGTAGAGCAGGAACGTCAATCAGGGGCCTACAGGAAAGGTGAGTCACCGCTTTAAGATTTTAAAAAACTTACCTCGACCAGCGGAGCCCTCCATTTCTGTTCCAGCAGCAGGAAGAGCAGGAGCTCTAACCAAGAAGGACACTTGTGTGTTGTTAAGGTAAGGCTTTTCAATTTATACTGCTTGTGTATCGTGTGATTGATTAGAAGTTTAATTGGTTAATTGAATAAGACCGTAGCAGAGAAGTACTAGGAATTATTTAACACATAAATTGTAAAAGTTAATTAAATAAGTAGTTATGGCTGGACAGGTGATGTGCTGTAGCTGTATGATGTGGGAGCTGGCTGATCCCATTGTGAATGGCAGTGACCACATCTGCAGCAAGTGTTGGTTGCTGGAAGAACTCCAGATCAGAATTAATGATCTGGAATCTGAGCTTCAAACTCTGCGGCACATCCGGGAGGGGGAGAGTTACCTGGACACTTTGTTTCAGGAGGCGGTCACACCCGGTAGATTAAGAAATTCAAATTCAATAAGTGTTCAGGGACAACAGGGTGTGACTGTAAGTGAGGCAGGTAAGGGGATTCTGAATTCAGGAGTGCAGGAGCCGCAGCCCTTGACCTTGTCCAACAGGTATGAAATTCTTGCTCCCTGTACGGATGAGGGAAAGGGCTGTGGACAGGATGAGCCAGCTGACCACGGCACCATGGTGCAGAAGGCCATTCAAGAGGGGGGAACAAAAGGACAAGTAGTTGTTATAGGGGATTCTATAATTAGAGGGACAGATTGTATGCTATGCAGGCCGGATCGGGAGTCCCGCATGGTGTGTTGCCTGCCCAGTGCCAGGGTGCAGGACATCTCCAACTGGCTTGAAAAGATTTTGGAGCCAGAGGGGGAGGATCCAGTTGTTGTGGTCCACGTTGGAACTAACGACATAGGCAAAGCTAGGGTAGAGTACCTGTTCAGGGATTATCAAGCACTAGGAAGGAAATTGAAGTACAGGTCCTCAAGGGTCATAATCTCCGGATTACTGCCCGAGCCAAGTGCCAATTGGCATAGGGATAAGAAAGTTAGGGAAGTAAACACGTGGCTAAGGGATTGGTGTGGGAAAGAGGGATTCCATTTCATGGGGCATTGGCATCAGTTTTGGAACCGGGGGGATCTGTACCATTGGGACGGTCTCCGCCTGAACCGATCTGGAACCAGTGTTCTAGCGAAAAGAATAAATAGGGTGGTCAGTAGGACTTTAAACTTCTGAGTCGGGGGGGAGGGAAAGCGACAGGGTGTATGGAGTTAAATGGAAAGATAAGCAGCAGGATATCATGTGAGCAGGTGGGTTTAAGCTCGAGGCAGACTAGGAATGCAGCAAAAAGGAAGGATAACTTAGGACATCTTATGATTTCCAATATCTCCAATAATGATAAGAAAGTTAGCATTAAGGCACTTTACCTAAATGCTCGTAGTATTCGTAACAAAGTAGATGAATTAGTGGCACAAATCATCTTGAACGATTATGATGTGGTAGGCATCACAGAGACGTGGTTGCAGGGGGTTCAGGACTGGCAGTTAAACATCCAAGGATTTACAACTTATCGAAAAGACAGGGAGGTGGGCAGAGCGGGTGGGGTTGCCTTGTTTGTTAAGAATGAAAGCAAATCAATAGCACTGAATGACATATGGTCAGATGATGTGGAGTCTGTGTAGGTGGAGTTGAGGAACCACACAGGCAAAAAAACCATAATGGGAGTTATGTACAGACCTCCTAACAGTGGTCAGGACCAGGGGTGCAAGATGCACCGGGAAATAGATAGGGCATGTCAGAAAGGCAAGATCACGGTGATCATAGGGGACTTCAATATGCAGGTGGACTGGGTGAATAATATTGCCGGTGGATCCAAAGAAAGGGAATTCATGGAATGCCTACAGGATGGCTTTTTGGAACAGCTTGTGATGGAGCCCAGAAGGGAGCAGGCTATTCTGGACTTAGTGCTATGTAATGAGCCAGACTTTATAAAAGACCTTAAAGTAAGGGAACACTTAGGAGGCAGCGATCATAATATGGTAGAGTTCAGTCTGCGGTTTGAAAGAGAGAAGGCAAAATCGGATGTAATGGTGTTACAGTTAAATAAAGGTAATTACAGGGGCATGAGAGAGAAACTGACAAAAATCAACTGGAAGCAGAGCCTAGCGGGGAAGACAGTAGAGCAACAATGGCAGGAGTTTCTGGGTGTAATTGAGGACACAATACAGAGGTTCATCCCAAAGAAAAGAAAGATTATCCGGGGGAGGATCAGACAGCCATGGCTGACAAAGGAAGTCAAGAAATGTATCAAAGAAAAAGAGACAGCCTATATAGTGGCCAAGAGCACTGGGAAATCAGAAGATTGGGAAGGGTACAAGAACAAACAGAGGATAACAAAGAGAAATAAGGAAGGAAAGGATCAGATACGAAGGTAGGCTAGCCAGTAATAGAACATAGAACATAGAACATAGGACAATACAGCGCAGAACAGGCCCTTCGGCCCTCGATGTTGCGCCGACCTGTGAACTAATCTAAGCCCATCCCCCTACACTATCCCATCAAAATCCATATGCTTATCCAAGGACTGTTTAAATGCCCCTAATGTGGCTGAGTTAACTACATTGGCAGGCAGGGCATTCCACGCCCTTACCACTCTCTGAGTAAAGAACCTGTCTCTGACATCTGTCTTAAATCTATCGCCCCTCAATTTGCAGCTATGCCCCCTCGTACTAGCTGACGTCATACAAAGAACAAAGAAAACTTACAGCCCAGGAACAGGCCCTTCGGTCCTCCAAGCCTGTGCTGATCCAAATCCACTGTCTAAACCTATCGCCCAATTCCTAAGGATCTGTATCCCTCTGCTCCCCACCTACTCATGCATCTGTCCAGACGCACCTTAAATGAATCTACCGTGCCTGCCTCTACTACTTCTGCTGGCAATGCGTTCCAGGCACCTACCACCCTCTGTGTAAAGTACTTTCCACGTGTATCCCCCTTAAATTTTTCTCCTCTCACCTTGAACGCGTGACCCCTCGTTATTGAATCCCTCACCCTGGGAAAAAGCTTATCTCTATCAACCCTGTCTAGACCCTTCATGATTTTGAAGACCTCAATCAGGTCCCCCCTCAATCTCCTTTTTTCTAATGAAAACAATCCTAACCTACTCAACCTCTCTTCATAGCTAGCACCTTCCATACCAGGCAACATCCTCGTAAACCTTCTCTGTACCCTCTCCAAAGCTTCCACATCCTTTTGGTAATGTGGCGACCAGGACTGTACACAGTATTCTAAATGCGGCCGAACCAAAGTCTTGTACAATTTTAACATGACCTGACAGCTCTTATACTCAATACCCTGTCCGATGAAGGCAAGCATACCATATGCCTTCTTGACCACTCTATCCACCTGTGCAGCCACCTTCAGGGTACAATGGACCTGAACTCCCAGATCTCTCTGCTCATCAACTTTTCCCAAGGCTCTTCCGTTTACAGTATAGTTTGCTCTAGAATTAGACCTCCCAAAATGCATCACCTCACACTTGCCCGGATTGAACTCCATCTGCCACTTCTCCGCCCAACTCTCCAGTCTATCTATATTCTCCTGTATTCTTTGACAATCCCCTATGCTTTCTGCTACTCCCCCAATCTTCCTAGTCATCATCCTAGTAAAAAGACTCTCACTGTCCACCCTATCTAATCCTCTGATCATTTTGTATGTCTCTATTAAATCCCCTCTTAGCCTTCTTCTCTCCAATGAGAACAGACCCAAGTCCCTCAGCCTTTCCTCATAAGACCTTCGCTCCAGACCAGGCAACATCCTGGTAGATCTCCTCTGCACCTTTTCCAATGCTTCCACATCCTTCCTGTAATGGGGCGACCAGAACCGTACGCAATATTCCAAGTGAGGCCGCACTAGCGTTTTGTACAGTTGCAGCATGACATCACGGCTCCAGAACTCAATCCCTCTACCAATGAAACCTAACACACCGTATGCCTTCTCAACAGCACTATCAACCTGGGTGGCAACTTTCAGGGATCTATGTACCTGGACACCAAGATCCCTCTGCACATCCACACTACCAAGAATCTTTCCATTGACCCAGTATTCTGCCTTCCTATTATTCTTCCCAAAGTGCATCACCTCACATTTATCTGCATTGAACTCCATTTGCCACCTTTCAGCCCAATTCTGCAGTTTATCCAAGTCTCCCTGCAACCTGCAACATTCTTCCACACTGTCCACCACTCCACCGACTTTAGTGTCATCTGCAAACTTACTAACCCATCCACCTATGTCTGCGTCCAAGTCATTTATAAAAATGACAAACAACAGTGCTCCCAAAACAGATCCTTGTGGCACACCACTAGTAACCGGACTCCAGGCTGAATATTTTCCATCAACCACCACTCTTTGGCTTCTTTCAGAAAGCCAGTTTCTAATCCAAACTGCTAAATCTCCCTCAATCCCATGCCTCCGCATTTTCTCCAATCGCCTACCATTTGGAACCTTATCAAAGGCTTTACTGAAGTCCATGTACACCACGTCAACTGCCCTACCTTCATCCAAGTGCTCGGTCACCTTCTCAAAAATCTCAATGAGGTTTGTGAGACACGACCTGCCCTTGACGAATCCATGTTGACTATCTCCAATCAAATTGTTGCTTGCTAGATGATTATAAATCCTATCTCTTATAATCCTTTCCAAAACTTTTCCTACAACAGATGTAAGGCTCACTGGTCTATAATTACCTGGGTCATCTCTACTGCCTTTCTTGAACAAGGGCACAACATTTGCAATCCTCCAGTCCTCTGGTACTAAACCTGTAGACAATGACGACTCAAAGATCAAGGCCAAAGGCTCCACCATCTCCTCCCTCGCTTCCCAGAGAATCCTCGGAAAAATCCCATCCGGCCCAGGGGATTTATCTACCTTCACACCTTCTAGGATTGATAACACCTCCTCCTTACTAACCTCAATCCTTTCAAGTCTAATAGCCCCTATCTCAGTCTTCTCCTCTACAATATCCTCCTTTTCCTGAGTGAAAACAGATGAGAAATATTTGTTTAGCACCTCTCCGATCTCCACAGGGTCCACACACAACTTCCCACTTCTGTCTTTGACTGGCCCTATTCTTACCCTAGTCATCCTTTTATTCCCCACATACCTATAGAAAGCTTTAGGGTTCTCCTTAATTCTACCTGCTAATGACTGCTCATGTCCCCTCCTTGCTCTTCTTAACTCTCTCTTTAAATCCTTCCTAGCTAATCTGTAACTCTCCATCGCCTCATCTGAACCATCTCGTCTCAATATCACATAAGCCTCCGTCTTCCGCTTAACAAGAGATACAATTTCTTTTGTAAACCAAGGTTCCCTTACCTTATCACTTCCTCCCTGCCTGACAGGGACATACCTATCAAGGACACGCAATATCTGTTCCTTAAACCAGCTCCACATTTCGATTGTCCCCATCCCCTGCATTTTGCTACCCCATTCTATCCCTCCTAAGTCTTGCCTAATCGCATTATAATTGCCCTTCCTCCATCTATAACTCTTGCCCAGTGGCACGTTCCTATCCCTTTCCATCGCTAAACTAAACATAACCAAATTCTGGTCACTCTCTCCAAAGTGCTCACCGACCACCAAATCAAACACCTGGCCTGGTTCATTACCAAGTACCAGATCCAGTGTGGCCTCCCCTCTTGTCGGCCCTTCGACATACTGTGTCAGGAAACCCTCCTGCACACATTGGACAAAAACCAATCCATCCGACGTACGAGAGTTATAGCATTTCCAGTCAATGTTGAGGAAGTTAAAGTCTCCCACAATGACCACCTTGTTCCTTTCACTCCAGCCCAGAATCGTTTTGCCGATCCTCTCCTCCACATCCCTGGAACTTTGCGGAGGCCTATAAAAAACTCCCAGCAGTGTGACCTCTCCTCTCCTGTTTCTGACCTCAGCCCATACCACCCCAGTGGACGAGTCCTCGTCAAAAGTTCTTTCAGCCACCGTTACACTGTCCTTGACTAACAAAGCCACACCTCCCCCTCTTTTACCACCTTCCCTGATCTTCATGAAAGATCTAAACCCTGGAACCTGCAACATCCATTCCTGACCCTGCTCTATCCACGTCTCTGAAATGGCCACAACATCGAAGTCCCAGGTACCTATCCATGCTGCAAGCTCACCTACCTTCCTTGACTAACAAAGCCACACCTCCCCCTCTTTTACCACCTTCCCTGATCTTTATGAAAGATCTAAACCCTGGAACCTGCAACATCCATTCCTGACCCTGCTCTATCCACGTCTCTGAAATGGCCATAACATCGAAGTCCCAGGTACCTATCCATGCTGCAAGCTCACCTACCTTATTCCGGATACTCCTGGCATTGAAGTAGACACACTTCAAACCAGCTTGCTGTCTGCCAGCACACTCCTGTGACGGTGAAATCCTGTCCATGTCCTCCCTACTCTCATCCTCCTGTGTACTGGAACTACACCACAGGTTCCCATGCCCCTGCTGAGCTAGTTTAAATCCACCAGAATAGCACTAGCAAATTTCCCACCCAGGATATTAGTACCCCTCTGGTTCAAGTGAAGACCGTCCTGTTTGTAGAGGTCTCACCTTCCCCAGAATGAGCCCCAGTTATCCATATACCTGAAACCCTCCCTCCTGCACCATCCCTGCAGCCACGTGTTCAGCTGGTATCTCTCCCTGTTCTTTGCCTCGCTATCACGTGGCACGGGTAACAAACCAGAGATAACAACTCTGTTTGTTCTAGCTCTCAGCTTCCACCCTTGCTCCCTGAAATCCTGCCTTATATCCCTATCCCTCTTTCTACCTACGTCATTGGTACCTATGTGGACCACGACTTGGGGCTGGTCCCCCTCTCCCTTCAGGACCCCAAAGACACGATCCGAGACATCACGGACCCTGGCACCTGGGAGGCAACACACCAACCGTGAGTCTCTCTCGTTCCCACAGAATCTCCTATCTGTCCCCCTAACTATGGAGTCCCCAGTGACTAATGCTCTCCTCCTCTTCCCCCTTCCCTTCTGAGCAACAGGGACAGACTCTGCGCCAGAGACCTGTACCCCATGGCTTACCCCTGGTAAGTCGTCCCTCTCAACAGAATCCAAAACGGTATACCTGTTATTGAGGGGAACGGCTGCAGGGGATCCCCGCACTGTCTGCCTGTTCCCTTTCCGTCCCCTGACTGTAACCCATCTACTTTTTTCCTGTACCTGAGGTGTGACTACCTCCCTGTAACTCCTCTCAACCACCCCCTCAGCCTCCCGAATGATCCGAAGTTCATCCAGCTCCAGCTCCAGTTCCCTAACGCGGTTTCCAAGGAGCTGGAGTTGGGTGCACTTCCCGCAGGTGAAGTCAGCAGGGACACTACTGGTGATCCTTACCTCCCACATCCTACAGGAGGAGCATGCAACTGCCCTTGCATCCATTGCCATTGTTCTGAATTGTAAAAAACAGACTATTGGAAAAGAAAACACTAGTAACTTACCAAATCGGCGCTCAGAACCTTTTTGGTTAGAGGAGGAGGATGGGTGGGAGATACTACTTTAGTAGTGTTTCGGGTAAAGCACCCGCCCAAATATATTACCTCACTTACTCAACCGTCCCGTGTCTGCTCCTGCTCGACGCGCACTCCGCCTATTCACGAGGTAAGTTTTTAAAGGAGAAGCTTACCTTCCCAGGCTGCCCTTGCGCCTCCTTCCGGACTCCCGCCGCTGAAACAACTGAAAGGCCGCAGTCACGCGAGGTAAAACCTTTATATTCCTGAAGCTTACCTTCCCAGGCTGCCCTCGTGCCTCCTTCCGGACTCCCGCCGCTGAAACGACTGAAAAGGAATAATAATATTAGAAATGATAGTAAAAGTTTCTTTCAATACATAAGAAACAAACGAGAGGCAAAAGTAGACATTGTGCCGCTCCAAATTGTTGCTGAAGGTTAGTGATGGGAGATAAGGAAATAGCTGAAGAACTTAATAAGTATTTTGCGTCAGTCTTCACAATGGAAGACATGAGTAATATCCCAACAATTAAGGAGAGTCAGGGGGCAGAGTTGAGTATGGTAGGCATTACAAAAGAGAAAGTGCTAGAAAAGCTAAAAGGTCTAAAAATTGATAAATCTCCTGGCCCCGATGGGCTACATCCTAGAGTTCTGAGGGACGTGGCTGAGGAAATGGCGGAGGCGTTGGTTGTGATCTTTCAAAAGTCACTGGAGTCAGGGGAAGTCCCAGATGATTGGAAAATCGCTGTTGTAACCCCCTTGTTTAAGAAAGGATCAAGACAAAAGATGGAAAATTATAGGCCGATTAGCCTAACCTCGGTTGTTGGTAAAATTCTAGAATCTATCGTTAAGGATGAGATTTCTAAATTCTTGGAAGTGCAGGGTCAGATTAGAACAAGTCAGCATGGATTTAGTAAGGGAAGGTTGTGCCTGATAAACCTGTTAGAATTCTTTGAAGAGGTAACAAGTAGGTTAGACCAAGGAAACCCAGTGGATGTTATCTATCTAGACTTCCAAAAGGCCTTTGATAAGGTGCCTCACGGGAGGCTGCTGAGTAAGGTGAGGGCCCATGGTGTTCGAGGTGAGTTACTGGCATGGATTGAGGATTGGCTGTCTGACAGAAGGCAGAGAGTTGGGATAAAAGGCTCTTTTTCGGAATGGCAACCGGTGACAAGTGGTGTCCCGCAGGGTTCAGTGTTGGGGCCACAGCTGTTCACTTTATATATTAATGATCTGGATGAAGGGACTGGGGGCATTCTGGCGAAGTTTGCCGATGAACGAAGTTGGGTGGACAGGCAGGTAGTACGGAGGAGATGGGGAGGCTGCAGAATGATTTAGACAGTTTAGGAGAGTGGTCCAGGAAATGGCTGATGAAATTCAACGTGAGAAAATGCGAGGTCTTGCACCTTGGAAAAAAGAATACAGGCATGGACTATTTTCTGAACGGTGAGAAAATTCATAAAGCCGAAGTACAAAGGGATCTGGGAGTGCTAGTACAGGATTCTCTAAAGGTTAACTTGCAGGTTGAGTCCATGATTAAGAAAGCGAATGGAATGTTGTCATTTATCTCAAGAGGGTTGGAATATAAATGCAGCGATGTGCTTCTGAGACTTTATAAAGCTCTAGTTAGGCCCCATTTAGAATACTGTGTCCAATTTTGGGCCCCACACCTCAGGAAGGACATACTGGCACTGGAGCGTGTCCAGCGGAGATTCACACGGATGATCCCTGGAATGGTAGGCCTAACATGCGATGAATGGCTGAGGATCCTGGGATTGTATTCATTAGAGTTTAGAAGGTTGAGGGGAGATCTAATAGAAACTTACAAGATAATGCATGGCTTAGAAAGGGTGGACGCTGGGAAGTTGTTTCCGTTAGGTGGGGATACTAGGACCCGTGGGCACAGCCTTAGAATTAGAGGGGGGCAATTTAGAACGGAAATGAGGAGACATTTCTTCAGCCAGAGAGTGGTGGGCCTGTGTAATTCACTGCCACGGAGCGCAGTGAAGGCCAGGACGTTGAATGTCTTCAAGGCGGAGATTGATAAATTCTTGATCTCGCAAGGAATCAAGGGCTACGGGGAGGGTGCGGGTAAGTGGAGTTGAAATGCCCATCAGCCATGATTAAATGGCGGAGTGGACTCGATGGGCCGAATGGCCTTACTTCAATCCTATGTCTGATGGGCTTACGGTCTTAAAATTTAATATTACAAATCTTATAGCAGTTAGTTAAAATCACCTGCCTTTTGTATTTTTTTATATATACAGTTTGGGACAGTGAAAAATATAAGAGGAATAACTGAATTTGATAGAGATAACACATAGAACACAATGACTAACAGAATTCAGGCAGTCCTTAGAGATAAGCGAGTCTGGGTCAGACCAGGAATATAACCAGTAACTTTGAAATGCGAATTAATAGGATGCATAGAAAGAACCCAAGGCATGGAGAATAGTGTGCCTGTTAAACACCATGAGATCATGGGAAACCTTGGGCTGTCCATAGGTATGCCTGTCATTGATTAGGTGTTTCATAGAATTGGGTGTATGGAATAAAGGGAAGGACATTGTTTCTCTCAGCAGCCGATACAGATTTCCCTCAATCTTAAAATTTCAGTGAGCAATGCCACAGGAGATCAATGAACCATTGTGTCTACAGGTCAGCGGGAACAATGCTACTGCAGGCCAATGGCTCATTTTAACAACTTAACAGCAACTAATCAAAGCCAAAGAATTGAGAATACAGCTATTGTATGGCAAATGAGGCTGGCTTAACACACTGCAAGATGTTTAAATTAGAAATTAAGTTTCAGAGGAGATATACAGATGAAGCCATGAGTGAAGGTGCAAAGTTATAAAGTTAAAGCTTCATGTTAAATGCCTGTGTTATTTCAATCAGGCAATCATTTGCAAAATAAAGGACATTGCCTGTTGCATAATAAACAGTATTTTACAAGCACACAAAGGCATCAGTCAAACCAGCCGTTATTTTAATGATATACAAAGTCTGCTGGACAGGATAAATTTGTTTGGAATTGGGAGGTTGTGTTGCATCTGTACAGGACATTGGTTAGATCACTTTTGGAATGCTGTGCGCAATTCTGGTTTCCTTGCTATAGGAAGGATGTTGTGAAACTTGAACAGGTTCAGACAAGATTTACAAGGATACTGCCAGAGTTGGAGGGTTTGAGCTATAGGGAGAGGCTGAATAGGCTGGGGCTATTTTCCCTGGAGCGGTGGAGGCTGAGGGGTGACCTTATAGATGTTTATAAAATCATGGGCATGGATAGAGTGAATAGTCAAAGTCTTATTTCCTTGGGGTGGGGTGTCCAAAAGTAGAGGCCATAGGTTTAGGGTGAAAGGGGAAAGATTTGAAAGGGACATACGAGGCAACTTTTCCATTCAGAAGATGGCGCATGTATGGAACGAGCTGTCAGAAGAAGTGGTGGAAGCTGGTACAATTACAACATTTGAAAGGTATCTGATTTTTTGAAAGCTATATGAATAAGAAGGGCCAAATGCTGGCAAATGGGATTAGATTTTTTTAGTATATCTGGTCACCATGGACGAATTGGACTGAAGGGTCTGTTTCCATGCTGTACAACTCTGATCCTATGACTCTCGACTCAACACAGTAACCATGCTGTGTGTGATTATTCTAACACAAAATGTATAAAAATGCTGTATTTGACTGTAAAAATCAGAGTGCGTTATTGATCTCTCTTCCGATCTGAACCATAGATTAAGAGGACAAATGGGTTCTCACGTCAAGGCCAGATTCAGGGAGGATTTCTGGTCCTCTCCTTGCATTAACTGATTGTTGCTTGAATAAAAGTCTGCTGCTGCCTGAATCCTGCCTGCCTTCCAGGTTGGGAGGAGTCACACTTCTACAAAGAGGAATGGTTAGTAAGATTGCTGATGACCCAAAATAGGTGGTGTAGCAGACAGTGAAGGTTATCTCCGAGTACAACGGGGCCTTGATCAGATGGGCTGAGGAGTGGCAGGTGGAGTTTAATTTGGATAAATGTAAGGTGTTGCATTTTGGTAAGGCAAATTGGGGTAGGGCTTACACACTCAATGGTAGGGTCCTAGGGAGTGTTGCTGAACAAAGAGACCTAGGGGTTCAGGTTCATAGTTCCTTGAAAGTGGAGCTCGAGGTAGGCAGGATAGTGAAGGAGACGTTTGCCTTTGTTGGTCAGTGCATTGAGTACTGAAGTTGAGGCATATCTGAACAGAATATTAGCGAGGCCACTGTTAGAATACGGTGTTCAATTCTGGTCTCCATGTTATAGGCAAGATGTTGTTAAATTTGAAAGTGTCCAGAAAACATTTACAACGATATGGCAAGTAACATTCACACAAATGGCCATCTCAAATATGAGACAACTAACCACTGACCCTTGACATTCAATGGTGTTACTGTCATTGAGTGTCCCATTATCAACATCCCGGGGGTTACTATTGACCTGAAACTTAACTGGACTCACCACATAAGTGGCTAAAAGAGAAAGTCAGAGGTTAGGAATACTGCAGTGAGTGACTCACCTCCTGACTCCCCACAGCCTGTCTGCATCTACAAGGTAGAAGTCAGGATTTGAAAAAATGGGTTGGCTATGCTGAAATGAAACCATTTCATGACAGGACTTGGGATTGTGGAGGTAGATAGTAGACGTTGAAAATGTCCATGTTCTGAAATTGTTAAACTAAATGTTGAATACTGAAGACTGGAATGTACCTAAGAGAAATTGAGGTTATATTCCTCCAGGGCATGAACACCTCCTTCCTTAGAGACAAAAGACAACTGCTGGAATCCAAGGTAGACAAACAGGAGGCTGGAAGAACACAGCAAAAGCCAGGCAGCATCTGGAAGAAAGGAACAGTCAACGTTTCAGTCTTGAAGAAGGATTATACCCAAAATGTTGATTGCTCCTGTCCTCCAGATGCTGGCTGGCTTTTGCTGTGTTCTTCCAGCCTCCTGTTTGTCTACCTCGGATTCCAGCAGTTTTTATTCCCCCAGCCTCCTGTTTAACACCTCCTACCTCGTCTATTACCTACCCTCACTACCTTAGGTCCTGTCACAAAATAGGTTGTTTTCAGCTCAGCCAACCCATTGTCAGTTACTCCTAGTTCCCATTATCACCTCTCTAGCTTCTCTCCTTCCTTGTCTTACTATCAACAATCCATTTGTGAGCAAGGCCTTTGTTTTTCTCTCCACCCATCTGCTCACTCCACGTCCCCGTAGCATGAATACCACCTTTTCTGAGTTGCTTCTAATCCTGATGGTCACTGGACTTGAAACGTTAACTCTGCTTCCTCCCCAAGAATACTACCAAACCTAGATAACAAGGTGTAGAGCTGGATGAACACAGCAGGCCAAGCAGCATCATAGGAGCAGGAAAGCTTGACGTTTCATGGCTTGGGTCTAGCCTGAAACGTCAAGCTTTCCTGCTCCTATGATGCTACTTGGCCTGCTGTGTTCATCCACCTTGTTATCTCGGATTCTCCAGCATCTGCAGTTCCTATTATCTCTACTACCAAACCTACTGAGGTTCGACAGCAATTTCTGTTTTTGTCTGTTTCAGCACTTGTGTCTCCAGCATCCATAGTTCTTTGCATTAGAGATAAAAGGTACTGCAGATGCTGGAGAATCCGAGATAACAAGCATGGGGCTGGATGAACAATTTCTGATGAAGGGTTTAGGCCCGAAACGTCAAGTTTTCCTGCTCCTATGATGCTGCTTGACCTGCTGTGTTCATCCAGCCCCATGCTTGTTATCTCCATAGTTCTTTGCGTTACTTTATACTATTGAGAATTCGTTCTCTAATTCTCGTCCACTTAAAAAAATTAATACATTGGCATATTTGATTGAACACTGCCAGTGGAGTTATAAAATTCGAAAGATCAGTCAATTAAGTCGCACATGACGTTCAAAGCAAGGCCACACCCACCTCTAGCTGGAGCATGCGCAGTCTCATCGCTGATTTACAGGCCTCACGTTGGTTTGGATTCCGAGGCCCCTGGGAAGGGAAACGACTCGTTCAGCATAAAGTGGTGCATATCCGGGAAAGCCGTTGCAGTCGGTGTGGTTATTCAGTTTGCGTTCGCGATGGCGATGCTGGCAGAGCGTGAGTAGGGGACTGGCACGTGTACCGCTTTAGAAGGTCCTCAGAGTGCGAGGGGCAGTTACTGATCTGGACCAGGCTGCAAGGCCATTCATTCTGGTATCATACTGCAAAGTGCATTTGTATAACACATTTTACAACCCCAGCACGTTCCAAAGTGCTTCTCAGCCAAGATCTTCCCTACCTTCCCAAGTGCAGTCATCATATGAGAAATCTGCGTACGGCAAAACACCACAAGCAATAAGAGATAAAAGGTACTACCGATGCTGGAGTCAGAGATAATTTCTGATGAAGGGTCTAGGCCCGAAACGTCAAGTTTTCCTGCTCCTATGATGCTGCTTGGCCTGCTATGTTCATCCAGCCCCACGCCTCGTTACCACAAGCAATAATGTTGTCTGACAACTTTTATGTTTCGCTGCCATTTGAGGGATAAATAGGCCGGGATACCGGACACTTGCCTGTTTCTGCTCTTTGAAATAGTGTTGTGGAATGTCTTACATATCACATCCTTGGTTTAACATCCCGTCAAAAAGATTGCCAACAGAGCGAGTTGCTATGTTCTGAACCACACACAAACCTAGCTAACTGAACGGGGTGATGGGGGGACGCTTGAGAGCTGACAGGGATTTAATATGGAAAGCCAGGAATTTTCTAATCTGGTTTGGGTTGGCAGATGGATTCAGCATTTGATTTAACTGAGCTGTTCAAATAATAGGGTGGTAATGATCAGTTAAATAAGCCCCCACAGGTTTTGCTATTATCGAGAACATATAAAAAGAGACAAGCACTTGATGTTAGTTGTAACACTGTGGATCTGGAGGAGCACAGTGGGCCAGGCAGCATCAGAGGAGCAGGAAAGTTGACATTTCAGGTTGGAACCTTTCTTCAGAAATGGGGGAGTGGGGTGGTGGGAGCTCAGAAATAAATAGAGAGAGGAGGGGTGGGGCTGGGGAAGGTAGGTGGGATGGTGATAGGTGAGTGCAGGTAGGCAGTGGTGGGGATTGGTCAGTGAGGTGGAAGGAGCGGCTGCGTGGGAGAGAAGATGTACACGTTGTGTCAGGTCAAGAAGGTGGAGATGAGAGGGAGGGTTGGTCATGGGATGAGGCCGAGGGTGAGGAGATGATCCGGAAACTAGAGGAGCAGCACCTCATTTTCAGCCTTGGGAGCATGCAACCCAATGGTCTCAATGTGGACTTTACCAGTTTCAAAATTTCCCCACCCATGGCTGCATCCCACGACTGACCAATCCTCCCTCTCATCTCCCTCCCTTCCCCCTCCCCCATTTCTGAAGAAGGGTCTTGACCCAAAATGTCAACTTTCCTGCCTCCTCTGATACTACCTGGCTCGCTGTGCTCCTCCAGCTCCACATTGTGTTATCTCTGACTCCAGCATCGGCAGTTCTTACTATCTCACTTGGTATTAGCTGTTGTGTTAACTATATGACAATACTTGGGGCATGATTGGATAGTAATTACACAGAAATCACTTCTGTACAGGAAATAACGATAACACTGCACTTTATTACTACTACAAAGGCATTAAAAGTCTGAAAAAATTAGTTTTATTTAAAAATGTAACAATAGTCTCTAATAAAGGTGGAACAAGTCAAAACTGAATGAAAGTGTTAAAGGGTTAATTGACTCTGATACCCTGAATTCCAATGGGCATGCAGAACCAGATGTACAATCCTGCAACTTATGCAACACTGAGATAACAAGGTGTAGAGCTGGATGAACACAGCAGGCCAAGCAGCATCAGAGGAGCAGGAAAGCTGACGTTTCGGGTCGAAAC
>JAHRHZ010000073.1:25064631-25089912 GCA_024137785.1 Ginglymostoma cirratum
TCAGCTTTCCTGCTCCTCTGATGCTGCTTGGCCTGCTGTGTTCATCCAGCTCTACACCTTGTTATCTCAGATTCTCCAGCATCAGCAGTTCCTAGTATCTCTGTAACAACTTATGTAACACTGTTCAGTACACTTGAGCTGAAATGAGAACTGTGAAGCTAAATCTGGCATCCCACAGCAAGTGTGTCATTTGAAGAGAAAAAGGAAATGTGTACATTCAGATATGTAAAACAAGTTGCCTCTTTCTAACCTCTGTCTCCCTTCGTTTTTCTCCTCTTTTCACCCATTCCCTTCTCTTTCTTGATAGCCAACTTACTTCCTTGTTTGACTTGTACTTGAGGCCTTGTGTGGAATGACAGAAATGAGGGACTAATGTCTCTGGAGTAAGTGTAGCATTTACAAGCACTCTGAGTCATCGAACTAGATTTTATATAAGACATAGTAATAAGAGTGGCAGCAGGGAATGAATTTGCAATACCAGATGGACTATCAATCAGGTTTCTTTTTTGTAGCCTGTAGAAAGCAGAAGTGGTCTGTGGATCCAAGGAACAACACCTGGAGCAACGATGAGTCCAGATTTGGGAAGAAGATGTTGGAAAAAATGGGGTGGTCAAAAGGAAAGGTGAAAGCTGTGATTGAGTGAAATGTGTGAATTATGAATAATTTGTCTGATTTTCATTAGAATGTTTAAGGATGATTTTTTTTTAAAAAATCATCACCGTCTCAGATCCAGTTTATCCCTGATTTGCTCTCTCAAAACTCTCTAATCTTGAATAAATCTCCCTATATTCTTCTTGGCTGTAAACAGAATAACCATAGCCTCCTGGGCCTCTTCATGTATCTGAAAGTTTGTACCCTCAGCACCTAATTAAAAATACTATATTGTGGATATTGGAAATTGAAATAAGAGCAGAAAATGCTGGAAATATTCAAAGGCCTTGCATTTGTGGAGAGAAGGAACAAATTTAATATTTCAGGTTGATTACCTTTTTTGTAATTTATTCATGAGATTATGGGCTTCATTGCAATACTTATTACCCATTCCTAATTATCCTTGACACGGTGCTGGTGACCTACCTTCTTGACCTCCTGCAACATATTTAGTGTAAGTAGACCCACAGCTTTGTTTGGGAGGGAGTTCCAGGACTTTGACTCAATAACAGTGAAGGAATGGTGTTATATTTCCAAGTCAGGAAGGCAAGTAGCTTGATGGAGAAATAGATTCTGGTGTTCTTATGTATCCACTGTCATCCTTCTAAATGTTAGTAGTCATGCATTTGGAACATGCTGCTTAAGGAGCCTTGGTAATTTTCTGCAGTGCATCTTGAAGATGGTACATATTGCTGCTACTGAGCATCAGTGGTAGAAGGTATGAGTGTTTGTGGAATGTTTGTGTAAGTAGGTTGCTTTGTCCTGAACAGTGTCAAAACTTGAGTGTTGTTGGAGTTGCATACATCCAGGTCAGTGGGAAGTAATCCATCACACTTCTGACTTGTGCTTTGGAGATGTTGGTCAGGCTTTGGGGAGTCGGTGAGTTATTTGCTGTCATCTTCTGACCTGCTTATTAAAATGTACAAGATTCTTAAGGGGCTTGACAGGATAAATGTTGAGAGGATGTTTTCCCTCATGGGAGAGTATAGGATCAGAGGGCATTGCCTCAGAATTGAGGGGTGCAAATTCAAGACTGAGGAGAGGAGTTATTCCTTTTCTCAAAGGGTTGAGAGACTTTGGTACTTGTTGCCACGGAGACCTGCGGGCCAGAGTCCTTGTGTGTATTTAAAGCTGAGTTCTTGATCAGTAGGAGAATCAAGGGTTATGGCAAAAGGGCAGGAAAGTAGACATGAGGCACGAGGGATCAGCCATGATCCTATTTCTCTCTGAGCAGGCACCAGCGTCTGAGTGGCCTACTCCTGCTCCTATTTCTTATTGTCTTATGTCTGCTCTCGTAACTACAGCATTTATATGGCTAGTCCAGTGTTGATAGTGTGGCTTCAGTGATGGTAATGCCATACAATGTCGAGGGGAGGTGATTAGATGCTGTCTTATTGGAAGTGATCATTATTTGGCATTTACCTGCCACTCGCCAGTCTAAGACTGGATATTGTCAGAATCATCAGAACTAAAAGAAATTAGAGAAATAATGCATTTTTAATGCATTTTAGGTAAGTACAGAGGCTGGGTAAGTTGGATGGGCTGGTGCTTTAAGGGAAGAAAGGAAAGAAGAAAATGGTGGGTCTGTGGCACGGTGGAAGGCAGGAGGCTTTAAATAACAAAAAGGATGACAGTACAAGACAAAACGGAAAGTAATGGGACAGGGAAAGAAGCAAAAGGTAGATCCAGAGCAGATTAAATGACAAAAACAACATCATTTCTAATAGTTGCTTTCTTTCAAATAAAGAAGCATCTGACCTAATTAAAATCTACATTGAGCCCAGAAAGCTGTGAAGTACCTAGATGTGCTGTTCTTTAAGCTTCTGTTTCTCATTCCCAAAAATCTCTTTACAACTTCTTTGCATCCTTCCTGAAGAATAAACATGATTTTCTAGCTAGAAACTAAAGAACAATTTATAAAGGTATCACAAATCATAGAAACACGCAACATAGGAGCAGGACTTCACCATTCGGCCCCTTGAGTCAGCAGCACCGTTTTAGATCATGGTTGTTGTCTACTTCAGTGTTATTTCCTGTGCTATCCCCATAACCTCTGTTTCAGTAATTTGCTACTGTCTAAAACACGAAGATTCCTGTTTGTTTCCTTTTAAACAGCATTCCAACTTCCCCTCTCTCAGGTCAGTATTAGTGTACATACACCCTCTGGTCTCTCTCTTTTTACCCCTTTTGAAATTGTATCAGTTAGTTTATGTTGCTCCAACTCATCTATTATACCAGAAGGAAACCTTTGAAGTGGGAGCAGAAGCAGACCATTTGGTTCTTCAAGTCTGCTCTGCTGTTCAATAAGTTCGTGGCTGATCTGTTTGTATTTTGAATTCCACATTCCCGATTATCCTCCAACAACCTTTGGATTCATTTACCCACCAGGAATATATCTCTGCCTTTAAAAATATTTAATGATTCTGCCTCAGTTACCTTCTGAAGCAAATTTCCAAAGTTGCTTAACCCTCAGAGAAAAAAAAAATGTCCTAACCTCAGTTCTAAAAGGAAGACCCCTTAACTGTGTTCTGTAGGTCTGGGCTTATCCACAAAAGGAAACATCCTTTCCTTGCCTGCCTTATCACAATCATTCAGGGTCAGAAGTCACATGACACCAGGTTACAGCCCAACAGGTTTATTTGAAATCACAAGCTTTCGAAGTGCTGCTCCTTTGTCAGGTGAAGTGAGTAGTGCTCGGAAAGATTGTGATTTCACATAAACCTGTTGGACTATAATCTGGTGTTGTGTGACTTCTGATCTTGTCCAACCCAGTCTGACTCAGATACCTCCGCATCAAGGTCGTTCAGGATTGTATAAACTTCAATTAAGTCACCCCTCACTCTTCTAACCCTCAGTGGAAACATGCTCAGCCTGTCCAACCTATCCTCACAAGACAACTTGGTCATTCCAAATATCAATTTAGTAAAGCTTCTCTGAATTGTCTCCAGTGCTCTTATGTCCTTCCTTTAATAACTGCGGTTCAGTATTTGAGATTGGTCTCACCAATGCGATGTATTATTGAAGTATACCATCTTTATTTTATGTTCAATTTCTCTTAATAAAGGATAACATTCCATTAACCTCAATCACTTGCTGTAGCTGCATACTAGTTTTTTTGGATTGGAACACTTGGATTCTTCTGCACCTCTAAATTCTGCAGTCATTCTCCATTTATGTATTACTTTTTATTCTTCACACCAAAGTGAACAATTTCATATTTTGCAACATTGTACTCCGTTTGCCAGATTTTTGCCCAACCACCAAACCTATCTGTACCCACGTGCAACCTCCTTGTATCTTCTTCACAACATACCATCTATGTTGTTGTCTGTGAATTTAGCTACTATGTCTTTGCTTCCCTGATCTAAGTCATTGATATAAATTGTAAAAAGACTTGAGACCCAAGCATAGACCCGTGTGGAACTCTACTCATTGGAAATATCCCAGCAGGTCTGGCAGCATCTGTAGTGAGAGAAACATAGAGTCCCAATTCACCTGGCACTCTTGATCCCTTTTTAACTCAATAAAATTAACCGTCCTTGATTTGAGTATTTAAAAGTGTAATTGCGCTTTGACCCTTTCAAAAACTGCTCTAAACCGTATGATAATATGCACTGTTTTCAAAATGCTTCCAACTAAAAATACCCTCCACTTGGCTCCTAGAATCAGCCACAGTTAAGTTGCTAAAATAGTAAACAAACTCAACAGGACAAAAACGAGAGCTCGTTCTTTGAGGGAAAATCAAGAGTAAACAAAGTAAATAAGTTGCTTCCATTACAAGTTAGAGGAGTAAAGAAGATAAACTACATTATTTGGGATTTAAAATAATTTTGTTTTGTATTTTGGAGAATAAAATGTCACTTCTCAAATCTCAACGTTCCTCTTCTCACCATGTACAAAACCAAATCTTTCAAGTAGTAAAATTATTTACAGTTGGAGCGGTTTAAAAATTGATTAGAAATGTTTTATTTTAAATGAAATAAATTACTAGAAATGAATTAAAATTGGAAACAAAATATACAAAATCCTAATGTCAACATAGGAATTATATATCACAAGATTGTAATAGATTGTCTTTAAAAGTAATCAAATGCTTTTGTAGAGTTGTTCTAACATTCTGTCAGCTATACTTATCTGAAGTATATAGAACTTGTGGAATGCTGTATAATTCACTGATATAATGTGACAAATTAATGTGAAGTGTGAAAAATAACTTGTCATGTGCAAGCTAAATAAAAGGATCATTAGTGCTGGAAATTGACTATCATTGAGTGCTTTTTGTGTTAAGAGTCTGAAGTTTTTTAACTTGTTGGATAATTTGAGAAAGCAAAATGGTTAATCTACCAAGAGATAATTATGATATACTGAGGACAAATGCCTTGTTTTTATTGGCAAATATTAACCTGCCTTACCAGTTTAAATCAATGTGAATGAAAAAGGTAGGCCACCAAAGCTACTTATGAACTAATTAACTTGTGTCACTAATTAACTAATAAAACGATGATTTTTTTTTTCTTTTTTCCTAGGGTCTAGGGGCTCGTGAACAGGGGTCAACAGAAAACATTAAAGTTCAAATAAAGAACGACACGGTGGGCCTGGGAGCAACAAAAGATCATGAGGTGACTTTCGTAGCAAAGGTTGTGGCCTACATTTGTGGTTGCCATGATTCTAGTATGTTGCACAATTGAAAAATCATAAGCATCTGAATGTATTCAAGTAATTTATGTCCTTGATCTCACGTGAGCTTGTTTATTGCCCACAATTGAAAAATAGCTGATGCTACTGGTAGTGGTTGCTGATGCAAATCAACTGTGGGTTCCGTATTGGGTTGGAGAGCTCAGATGTTTAAAATGCCTCTTACTTACTTACTTTAAGCTTCAACTTGTCAGGGGTATAATTTCAATAAACGTTTTCAGTTTTTTAATAATGTTTGCTTTCAGCATTTGCTTTAGACTGTGAATGAGAGATCTGATTGGTCCTTGCTAACTATGTGCATGGGCAGATCACTCAGGAAACGAGTTGGAAACCTCAGAATCCTATTAATATAGACATAAAAATTCATTTCTTAAACTATTGCAGTGCCCCCAAGTGTCCTTATTAGAGTCACCAAGGTGTGTGGTCTTTTGTTCTTTATTTTCCTTAGTTTCTGCCAAGAGAATGCATCATTTAGGTGTAAAAAGTTTTTTGATCTTTTTGGAAAAATAAGAAAGTGAAGGCTTATAGTTCCAAGTACACCTAGCTTTAAAAAGTTCTTTCCTAAAGTCCTATGTTGTGTGAAAATAAAATATTTTAATGTTGCAGAATAAATTAAGTTCACATTTTGATTCCTGAATAATTGTCTGTTTTCATTAAAAAGTAAAACTTATGAAGTACTCTATCTCCAAGAAGGAACCCAATGGAATAGTTTCTCTGCTACCTCTGATAAATGTATACTGAAAAGTGCAGTAATTCAAGTAAATTGTACTGGAAAGATGATTTATTTAAAAATAATAAAGTCTTGGGATTAAAAAATAAAGTAAAATGTAAGCTGAATCAATAAACACCAAATAAAATAAAAAATGTTAGAAATACGTAACTAGTGTCTGAAAGATGAAGAAAAGTTTGGAAATACTCCAGCAGGTCTGGCAGCATCTGTAGTGAGAGAAACAGAGTCCCGGAGTCATACAGCATGGAAGCAGACCCTTCGATCCAACTAGTCCATGCCAATGATGTTCCCAAACTAAACTAGTCCAGCTTTCCTGTGTTTGGCCCATATCCCTCCAAACCTTTTCTATTCATGTACTTTTCCAGATGTCTTTTAAATATTGCACTATGTATCTGCGTCCATTGGCAGTTCATTCCACACAAAAACCACTTTCTGTGTTTTAAAAAGAAAACATTGTCCCTCATGTCCTTTTTAAAACTTTCCCCTTTCAACTTAGAATGTGCCCCCTAGTTTCAAACTCGCCTACCCTAGGGAAAAGACCATTACTATTCACCTTATTTATGTCCCTCATGACTTTACAAACCTCTATAAGGTCACCCCTCATGCTCCTACGCTCCAGCGGAAAAAGTCCCAGCCTCTCCAGCCTATTTTTAGAACTCGACCCCTCTATTCCCAGCAACATGCTGATAAATCTTTTTTCTGAACTCTCTCCAATTTATTAATATTCTTCCAATAGCAGGGCGGCCAGAAGTAGCCTCGCTAACATCCTGTACAACCTCAAAATGAAATCCCAACTCCTGTACTCAAAAGGCCAAGGTTATAGACATGCTCGTTGAGCTGGTGGTTTTGGTTGCAGACGTTGTGTAACCCTGCTAGGTAGCATCGTCAGTGTGCTTCCGGTGAAGCGTTGGTGTTCTGTCCCACTTGTTATTTATATGCCTCCGTTTGCAGGGGTGATTGGTATCACTTGTGGTTCTGTTCCTCAGTGGCGTGTATGCAGGGTCTAATTCAATGTGTTTGATGGAGTTCCGGTTGGAATACCATGCCTCCAGGAATTCCCTAGCATGTCTCTGTTTGGCTTGTGCGATTATGGATGTGTTGTCCCAGTCGAATTCGTGTCCGACGATGTCTGTGTGCAGTGAGACAGGTGAGAATTGGCCATGTCTCTTGGTAGCTAGTTGGTGTTCGTGTGTCTGTATTGTCAATTTTCTTCTGGTTTGGCCTATGTAGTGCTTCTCACAGTCCTTGCATGGTATTTTGCTTATTACCCCAGTTTTGCTGGTTTTGGAATGGGATCCTTCACATTTGTCAGTAGCTGTCATAGAGTGGTTGTCGGTTTGTGTGCTACTGTGATACCTAGGGATCACAGTAGTCTTGCGGTCATCTTTGAAATATCCTTGATGTACGGTAGGGTAATTAGTGAGTCTGGTCATGTTGTGGTCTGTCTCAGGAGTAACGGCGGATTCTGTTTTTTGGGATATCCGTTCCTTTTGAAGACTCTGTATTCGTGTTCCTGTTCTGTTTTGCGTAGTTCTGGGTTGCTGCAATGTGTTGTGGCACATTTCAATAGTGTCTTGATGCAGCTCCGTTTGTGGGCGCTGTGGTGGTTTCTAGTGTAATTGAGTATCTGGTCCGTATGTGTGGTCTTTCTATATACGCTATTCTGGAGTTCCCTGTTGTTTTTGCATTCTGCCATTGTGTCCAGGAAGGGTAGTTGGTGGTTGTTCTCTTATTCTGTGAATTTTATTCCAGTAAGGGTGTTGATGGATTTCTTCTAGTTTTGTGTGTTTAATAATCACGAAGGTGTCATCTACATATTGGACCCAAAGTTTGGGTTGTATAGTGGGGAGCGCTGCCTGTTCTAACCATTTGCATTACTGCTTCTGCAATCAGTCCTGATATTGAGGATTCCATTGGTGTTTCGTTGATTTGTTTGTATATGTTGTCATTGAAGGTGAAGTGAGTTATGAGGCATAAGATCTAGTATCTAGAGGTGGTTGGGTCTGACAGTGTCGTTTGTGCCACTGGGAGCAGGGAACATCACTGGATCTGATAACATAGGTAAGTGAGGCAGGGAAGCACTTGCAGGGAGAGATTCATTGATGAGAGGGGTGCAGAGGGCTGCAGGTAAGTGCAAGAATGCATTTCAGCGGCCCACATTCTTCATGGTGCTGATAATAATACATATTATCAAGATGGCAAGTTGCAGAGAGATCCATGCTAACGTACTGGTGCAGCAAGTAATTAGGAAAACTAATGGAATGTTTTAATTAATTGTGGGGAAATTGAATACAAAATTAAGTAGGTTATTCTTCATTTTAATATAGGGTACTCGTGAGTACAGTGGAATACTGAATGCAGAATTACTTAAAGAACATAAATGTACCAGAAGCAGTTCAGAGAAAGTTTGCCAGACTAATAGCTGGAATTGTTGGGTTTTCTGAGGAAAAGTTGGACAAGCTAGTGTGTATCCACTGGAGTTTAGAACAATAACAGGTCACTTGATTGTAATATGTAAGAACCTGATAGGTTGCAACAGAGTGAGGAAAGGGTCTTTCCTCTTGTGGGAGAATCTAGAAATAATGGTTGCAGTTTAACAATAAATGGTTGCCCACTTAAAACAAATAGAGACAGTTTTTTTGAGTGTCATGCGTCTTTGAAATTCTCTTCTTAGAAAGGTGGTGATTCAGGGTTTGAGTATTTTTAAGGTGGATGTAAATAGATTCTTGATAATAAAGGGGGTGAGAGTTTATCAGGGTAAGTGGATTTGTGGTTAAAATCAAATCAACCCTAGCCTTTTTAAATGATAGAGCAGGCATGAAGGGCCCGCTCCTGTTCCATGTTTGAATGTTTTTTTGATTAGGCCTAGAGTGCCTGACAACAAGGAATTACCACTCCTTTCTAGTAGTTGGCTAGCTAGGCAGCCTTCAAAGGCATGAGAAGACTGAATTAACCCCTGAGAGAGAGATTTTTTTAATCAACCTGTTCAGTGATGATATTATACACCACTGGAGCAAGTAGGACTTGAACCGAGACCTGGCTCAAAGTTAGGGACACTACCAGTGTGCCACAAGAGATGACACACACATGCTTATACACGTGTGCACAAACACAGCCCCACACGTGTATGAAACTACACTAAGTTCCACTGGGCTGAGCAACAGTTAATGGGTCTAATTGACTTTCAACAGTTAAGTTTCTTGAACATGTCCCGTGTTGCCTCTCTGTTAATCGGACGAGGTTTTCGCACCAGCAAGAAACTGATGCCTCTTGTGATTGTGGGCCTGTTTTCTTACAATGGTGTGGATTAAATTTTACCCATTATTTCAAGTTTGTGACCATTCGTGAAAAGAAAGAACAAAGAACAATACAGCGCAGGAACAGGCCCTTTGGCCCTCCAAGCCTGTGCTGACACATTTCATACTAAATCCCTCCATTCCCTTCCTATTCGTCCAGGTGTTTCTTAAATGCTGCAATTTTGTCTGTTCTACCACCTCCTCTCTCAACGCGTTCCAGGCACCCACCACCATTTTTGTGAAAAACTTGCCTCTCTCATCCCTTGTAAACATCCCCTGTCCCCCCGCATCTTGAGCCTGTGTTCCCAAGTAATTGGCCCCTCCACCCTGGGGGGAAAAACCTCATACTTTCCACTCTATCCATGCCATTCACAATCTTATCAACTTCTCTTAGGTCGCCTTCAACATCCTGTGTTCCAGTGAAAACAAACCCAGTCTATCCAACCTTTCTTCATAGATGAAATTCCCCATACAAGACAACATCCTGGTAAACCTCTCCAAAGCATCCACATCGTTCTGGTAGTGTGGTGACCAGAACTGTACGCAATACCTTTGGTATTTTGCAATTATCTGAAAAGAGAAAGAATGGTTCTGCTTTCATTCTTTGATCCAGATTTTGGTGAAATATTTCATCAGAGATATTGCTCTTCTTTCACCTTTCACTTGTTGATTAAGTTGTTCTGTACTCTCTGTTTTGTTTTCAAATTCTGAGTAGTGAACATTGAACATTTTCTGATTTAAAAACAATGAAATTTCACTGGTGATCTATTTTATTTTTGTTAGGACAACTGGATTGCACACCAGGATGAGTTTAACCAGCTTTTGTCCGAGCTCAATGCCTGCCACAAGCAGAATGGTAAGTATTTAATTTAGTACTTCCTGTTTGATGTAGCAAAAGTCAATGGGTGATAACGCAGCTAGAGTGAGGCACAGAGGTCACCATTCTCTCCTTCTAAGTGAGTGGCATGATTGAGGCAAAAGTTTTATATATCCCTCAATTATATCCAGATTTCTCATGTCACTTTTTTGAATAGAATTGCTAATTAAAACCTTTTCTGGGATGGAAAATCAGTTTATCCTACTTTAAAAAAGCATTAAAGATACACTGCTGCACCTTCTAAAAGTCGATATATTTATGATTCCTAGCCTTTAAATTAAATGTGCCTAAATTCTCAGATTCTCACACTGATCTTTCTGTTGCCTTTGCAAACCATGCTCTACATCTCACTACGCTGCTCCCAACATCCTAGACCCTTGAACAATCCGTCCAAATAACACAGCTTCCACTTCCCAACGTTGTTACGTGCACTTTTCTAGCTTGTCTACTACCTGAATGCAATCTGGTATGTTTTACATCCCATTTTCTTTTGCATTCCAACTCTTAAAAAGAGAACATGTGTTCTTTGGCGAAAGAGAGCCCCTGTTCATAACCAGATCTGGCCATGTGCAGCTTTGGTTCCTCACCCGTGCGGTTCAGTCTTCAGGGTTTTGGAATCAGTTGTACTAAACTGCTGGACAAAATTACCTATACTGGTTCAAGACGTGAACATAGAAGGTATGGTTAGTAAGTTTGCAGATGACACTAAAATTGGAGGTGTATTGTACAACAAGAAAGATTACCGCAAAGTACAATGGGATCTTGATCCGATGGGCCAATGGCCTGAGGAGTGGCAGATAGTGTTTAATATAGATAAATGTGAGGTGCTGCATTTTGGAAAGGCAAATCAGGGCAGGACTTCTGAACTTTATGGTAAGGTCCTGGGTGTGTTGCTGAATAAAGAAACCTTGGAGTTCAGGTTCATAGTTCCTTGAATGTGGAGTCGCTGGTAGATAGGATAGTAAAGAAGGTGTTTGGTATGCTTGCCTTTATCGGTCAGTACATTAAGTGTAGGAGTTGGGAGGTCATGTTGTGGCTGTACAGGACATTGGTTTGGCCATTTTTGAAGTATTGTGTGCAATTCTGGTCTCCCTGCTATAGGAAAGACGTTGTGAAACTAGAAAGGGTTCAGAAAAGGTTTACAAGGATGTTGGAGTGTTTGAGCTATAGGGAGAGGCTGAATAGACTGGGGCTGTTTTCCCTGGAGTGTCGGAGGCTGAGGGATGACCTTATGGAGGTTTATAAAGCATGAGGGGCATGGATAAGGTAAATAGGCACGGCCTTTTCACCGAGGTGGGCATAGATTTCAGGTGAGACGGGAAAGATATAAAAGGGACCTAAGGTGCAACTTTTTCATGCAGAGGGGGATGCATATATGGAATGAGCTGCCAGAGGAAGTGGTGGAGGCTGGTACAAATATAACATTTAAGAGGCATCTGGATGGATGTATGATTTGGAAGGATTTAGAGGGATGTGGGCCAAATGCTGGCAATGGGGCTAGATTTATTTAGGATATCTGGTTGGCATGAATGAGTTGGACCGAAGGGTCTGTTTCTGTACTGCATATCTCTGTTAACCCAAGTAGAAGTCTAATACCAGTTTCTGAAGGCAACTTGGGAAAGAGTAAGTACTCGCCTTGCCAGTAATTTCCCCTCTTGTGCGTAAATGTAAAATGGAGATTAAATTTATATTATATTTGGCTGACCATTTAAAATGTAGTGAAGGCCAATGATGAATGATTCCCTGCAAGTACACACTTAATGGTAGAATTTGAGCTTAATAACATTAATAAACCAAACTCTAATAGAAACACAATTTGCCTTATTCATGATAATGAATTGGTGCCTCTGCAAAGGCATTGCATGTTATGTGGTGTAAGAGTGTTTCCTGCCATGGAATATATAACTTCTCACTTCAGTGCTTTCGTGTTTGGTCAGAACCTGCTGTTAAGGGGTGTAGAGTATGTCTGGAGTTACATACTTGTTTTACTGATTTCGAAATGTTAACAATTTTGAGTTACAAAGTGTTAGTTTAGATTGTATTCTGCATATGGAAAAATATTCCTAAATTTTCAAGATGAGTATTGGTGGGCTAGTTTCTTTATATTTGTCAAAACACTCTGAAGATCACAAAATGACAAACCATACTAGATTCACCATATCTCTCACTGTGCCACAGTTTATAGAGGAAAGCAAATAAAATAGCAGGTGGATGAAGAATATGAACCAGTTCTTGCCCCTTATTCAGTTTCCAGGCCATAATGGCTAAAGTTTCACAGTCAGTAGAATAACAACTGCACTCACTGCTGACCTTGAGAAAGTTACCCCCAAAGATCGAGTGATCTTTGTAGTATATATCTTGACATTAGTTAGAATTTGCTGCCAAACCAGAATCTCAAAATATCCAACAACATTAATATTATCAATTCGGTAGGCATGTAATTACGTTGAAGTATTTTCACGGACAACCGACGAGGAAGTAAAATAGACTGAACTTTTCACTTCTTTTAGTTAAAAATTTACAGGAAGAATAATGAATGATTGGGACAAGGGTGTAATTTGTAATATCATAAACTTTGAAAATAATAAATTTCTCCACTTTGATGAAAAATAAACATTTCACACCATAAAATTAGACACTGAGTCTCTTAGCAACTATGATGTTCGCATGCTCTTAAAAACCTGACTACATCTTATTCAAAAAAATTCACCTTTCCAAGAGTGTTTACAACGGTCTAATAGCATAAAAGATTTGGGTGCTTCAACAGCGCACACTGTATGTTGAAACACTGAATTCTTGACTTTTGACACTAGAGGGTACTGTTGTATAACTTCTATTGCTTTTCATGATTAAACTGACACATTTTATAGAATGTTTGTTTGTTTGAGAAAGCAGAGACGAGGGACTAGATTTTCACTACCAAGGTGAGTATCTCCAGCCGGGTTGGATAGGAGAGTTGAGCGTGGGCTGAGTCGGTGGCTTTGAGCCTGCTGACCACTGAAGTAGAGCGTGGATGTCCATGGGTGTGCACTGCAAAGGGCTGGTCAGAAGACTCACTTTTTTGTTTCAAAGACTGTTAGTCTCTCTCATTCTCACCATTAATGACTCACCACTCACCCACCCGATCCCCCTGCATGATCACTCTTACCCTCCATGAAAACCCAGTGCCACCTCATGCTGTCTCTTCCCCCTCATGCCACCTCTATGTTGACTCAGCAAGTACCCACCATGGGAGAATCTCTGGAAGCATATAAAAATAAGAAAAAGCTGACAATCTGATGTAACCCTCCGTCATAGCCACTTGACAGTAAGGGGAAAAAGAAGCTCCCAATTGCAAATCCGTTCAAAGCTTTTAAATTTAAGGTGGTTGATATCTTATAAAAACAGGCAAACCTTTATGCAAGCTGCACATCAAATACAGCTAATCCTTTAAAAGCCTCTTTAAAATGTAAATCAACCTGTAAATTAAGAACTGCCTTCTGAGAGTGTGGTGGCTTTTGATACACAGCCAAGCATTCATAATAAAAGTCATTGGGGAAATGTCAGCAAAGAGCACTGTTGAAATTGTATGATCATATGATACTTTTTTTCCTAACTTGCAGCATATAGCCTTTAAACAAAGTTGTTCAGCAGAGAGTTTTTATTAACTCTCAATAACTTGTTTTTTTACAAGTTTAAAGAGCAGGGAGTTTGAAACCATTTTAGATCAAGGTCATTATATAGACCCTGTCCATTCTTCAAGAGAGTTTGTATCATAAATTTATGATTTCTATAGTTATAACTGAGGAGTTGCATTGGACAATATTAACTCTCATTTTCACGCCACAGATGCTGCCACTCCTACTGAGAATTTCTAGCACTTACTGCGTTTAATTTCAGATTTTTAGTTTTTATTTTATTGTGCTTTTTTGGTTTTTGGAGCTGTACTCGTTAAGGCATGTAATCCTTAAGGCATGAGAGTAATCCATCACATCCCTGATGAATATCTTGTACAGAATGGACAAGTTTTAGGGACTTAGATCGCAACAATTCTCAGTCTCTAAGCTTCTTTTATAGCACAATGTTTGTAGATGAAATGTTATAGGGGCTTGAACCATGTGGACCATGGTGATGTTAATGACAAAATTGCACAAGAAGTCTGGTGAGGCCTATCTTGATGTCGGGAGCAACTTGCTGCATCCTTGACATCTCTGCCAGACTATGAAGCATGTTTCTTGCTAAGCAGTGGCATATTGCCTTTTAAGGTAGGGGGGTGATTATTGCTTATTAAGGACATTATTAATGGCACATATTGCCTCATTAGTATGCAGCTTTCTATCTTAGCAAATATGCCAAACGAATTAGATGCCAAAAATTCTTGATGTAGAAATCAGCAGATACCCGAATAACTCTAGCTCACTGCTTACTTCAGCGCTGCACCTCGGACTGCAGTGGCAAATATCTTTTTAATGCTGCTGCAAGGACACTTTGCGCTTAGAGACATGCACACATGGACTGGACCAAGCTGCATGTCTTAGTCTGTTCAATTGCTCACTCATTCAGAGTCTACCTGGATGCTCGCAGAATCTGTGCTTTGCCATTGCCTTGCCTTTTTGTGCTTTGTCTCCTCAATCAGAGATGTCAGGCTCACAGTGCTGCTGTACGTCCATGCCGTTTAGCACAGACATAAAGAAGGGACACTTGTCAAGCCAGTTCCTAATACCAGTCCAAGGGCTTGGTTATGGTCAGAGAGTCTTTTAGGACATTCCTCATGGAGCCGAATGCCGGATAGCACTCTAACTATTTTGACTCTCCCTGCCCTATTTTGGGCTGCTTTCTTCATGAAATAAGAGTGCTGGTTATCAAAGGAGATGATAGTGAGTGGCACAGCTGTCGCTTTTGGTGCCCCAAGCGAATGAGTAGTCAGGGCAGACGGCATGCAAGGTTAGTGTGTGTCAAGTTGCATATGAGTGAGTACGGGAAGATACTGAGTTAAATAATGAGAGTGGTAGAGCTTGATGCTTGCTGGCAAGTGGGTACAGTAGCAGATATAGAGTGAATGTGAGGTATTGAAGAGAAGATGGCATCACTTACACAGGTGGAGTGAAGAAAGTCATTGACCTTCTTCCTACAGTGCTGTGCATTCCACTAGATAGCTGAGATCACACTGACCTAGGTCGCATGAATGGTGTTGGTATTGTGGTCTCCTCTTTTTTGGTCCTGGGGGAAGAAGGAATCCTGCCTGTGTACCATCCCAAATAGCAGGACCTCTAGGTATCTGCTCGCAGAGTGGAGCAACAAGTTTTCCTTGTTTGCCATGTCTGGGGTAAAGTTCACCATCCGCACAGGGCAGCTCCAGACTGACAGTGCTTGTTTGGGTGCATGGCAGCCTCTTAATGCTGGTGCTGGCCAGTGGTGCTTGTCAATTCTGAAATATTCTGGCAGTGGCGAGTTTTTCTGGAAACAGCACATGGTAAACTGGGGCTAGAATTGGGGGAGAGGGGCAATAATAGGGGCAAGGTAGGTATTGAGGGTTGCTACTGCTGAGCAAAACCCTTTCCATTCTTCACTCAAGCATTGGACACTTTGCAGAGATAGCCACAAGGTTGTTCTGATGCTAGAGTTTTGGGTTGAGGAGAGACTGGAGAGCAAAGGGCCTTTTTGGCCTTGAAAGGTATTTTCTGAGATGTGACAATATAGCGGTATACGAGAAAGTCCAGAAAACTTAAACAGAATCACACACTGACTTCCAGATCAAACTACATGATTAACAAATTCGGAATTAATACTAGGAAGGTCTTCACAAAATGATCTGAAAGCAAGCCAATACTGTACAGAATGAATGTCTGGATAGAATACTGGTGGCAAATCCTCTAGATTTATTTAATTATTTAAGTTGATTGCTAAAGATCATTTCAGCTGATTTTGTTGATGTACGAGCTAAGAAAGGTAGAATATCTTTCCTCATTCATACTTACCTGATAATCTTATCTTTTTGTTTGGGTAGAACATGAGCTTTCTCATGTTTAGGTGTCTGATCTTCCACTTCTATATGCTGTCTCTACCTTTCGACCAGTGTCACTGTGCATTTTTTATGAAGTGACAAGCCATACGAGTACAGCCATCAGTGACTGTGTGTGTATAGATTTTGTTCTCTCCTCAGCTACCTGTTGTCACTTCCCAAGGATAGAGCATTTGAAGGCAGTTAATCTCTATAATCTGGAGCCATTATCAGATAATTGGGTGAAATGAGCCCTTAACTACAAAGTGAAGACTGTTGCCATAGAGACTATTCCCTAGAAATTCAATCACATTCAAGAAAAGCTGAAATATTACAGTTAGTGATGGGATCTCATTATAATACTAACTTTGCTGTGATAGCTGCTGCATGCCTGAAGCCAAAGGATGTGCATCAGCAAATAGTAGATACACCAGGCATCCTGTCCATCAGCTGGCATGCACTAGCTTAGAGCTGTTGAAAGAGTCCATTGTCAATTTGTGTTGCTGCTTCATGCAGAGAATGGTGATTATTCAGCGTGGACCAAGTATTACTTCCATGAACAAAACAGTAATGCATTTCGTGACGGGTTCTCCAGTGGCAGTTTTCGCCTTTACCAGGGAAGTTCAGATGGCTGCTTTCGGGTATAGAACCATTATTTGAAGGTACATGTTCATGAACATCAATAGAATACTTAACCAATGAGAAAGATGGAACGCTACTTTTCCTAGACAAGCAATACACATGCTTCCATAGCATTGGGCATTTTATTCCTGACGAAAATAAGTGTGCTGCCATCAAATTTCTAGACTCCCGCTCGCCCTGATGGAAAAGAGAAGCAAAGGTTTCAAAGGCATTGACTTTACAGTTTTGCCCCAGCTTGCTGTCAACCTTTTCATGGATTAAAGGGCAAATCAACTACGAATTCTATCATACTGCTGAGTAGAAATTCAAGCTGGGTGTAGTAACAAAAGATTGATAGTTTGTTTATTGGTGATTCATTTATTGGCGCTTTCTAACAACAGCAAAAGATTGGCTTGGCTAAAGGCAAACAGTATTTGTGCAATGTAATACTGTGATCCATATACACAAACTGATGTCAGTTGCCAACAGACATAAATAGGCTTAAGCCTGACCCTAGGTAGCAAGCGAGGTTAGATCTACTTCAACTACATTCTGAATGAATCTTGTTCCTTTACAGCTAATTATGCTGGCAATCATATGTGCATTTCTTTGTGTCCACAAATTATTCACTGGGAGCTGGAACTGTGTTAGGAAATATACGATAGTATTGTAAGGATCTCAGCACGTAAATAGTTTGTTTGTTTAAAATAAGTTATTTCAGACGGCAGGGAAATGTCTGGTTTGTCAGTATTCTCATTTATTCCTGAGGAATAAATATGTTCAGAAATTACCTTTTTTTTCAACGGACCCTTTCAACACTAGATATCGTTTACCTTACATTTCTGGATTTCTTCACTGTTTGGAGCAGATGTTTCATAAAAAATATATAATACAGTGTCATATTTATGTCCTGACTTCATTCTTTGTCAACATAAAAGATTAGGGATCAATTTCTTATTCAGGTTTGATTCATGCCATCGATATTGCATTCAAACTTAGAAAATGGTTGTGGTAGGAAATTCATTGGTGCTGTTCACAAGAAGTGTCTTACATTGCCTTTGCACAGAATAGGCTTTCTTTTTCATGCTAATATGCAAGAAGATAAGAGGAAGTGGAACACAAAGTACCTTTCAGTTAGTTCATGATTGTTACAATTCCACCATTCCACCCAGTCCTTTTATCCTGTTACTTCCTTAGTCTCATCAACTGAGCATCCACAAAACTGTGATGGAGAATTCTGAAAAAATCCCAATGTTTTGAGAGGAAAAAAGGTTCTCCTATTCTCAGTCCTAAGTAGCTTACCCCCATACCCAGAGACTGTATTAATATTAATTTTGTTTTCATCTAGCAGGACCTTTGAGGTCCGTATCTGACAATAACTTCCAGAACCAGAAATCGGTGCTGCAAATTGACAATTGCACACCTATCGCCATGCATGAACCAGCTGCACCGCTAAGAGGGGATGTTGCCTGAGACTAGGTTCCCTAGTTCTAGCCTTTCTAAATGTTAAGAAGTTTCTGTTTCAAAGTGATTACCTCTCGATCTTTGAAAATTAACCTATGAAAAATAGAAATCTGGAATATCTCAGCCTCTCTAGCTGATTTTGGAGAGAGTGACAGAATTAATGTGCCAGGTCAATGATGTGAGCCAGGAGTGGCAATGCTTAAAGATGTAAGTTTTAAGCAAGACAGGGAAAGATGGAAATGGAGGATAGAACAACTGGAAAGGTTTGTGATACGGTGGAAAATGCCTGTGATCAAATGAGAAAAGGGATGATAGTGAAAGGCAAAAGGAGATGGTAATAGGACACATAGATAAGCAAAATGTGTGCAAGAGGCAGTGTAAACAGGAAGAAACTCATCTGCAGTCAAGGTAATGGGGAAGGGTTTATGAAATTGTTGAGCTCTGTATTGATTCTGCAAAGCTGTAAAATGCCAATTCATTAGCTGAAGTGATGATCCTTGAGCTTGTATTCAGCTTTATTGGAATTGTGTGGGAGGTGAAGGACAGTAAAACAAGAGTGGTAATGGGAGGAACATTAAAATGACAGGTGACTAGAAATTCAGCAGCAAAGGTGATCTGCAAAATGATTATTCAGTCTGCATTTGGACTCTCCATTTTGAGGAGAGAATGCAGTTGTTGAATTGAAAGAATTGCAAGAAAGTTGCTGTTTCACCTGTAAGGAGTGTCCATCCAAGTGTAAATGAAATTTTGAATCTGTGGCAAGTCTGCATTCTTCCCCCAACATCATGTTTGGTGATGAAAGTGTATTTTTACAAAAGTCAGGTCTCATTTCTTCAGATTTTAATTGTAGTTGAAAATACAAAAATTAAAATAATATTACTTTTTCTTTTCCTGTCTTTTGTTTCCATCTTAATTACATCTTTTTTCCATCTATTTATTTTGCTTTGTAATTTGATATTCGAATGAAATGTTTCGACTTGGTTTTTACCTTTCGCTTTGTACATTGCTCAATGTAGATTCTTCATTCTGAGGAAACAATGTTATTAGTCTTGTTTTACAAAGTCTTCTGTGGAGGGTTTTTGTCTTTTTGGACTCCCAGTAATTGTTGTTTTGTTGCTTAAAAGCCCATGAAAATCTGTGGGTGACTGTCAAATTAATGAACAGCAAGAATGTAATGTTTGCCATTGATTGCAAAATCTGAGATAATGTCTTTTTTTTTTTTTTGAAGCAGTTCTCTGTAGAAATTTAATAATACCTGTTGAGTTACTTTAATGTGGTTTGGCATTTTAGTCTGCTCTCTTGAGGTTCACAGCTGTTGTTCAATATACTTGTTACTATTAACAAAGTTATTCATTGACTAACTTGGAATTACTTTCCAATTTACATATTCAGTGTGTTCAGGTATATCCTTTGTTATCTAATTTTGTGTTTGGAAATAATCCAGACACTAAATTTAACCAGGTTTTAATTTTACTAAATCCGCTTTCCTGCTATGATCTTCTGAACAAGTCTTTATTATGTGGGTTAATTATAGTTTCTTTTAAAAAGCATGAATATCAAATATGTGAATTACATTTGTGCTTGTAACCTACGAAAGACTTAGAAATGGCGACAAATCTATGTATCTTCCACTTGACATTGAAAGGCACCTCTGTTTGTTTATTTCATTTAAAAATTATTTGAATTAAATTTAGAATGTTAATTTATAATTGACGACAAAAGAATGGGTACAGCAAGAAAGAGAATATTTTTGCAAAGAAAGGGTTAAATACAACCTGTAAGATTTTTATAAAGAACCAAACAGATAATCAACATCAAAAAATCCAGTGTAGTTGTTACTGATTTTGACAGCTCACTGAAATTGTATTTCCGGAGCCTTGCTTGGAAATCTTGATCTTACTAATCCTGAATGTTGACATGTGTATCTCTTATTTTAGTTTACAGATTTTCCTTAAACAAGTATGAATATTATTATAGCACATCTACACTGATGATCAAAATGCTGTGGAAGTGAAATGACATAGTTTCGTTTCCCCAAGCATTGATTGAAAGTAATCTTCTGTTGTTTACTTGTACAAAAAAACTACTGACTGAGAGGTTAGTGTGCTGTTACAAAACCATTTTTAAACTTTGTAGTTGCTTTGAACTAAGAAAGTTGATGGCTGAACTTGATAATACTATTTCATTCCAACCAATAAGGTTGGGTAATTGGTTACAAGCTCACAAATCTGAGCCTCCCCTTTTAGTATTGCTGCAATTAATTAATATGGTCATAGCATCAATGAACTCTGCTATAGGTAATCTTAATCCTTTTTAAATATTGTGGGCTTTTGTTTTCAACAGGCTCACATGTGGCCGAGGATAAAACTGCATTTAGCCTTGAAGAGAAATCTAAATCTTCCAAGAAACGAGTTCACTACCAGAAATTTACCAAAGGTGAGGTCTAGCACAGAATACTGCAGATGCTGAAAATCTAATAGAAAATGCTGATTAATACTCAGCTGGGCCAGCAGCATCTGTGGGGAGAAACAGTGTTGGTGTTTTAACAAAGACTCTTCATCAGATGATCTAGGACTCCATGAAAAACAAAATATTATACTATATAATCAATACAAATACTTAATTTGTCCAATGCTGACATTTCAGTTGTAAATGTTAATATCTTTGCCTGGGGTGGTGTGATATTTCCTAACTTAAGCAGAAGATTTGCAACTTTTTGTATATGTAGCACAATATACATCAGTGAAACTTATGGACAAGTTATGGTTAATTGCACTTGTTTTTTTATAGAAGATTGTCATGATTATTAGTTACAGGGTACTCGGGTAAACTGTTTACCTTGGGTGCTCATTGCACTCCCCCTTAATTTAGTAATTACTGAAAAGTTAACATTCTGGAACTTTTGAATATTTTACAAGTGATTTAGCAAGTGTCTTACGGCTTAAAAGTTGAAACAATGCCTTTGGATAAGGCTTTGCATTTTCAAATGCTATTCATCAAAACAAACATTTTAATTACCATTTGATAGTCACATTATATTACAGGTAAAATTTATACCTGACCTAATTTGTACGTTATTTGATATTTTAGCTTGTGAATTTTGTTTTTTAGTTTGTTTGCGAGGTAGAAGTTTTATTTTCGGTATTGCAACAGATTTGAATTTGCAGAAAGTGTGAAACACTCCAATCTCTACTGCTGAAGATATTTTGCTGAAATAATTATTTTCCCTCAAAGCTTATAGTTGGATGCGTCAATTAGCAGGAAGGAAGCAGATGAATTTAAAGCAACCCATGCAGAGTGGATGGCATAAATGTATGGTTTAATTAAGAGCAATAATTAATTATTGTACTGTTTGTCCTGTTTGAGACCTAGGTTTTCGTTTTTAATATGACTTGGTCTGCGATCACTGTTTTATGTTCATCTGTGATCTTTATGACAGAATAGAGAACAAAATAATCAAAACGACTCTTTCAGCTCAGATGATAAGTGGTAGATTCATAGCACTGCTGTGTGGATGGAGAGCTATATTTCCAGTTTCCCATGGGATCTTTCTCAACAATGGATGGATCAAAACTAGAAAAAATTAACTTGAATCTCTAGGGTATTGACTGCGCATTGCTAAATATAATTAGATTGATGTACCAATAGTTTGCCTCTGCTCTGCAGGTGTAGGTTAAGATGTGGAGCATGCTTTGACCTGGTAGATCATAGAATGGTCATTGTACATTTCCCCATTAAGGTATGTAGGCATTTTACAAATGAGCCAATTGTCCTGGTTATTTACTACTTCTGCTGGAGTCCAAGCTGGTGTGAGTTTGCCTCTAGGATACTCCTCCTTATGTGATAATGCTAATATTATCTCCTGTAACAAATTTGGTGTGGATATTGTGGTATTACAGAATGGAAGCAGGCCATTTGGCCCATTGAGTCCACATTGACCCCCCAGAGTGCATCCCACCTAGATCCACTCCCCTATGCTATCCCTGAACCCTGCATTTCCCATAGCTAATCCACCTAGCCTGCACGTCTTTGGACTGAGGGCGGAAACTGTCAGACACAAGTAGAATGTGCAAATTCCATCCAATTGCCCAAGGGCGGAATCACAGCTGGGACCCTGGTGTTTTGAAGCAGCACTGCTAACAGTTGAGCCACCATGTTCAGTGCTTAGCACTGCTCAAATGTTTATTACAGCTAATTTTTATATTCAAACCTTACATTCATGAGGCACATATGGGTCTGGGCTAACATTAGGCTATTTGTTTACAACACTAGCAGGCCATACTTAAGCGATCCTGAGGTAAAATGGAGTTTGAGAGCTTTATAACATCAGTTCACGTACTATAATGCAGTGGTGATGAAGGATAATCTCGAAGTCTTATATTATTACATACATAGTAAAAGGCTGGTAGAAAGGAAGGAGTAGGCCGAGGCTGTTGTGTTCAAAGAATACCTTGCATCTCTCGACCGACAAGGTAAAAGCTGCCAGACCGTGAAGACAGAGGAAGAACCCTGTTACTAGAAAGGTTTAAAATGGCTAAGGAGGTTGTATTGGATAAGCTTTTCGTACTTAATGTTCGTAAGGCACCAAGGCTGGATGAGATGCATCCAAGGACGTTTGAAGAACCGACAATGAAAATTGCAGTGGACCAACAACTGGTCCAGTATTGTCTGTTGTGGAATGGAACATGACCCCCTGTAGTTTGACTCCTAAGGCCCTCTGAAGTGGTCCAAGGAGAATGTCCCATTGAGAGTGATGATGACAACAAAGGATTGACAATAAATGCAGCATTGATAGGGTCCAAACCCTAAGCACAGCTTTAAAATAAGTTATCACAATACACATTTCAGTCTGGAAGATTCACTTGCAGCTCTTTTTTGACATTTTGTTGGCTGGATTTAAAGCTTAGCACAAAAATACAATTGCAGTGTACAGATCATGAATGAAGCAAGTGTAGTAAACTGGTACTGTTTAGAAGCAGCTTACTCCCATTTGGCAGCGTTTTCTACAGAGTTATCATTATCATTGAAGAGGTTACTAAAATGCTGGGAGATTAGGTATCTGCACAAATTTGAGTAAATATTTTTCATTTCTGACATGGATGTGTCCAGAAGTTTTACATATTGTGAGATACTAAAGTAGATCTTTGAATCTAAGCAGTGATTTCCAATTTGTAAAAGAAGGATTTTGGCCTTTCTCCCTTTTGCCAAGATCCTACTAGTTAGTTTCTCTTTAGCCTCCATGTAATCTGAGAACAAAATCGTAAAAGATATGAGTGTTTTCATTTTACAACTTAACGTTTTGGGTCCGGTGACCCTTCCTCAGAAGGAAGTGGTCCTCCTGTTCTGAGGAACGGTCATCGGACCCAAAACGTTAACTCTGTTTTCACCTCCACCGATGCTGCCAGACCTGCTGAGCTTTTCCAGCAACTTTGAACCTTTCCTTAAACCTTGACTGTATTATTTCAACTGCATATCGTCACTGATGTAAACAGTTCTGATTCAAAAATCCTTTCTGTGGGATGAACCAAGCAGATTCATTCAGTAAACAAAAACAAAGTTGCTGAAAAATCTCAGCAGGCCTGGCAGCACCTGTGAAGGAGAAAACAGAGTTAACATTTCGGGTCCTGTGACACTGCCTCAGATTCATTCAGTAGCTTCTCAAGGAGCAGTGAAAATTATAGAAGTTGTCTTGGTTTTGTGAATGCCAAGATTAGGATTGGAAGTCTAACACAACTAAGTGTTCACAGAAGATTTCTCTGATTGTTTACTGACTAGCTAAATGCATTTGTACCTCATGGTGATGAGAGCAATTTTTGTTTTACATCCAGCACATCTTTGTTTTCTGTTACAACATTGTGAAACTCCCTTGTGGTTAACATGCATGCTTCTGTACCAATACTTTGAACATCCCCTTGTGTCATGCAGAGTAGTAGCCCTTTTGATCATCTCTTCTCCCCACCTCATTAGCAAGATCAAAAGTTCTATGCCATCAAGCAAATGTCATGCATATGGAGATAAAAGGTACTGCAGATGCTGGAGAATCCGAGATAACAAGCATGGGGCTGGATGAACACAGCAGGTCAAGCAGCATCACAGGAGCAGGAAAACTTGACGTTTCGGGCCTAAATCCTTCATCAGAAATGGGGGAGGGGAAGAGGGTTCTGAAATAAATAGGGAGAGAGGGGGAGGCGGATAGAGGAGAGGATAGGTGGAGAGGAGGCAGACAAGTCGAAGAGGCAGGGATGGAGCCAGTAAAGGTGAGTGTAGGTAGGGGGGTAGGGAGGAGATAGGTCAGTCCAGGGAGGACGGACAGGTCAAGGGGGCGGGATGATGTTAGTAGATAGGAGATGGGGGTGTGGCTTGAGGTGAGAGGAAAAACAGGTTAGGGAGGTGGAGATGAGCTGGGCTGGTTTTGGGATGCGGTTGGGGGAGGGGAGATTTTGAAGCTTGCGAAATCCACATTGATGCCATTGGGCTGCAGGGTTCCCAGGCTGAATATGATTTGCTGTTCCTGCAGCCTTCGGGTGGCATCACTGTGGCATTGCAGGAGGCCAAGGATGGACATGTCATCTGAGGAATGGGAGGGGGAGTTGAAATGGTTCGCGACTGGGAGGTGCAGTTGTTTGTTGCGAACTGAGCGCAGGTGTTCTGCAAAGCGGTCCCCAAGCCTCCGCTTGGTTTCCCCGATGTAGAGGAAGCCACAACGGGTACAGCGGACTTTCCACATCAAATGTCCACTCCACACTCCGCTCCAGCCCCACCACACCTGGCACTTTTCCTTGTAACCGCAGGAAGTGCTACACCTGCCCCCACACCACCTCCCTCACCCCAATCCCAGGCCCCAAGAAGACTTTCCACATCAGGCAGAGGTTCACCTGCACATCTGCCAATGTGGTATACTGCATCCGCTGTACCCGTTGTGGCTTCCTCTACATCGGGGAAACCAAGCGGAGGCTTGGGGACCGTT
>JAHRHZ010000073.1:25090665-25101947 GCA_024137785.1 Ginglymostoma cirratum
TGTCCGTCCTCCCTGGACTGACCTATCTCCTCCCTACCCCCCTACCTACACTCACCTTTACTGGTTCCATCCCCGCCTCTTCGACTTGTCTGCCTCCTCTCCACCTATCTTCTCCTCTATCCATCCTCTATCCGCCTCCGCCTCCCCCTCTCTCCCTATTTATTTCAGAACCCTCTTCCCCTCCCCCATTTCTGATGAAGGGTTTAGGCCCGAAACATCAAGTTTTCCTGCTCCTGTGATGCTGCTTGACCTGCTGTGTTCATCCAGCCCCATGCCTGTCATGCATATGGAATCCAGCATATGATAATGCCTTTTGGGAGTATGTGCAACCTGTTATATTTCATGTTATGCTGGAGTAATGTGATGCTGTTGTACGAATTTCCAAATAAGTGATTTAATTAAAAGTTTTTGTTTTTTTTTAAAGAGTTTGACAGTTTAATGAGTTCATTGGAGTCTACTTGATGTTTAAGTCTAGCACTATGTTTAACCAAATATGTTCAGATAAATTGATTACATGACTCTGAAGTGACCTAATTAATTCAGGTCTTTTTGACATGTTTCTATATGATTTCTACTTGGCATTGTAATTTTATAAATACATGCATTGTTTAAATGATTGGATTAAAGGAAAGGATCTCTCTTCTCGAAGTGCGACAGACCTTGCCTGCATTTTTGGAAAACGTGGCAAACGGCTCAAAAACTCCAGAGATCAGGAAGAGCAAGCGATGGTAAGATATTTTCGTTTTTTGACATTTAGCCATTAATGTACTAATTTCCCTTCCTCCCACTGCATTTTATTTATAGAGAGCACATGATGTTTACAGATTGTTTCACTGTCAGAGTAAATATTCCTGTCTGTCCTGAGGTGCATGTTAAATTTGCAGTGTGGAATAGTAGTAACAAAGTAAGTCCTGACAGATTGTTTCCACTGGTTGATGAAATGGGATTGAGGGACTACAAGTTTAAACTGGTGAAGAATTTAGAAGGAAGAAAGCTTTTATGGAGATTCAGCAGCGAACTGTGGCTGTAAGGTGGTTGGATTTTCTGTGACTACAAGAAGACAGAAATTCTCTATTATCACTGTGCTGCTTGGATAAGTTCTGGAGTGCTGAAGTCTTTACTACGAACAAAGTGGAAACTGTGCTATCTCTGAGCATGTTTCGGTTCTGCTGGACCACAGAATTCTGTCGTTATTCCAAAACATTACCAAGCAGCCTTAAAGTACCGATACTAATGTAATGGGCAGAGTCACCAGTCATATCCCTCAAATCTTAATTTCTTGGAGATTTTTGTATGTGGTGGAAATTTGTGGATCCAGGCTCTGAGCTAAATTCTAAGCTCCCATGAGGTTTACCCTAGAAATACAATTTTGCCCTCCTCATCTCAGTCTGTCCAAATTGTAGTTTTCTCCAGAAAGTTATCAGGACTGAACTGAAGGAAAAATAAGTGCAAGTGCAAACCTTTGACTTAAAGTCTTAAGAGCAATGTTTGTGCTATCAAAATTACGCAAGGTTCGTAAGGTTTTTTTAGTACCATTCATTATATTACAACTAACTGTGCATGGCAGAATTGAATGTCAAATAAGGATAAGATTCCATCCATGTTGTTAAACAAAAGTTGACACCAATCAAAGAGGATATTAAGCAGAGAGATGAGAAGCTCGATCAAAAAAAAGACAAAATCAAAGCAGTGTTACAGTGCAGAAGGAGGCCATTCATGCCTGCATCTACTGTTCAAACAACCATCATTACATGGGAACACCAGAATCTGCAAGTTCCCCTTCAGGCCACTGACCATTTGATTTGGAAATATATCACTGTTCCTTCTCTGTTGTTGAGTCAAAATCCTAGAATTCTCTGTCTCAGGGCATTGTGGGTCTACTTAAAACAAATGGACAGCAGCAGTTCAATAAAACAGCTCACCACCACCTTCTCAAGCACAACTAGGAATGGGCAATAAATGCTGGTCAGCCAGCAAAGCCCACAGCCCATGAATGAATAAAAAAAACATGAATTTTATGGAGAAATGGATTGATGCTTGAGAACATTTAAAGACTGTAGAGAGCAAGAGATTAAATTCATGTAGGGAGTAACCAGTTGTGCAGAATTGGTTGCCTGAATTGTATGTTTCTGTCATATTCAATAGACACTGGGCTATTTTCCACTTTTTTGAAAAAAACTAGCTTTTATTTAATGGAAATAATCTTGGTGCCTTTCTAAGAAAGGCTAATTATTTATTTGTATTAAACACAAATGACAGCTACTATTTCTCTACAGATGTTTCCATTTTTGTTTCTGTAAAGTTTGCAAAGTTGGTTGGATGTATTGAAAAGTAGTGAATTAATATTAATTGCACCCCCCTCAACGAGATGTACATCTCAATCCACATCTAGACTGCCAGTTTCTCTTTATGATTTTGCATACTTGTTGCTCTCATATTCAAATAAAATAAACCAATGCAATGTATAATTCTATCAGTTCCTAACAAGCTGAACTTCTTGACACCCACATTTTTTCCCACTTGATCCAGATACCACTTCCTTCCTTTTTCTGTTGAGTTTCCTGATGTGGCCTTATCACTGGAGAAAATGATGTCCGATAGACGAGAGCTTAGCACAGACCACTCAAGCTTTGTAACTAAACAATATGTTTCTAGAGGAGAATTGTGACTGGAGAGGTGGGGGGATGGTGGGATCTCATGTTGGTTTTAATGACACTGAATCCTTACAGTTCATTATAGTTCATTATGATAACTTGTGACTCAATATACGTACAGTGCATATGTTTGCTCTGGGCCTTTTTGAGAATTTGAGAAATTCAACAAACCCAATTTCAACTTATTTGAAACATTTTAATATCTCCAGTAGATTTTAAAAAACGACTGACATTTTAAGGAACAGTTAGATTTAGCTGCATAACATACGAATGACACAGTAGTTTGATCGTTAAGGTCAAATATACAATGTTTACAAAAAACGCTGAACTTTACACTCCCCTTTTAGGTGGTTTAAGGGCAGTGGCCAGGGGTCTGTAAAATCCAGCGAATGTCCTTTCCTTCATCTACCTGTTAGCCTCAGACCTTCTGAAATTTTGCGTATGGTGGAGGAAGCATACCTCCAGCCTGCCTGACCTTGGCCGAACTGTTAAGGTTTAACCATTGCGGTATTTGATCCACAGCAGGAGGAGGCCGCACTGTATACAGGAAGCCCAGCAGTTTTGGCTTTGGCAAGCTGGTTTCGGGTAAGTGACAGTCAGGGAACATCTTTTGTGGGTTCCCTAGGTCTGGCAGAGGCAATGCGCCCTCCTCCACTGACCTCCTCAAATTTCATTGCACCCTTTAATCCTCCCTCCTGCATTTCAGACCCAGGCTCCCACCCCTCTTATCCACATTGCCTGCCAGCATGGCCTGGTGATACTCTGGATTTACCGCTGAGTTCAGGCTGCTGTTCATTGGGAGTGGCCTGTAGTCTCAGCAGGTGTCACGGCTACAGTGCCTATTACTTGGATTACAGAGGTGCCAATCCTCAAATTGGTTGACAGCTCTCTAAGGCAAGACTTCCTTCTGAGATAGGGCTAAGTCTCAATTTAAAGGGATTAATGCAGCTCCCAGAGTTAAGCTGCTACGCAGCATGTTGTCAGAATCATGCTGAGGCTCACCACTGATTTGTTTGGAGTGCGGATAGGAGTCTAGGGACCATAGCACCTTGTAAAATCCAGCACATTACACTGTACTAAGGCTGGCAATGTATCCTACTATCTAGTGTCATTAGAATTTCAGTAACCAAAATCAGTCAAGTTATCGTAGCAAAGTACTTTGATCCAAAATGAATCAAGTTCTCGGGGCTTATGTTGACTGTGATTTTCTTCTTATATTATGTAACACTACATGTTTTACTTTGTTCATTCCCACGATCAATCGTAAACTTGTCTACAAGCAGCTACTTGAATACCAATGTGAACTGCAAATGGGAATCCTTTCGATTTGTTACTACGTTGCATTAGTTTTAAGCAACCAAAATATCTTTCGCATTACTTTATTGGACTGTGGGTGTTTGAATCTTAAAACAGAAAATTTCCTAACTGTTTCTTGTGGTATAGTAGTCCTCACTTTAAGCAGGACATCAGAATGATGTGTTGTGTCCCTGGAGCCAGGATCAGAGATATCTGAGAGTGCAGACTACTGTCAAGGGGAGAAGGACCAGGAGGAGATCGTTGTACAAGTTGGAACTAATGACATTGGAAAAGAAAAAGACAAGATTCTGAGGTGACAAAATAGAAGTTAGGCAGGAATTTAAAAAGTCTGAATTATTCTCCGTGCCATGAGCTAGTGAGGGTAGGAAGAGGAGGATAGAGTAGATGAATGCGTGGCTGAGGAGCTGGTGCGGTGGAGAAGGATTCACACTTTTTGGTCATTGACCTCTTCTGGGGTAGAAGTATAAGAAATATGGATTGCATCTGGATTGGAATGGGACCAATAGACTTTGGGGGGGGGCGCGGTGGAAGAGATTTGCTGGGGCTGCTCAGGAGGATTTAAATTAGTGGGGTGGGGGGAGGGATGAGGAACCCAGGGAGGTAGTGAGTAAAGAGATCAGTCTGAAACTGGTACAGTTTGGGAAAGGAGTAAGTCAAACAGACGACAAGGCAGGCAGGAGCAATGTAGAGAATAAGGTAGGACTGATAAATTAAACTGCATTTATTTAAATGCAAGAGGCCTAACAGGTAAGGCAGGTGAACTCCAGGCACAGTTAGGAACATGGGACTGGGATATCATAGCAATTACAGATACGTGTCCCAGGGATGGACAGGATAGCCATTTTAATGTTCCAGCTTAATGTTCCGGGGGTAGATGCTATTGGAAAGGTCAAAAGGGGAGTGGGAGAGGAGGATGAGTGGTATCGTTTATTAGGAATAACATTATAGCTGTATTTAGGGAAGATATTCCTGGGAATATGTCCAGGGAAGTTATTTGGATGAAACTGAGAAATAAGAAAGCGATGTTCACCTTATTGGGATTGTACAATAGACCCACAATAGTCAGCAGGAAATTGAGAAACAGATTTGTAAGGAGATCTCAGGTATCTGTAAGAACAGTAGGGTGGTTATGGTAGGGGATTTTAACTTTCCAACAACGACTTGGACTGCCATAGTGTTAAGGGCTTGGATGGAGAGGAATTTGTTAAGTGTGTACAAGAACATTTTCTAGTTCAGTATGTGGATGTACCTACTAGAGAAGGTGCAAAACATGACTTACTCATGGGAAATAAGGCAGGGCAGCTGGAGGAGCACTTTGGGTCCAGTGACCATAATTCTCTTAGTTTTAAAATAGTGATGGAAAAAGATAGACGAGATCTCAAAGTTAAAGTTCTAAATTGGAGGAAGGCCAATTTTGATGGTATTAGGCAAGAACTTCTAAAAGTTGTTTGGGGGTGGATGTTTGCAGGTAAAGGGACCGTTGGAAAATAGAAAGCCTTCAGAAATGAGATGACGAGAGCCTGGAGACAGTGTTCTTGTTCGGGCAAAGAGCAAGCTTGTAGGTGTAGGGAATGCTGGATGACTGGAGAAGTTGAGGTTTTGGTCAAGAATAAGAAGGAAGCATATGTCAAGTACAGACAGCAGGGATCGATTGATTCCGTAGAAGTGTATAAAGGCTTTATGCCAGTTTCAAAACTTCCAGTTTGCAGGTTCTAGCTGCCTTCTCTTTACCATGGATTTGCAATCCCTTTACATATCCATTCCCCACCAGGAGGGTCTAAGGGCTGTCTGCTTCTTTCCAGAGCATAGACCTGAACTGTCCCCATCCACCACCACCCTCTTCCTCTGGCCGAGCTCGTCCTGATCCTCAACAACTTCTGTTTTAACTCCTTTCATTTTCTTCAGGTCACAGGGGTGGCCATGGAAACCCGCATAGGCCCCAGTTATGCCTGTCTCTTTGTAGGGTATGTGGAACATTCCTTGTTCCAGTCCTATTCTGGCCCCCACCCAGAGCTCTTGCTACAATACACCAATGATATCATTGATGCTGCTTCCCACTCTTGTCCGGAATTGGAAAAGTTCATAGATTTCACTTCTGACTTCCACACTGCCCTCACTTTCATCTGGTCTATCTCTGACTCCTCCCTTCCCTTCCTTGACATTTCTGTTTCCAGTTCTGGGGTTAGACTGGCTGCGAACATCTAATATAAACCCACCAACTCGCACAGCTACCTGTACTATACATCCTTACACCCTGCTTCCTGTGAAGACTCCATCCCATTCTCTCAGTTGCTCCATTTCCGTCGCATATATTCAGATGAGGCTAACTTCGACAAGGGAGCCTCTGAAATGTCCACCTTCTTCCTCAACTGAGGATTCCCCAGCACTGTTGTCGACAGGGCCATCAACCAGGTCCAACCTATCTCTTGTACTTCACCCTCACCCCTTCTTTTCCCTGCGCAACAGCGATAGGGTTCCCCTTATCCTTGCCTACCAGCATCCACATCCAGAAGATCATCAGATGCCATTTCCGCCACCTCCAGTGAGATGTCACCACCAGACACATACTCCCCTCCCTTCTCTTGTCCGTCTTCCGCAGGGACTGTTCCCTCTGGGACACCCTGATCCACTCTTCCTTCATCCCCGACACCCCCTGCTCCCCCACAGCCCCATGGTTCCTTCTCCTGCAATCAACGAAGGTGCAATACCCTATTGATCTCCTCCCTCTCCACTATCCAAGGGCCCCAAACAACAATTCACCTGCACTTCCCAGAATCTACTCTACTGCATTCGCTGCACACAATGTGGTCTCCTCTACATTGGGGAAACGAAGCATAGACTGGGTGACTGCTTCGCAGAATATCTGCGTTCTGCTCGCAAGAAAAGACCTTAAGCCACCTGTTGCCTGCCACCACTAGACAGACACATTCTGAACTTGCCCCACCACCCGCCCACTGTGGCCGCCTTCTGCAGTGACCGTTCCCTCCAGGACACCCTGTTCTGCTCTCCCTTCATCCCCCCCACAGCCCTAAGGCACCTTCCCCTGTAACTGGCGAAGATGCAACACCTGCCCATTTACCTCCTCCCTCCCCACTATCCAAGGGCCCAAAGCATCTGTTCCAGGTGAAGCAACACTTCACCTGCACTTCCCACAATCTAGTCTACTGCATTCACTGCTCACAATGTGGTCTCCTCTACACTGGGGAAATGAAGCGTTGACTGGGTGACCAATTTGCAGAACATCTATGTTCTGCTCACAAAAAAGACCCTGAGCTACCTGTTGCCTGTTACTTTAACACACCACCCTGTTCCCTGGCCAACATCTCTGTCTCTGGCTTGCTGCAGTATTCCATAAAAACTCAACGCAAGCTCGAAGAACAACATCTCATTTTTTGCTTGGGGATCCTGCAGCTCTCTGGACTCCGTATCGAGTTCAATAATTTTAGAGCTTAAACTCTCCCATGTCCTGGCGCACTACCCCACACACCAGGCCTTTGTTATCATATAGCCTGCCATTACACACTACCTAGTGTTGGTCACCTAACAGTCCCCATTAACAACTATCCATCCTTAGTCTATCCAACTGCTATTCTCTCCCTTCGGGCTGTATCCTACCATTTAGTGCCTACCCACCTTCCCTATTTTCTGCATATAAACCAATGTTTTTCCAGATACCATCAGTTATAAGGAAGGGTCACCGGACCCGAAATGTTAGCTCTGATTTTTTTTTCCTTCACAAATGCTGCCAGAGCTGCTGAGCTTCCAGCAACTTCTGTTTTTGTGCCTGATAATGGCAGTAGGAGTATACTTAAGAGGGAAATCAGGAGGGCCAAAAGGGAACATGAGATAGCTTTGGCAAATAGGGTTAAAGAAAATCCAAAGGGATTCTACAAATACATTAAGGACAAAAGGGATACAAAGTAGAGACTAGGTCCCCATAAAGATCAGCAAGGTCACCTATGTGTGGAACCGCAGGGGATGGGGGAGATACTAAATGAGTATTTTTCATCAGTGTTTACTGTGAAGACATAAGATATGGGACATAGCCACATCTTGAAAAATGTCCATGTTACAGAGGAGGAGTTGCTGGGTGTCTGAAAATACATAAAGGCGGATAAATCCGTGGGACCTGATCAGATGTACCCCAAAACTCTGAGAAGCTAGGGAAGTGATAATGGGGCCCCTTGCCGAGATATTTGTATCATCAATAGCCGTAGGCAAGGTGCTGGAAGACTGGAGGTTAGCTAATGTGGTGCCACTGTTCAAGAAAGCTGGTAAGGAAAAGCCAGGAACTATAGATCAGTGAGCCGGATATTGGTGGTGGACAAATTGTTGGAGGGAATCCTGAGGGACAGGATGTATGTGTATTTGGAAAGGCAAGGACTGATTAGGGATAGTCAACGTGGCTTTGTGTGTGGGAAATTTGTGTCTCACAAACTTGATTGAGTTTTTTGAAGAAGTAACAAAGAGGATTGATAAGGACAGAGCCGTGGATGTGATCCATATGGACTTCAGTAAGGCATTCAGCAAGGTTCCTTCTGGTAGATGGGCTAGCAAGGTTCGATCGCATGGAAAAGATTGAGAAGTAGCCATTTCGATACAGAACTGGTTCAAAAGTGGAAGACGTAAGGTGGTGGTGGAGGGTTGCTTTTCAGACTGGAGGCCTGTGACCAGCAGTGCACCACAGGGATTAGTGCTGGGTCCTTTGCTTTTTGTCATTTATATAAATGATTTTGATGTAAACGTAGGAGGTATGGTCACCAAGTTTGCAGACGACACCAAGATTGGAGGTGTAGCAGACAGCAAAGAAGGTTACCTCCGAGTACAACGGGACCTTGATTGGATGAGCCAATGGGCCGAGGAGTGGCAGATGGAGTTTCATTTAGATAGATGTGAGGTGTTGCGTTTTGGAAAGGCAAATCAAGGCAGGACATACACTTCATGATAAGGTCCTGGGGAGTGTTGCTGAACAAAGAGACCTTGGAGTGCAGGTTCATAGTATCTTGAAAGTGGAGTCGCAGGTGGATAGGATTGTGAAGAATGCATTTGCCTTTGTGGTTAGTGCATTGAGTATAGGAGTTGGGAGGTCATGTTGCAGTTGTACACTATTCAGATAGTGGTTAGGCCACTGTCTGAATCCTGCATGCAGTTCTGGTTTCTCTGCTCCAGAAAGGATGTTATGAAACTTGAAAGGATTCAGGAAAGATTTACAAGGATGTTGTCAGGGTTGGAGGGTTTGCGCTATGGGGAGAGGCTGATTAGACTGGGGCTATATTTCCTGGAGCACAGGAGGCTGGGGGATGACTTTATAGAAATTTATGAAATCATGAGGCATGGATAGGATAAATAGACAAGATCTTTTCCCTCGCATGGGGAGTCCAAAACTAGAGGACATAGGTTTAAGGTGAGAGAGGAAGGATTTAAAAGGGATCTAAGGGGCAACATTTTCATGCAGAGGGTGGTGCATGTATGGAATAAGCTGTCAGAGGTACAATTACAACATTTAAAAGGCATATGGATGGGTATATGAATAGAAAGGGCTTAGAGGGATATGGGCCAAATGCTGGCAAATTGGGCTAGATTTATTTAGGATATCTGGTCAGCATGGACAGGTTGGACTGAAGGGTCTGTTTCCATGTTGTATATGTCTATGACTCTATAAGTACCTTTTTTTTAACATTATTTTGTTAATGTGACTTTCTTGATGAGGCCTATTTCCTTGAATTATGTAATCATGTTCCCATTTCCAGTTTAAAGGTTTGCACCCGGACCCAGCTGCCACTTCCCCGAATTTATCTCCGGGAGCCTACTGTGTTCCTGCCCTTGGTTCTGCCCCCACCCTGGTGTGTCTTCCCTCTGGCACTGTCTTCCAGTCATCTCCCTGCCTAGCCTTGCTTCTGTGATCTCCCCAGCATTGCCTCCCCTGGCTGTCGTCCCAGTCTTGTGTCTCACCCTCTCTGTAGCTTAGGATTGCTCCGTTTCTCATTGAAGCAGCTCCCTCCTGGCTGCAGTTCTGAACTTGTACTCAAAAACACCATCTGATAGAAGGATTTGGGCAGTGCTGGGACTGTGCAGTTCCCTGCACTGACTCCATTCTGCCCCTAGATGGACCTCGGTTAGTCTAAAAATACTAGTGAGTATATGCTTTAAAACAATTTTAATAAGTTGTACGAAGAGTGTACTGTGTTTATTTTGTATTTAGTTATATACATTATTTGAAAGTTATTTCAGCTAGCAATGTACAGTACTGTACTCACATGGTACAGTGTTTCAACTTGGGTGTGATTTTCTTTGAATGAAAAATATCCGCAGGAATATATTTCTGACTTTAGTGTTGATTCCTGTGGGAACCTATTATTCACTTGAGTTTGAGATTTTCAGGAAGGCAGCCACAATTTATTGTATGTTATTTCTTTGTTTAGTTACTATGATCGTGTTTATATTGTTGCTAATAATATAGTCTACTCACTTGTGCAGACTGCTGAGTCGCTGCTGCTTTTAAGAATGATTTTCATAAAAATTTGGAAGATAATATTAGTTTGGAAAAGATCTACAATTTAACTCCTAGTCTTGCTTTATTTTAAAAGTAGGTTTCACCTGCTTGATGTCCCCGTTACTGTACTACTATTTTCAGCTGAGTGGTGCAACTTTTAGTAGGCATGGACTTGCTTTGAAATGTGTAATTAATTTACTCTGTCTGTTGGATAGTAAGAATATAAATGTCCCACTGACATCAATGCTCACTGTAGCAGATTACCTGAAAAATTGTGATCTATGCACTTCAAATAATGATTTAGTTGAAGGTAAAAATGAAAATTAAAAAAGTCCTGGGAGTTTGGTAGAAAATTTGAGAGCATTCTTCTATCCTATGAAATTCATGGGTTCTGTATTGATTATCACTGTTAATATTTTGCAGATGAAATTTCCTTCATTTATAATTGTTTGTTTATCTAATTGATCAGTTAGATAGTTCAAATATTGAAATGCTATGGCTACTGATATACTGGCTTTGATATATTGTAGTCGCAGGTTTTACAGTGAATATTGATCCAAACTTAAACAGTAGGCTCTTGCAAGGTGAAGGTGTAACCAACTATGCTGAATCTAAACTGTTAATCTTGCTTCACATAAGATTTTCTTAAATTTGTCAGGACAGGCAAGAACCTATTGGGCACATGCATTGTGGGACCCAAGTGCTGTCCATTGCTGTTCCCAGTTGACTGCTGATGTGCAACTGAATTAACAGACTGTTCATCTGAGGGCCATGAGGAAGCTTTTGGTTAACATCTGCCTAAAGTTTTTAACTCTTAC
>JAHRHZ010000073.1:25110052-25156487 GCA_024137785.1 Ginglymostoma cirratum
TTATTTTTTTTTTTTTTTTTTTTTTTTTTCTTCACAGATGCTGCCAGACCTGCTGAGCTTTTCCAGCAGCTTCTGTTTTTGTTGCATTTTTATAATAATTGCTTGAATTTGGAAGTGATGCTAACCATAAGACAGCAAACAAAATGTTGGAGATAATTGCTTCCGTTTTTGAAAGTCAGAACTTGAACTTTCAGTGCATATGACTTTTGAAATATTTCATCTCTTGATGTAGTTTTAAAAAGACATGAAAAGTAATTAATTGCTTAAACAAAAATTAAAGCTTTCGACCCAGTACTATTGGGCATAAAATTCCAAATACAGGTTCCAAATGGATCACATCCATGTAGTATCTGACATGGAAATTACTTCTTGGCTCACCGTTCTAGGCTAATTCATCTCCGTACTGCTTGGTTTCAGTGTACCTGCGTTGAGAGAAAAAAAAACTGACCAGGCTGTTGCACCTCCATGCTGTCTAAGGGACCGTGCTAGAAGTGAGAAGGTCTTGATGTCACGTGAGGGCAGAGTCTGTTTCAGGGATTCCATTAGCCCGATTTATAGTTGCAGCTGGTGGTGCAAGGTGTTGGAATAGCTTGAACAGCATCACAGCAATCAGTCCATTTAGTCGTAGGATGAACAGGAAGGGAAAAGAAGAACAATTTGCAACCACCATCCTCTTGTCGCATCCTTGTTATTGAACTGTATGGCAATGCCAGGTCTTGTCAAATTATGCACGCAGAGCCCAAATAGTGTTTAAAATTTAACTTTCGACCTGTACTTGACCTTAGTGAAATTGGTCAGAATGTTTATGAATAGGATCACATTGGAAAGAATGTTAAATGTTTTCATCTGCAGTAAAGGTGAGAATTGGGTGGACGAACTGAGTGCCACATGTGTTTATGAACTGACCTGTTAATTGCTGGTTTTATAATGTTGCTAGCCAATATCATCAATAAATTGAAACTGCTGGCAGGAAACTAGCATGTGCGCAAAATTATCATAAATAACTATTTTTAGGACTCCTACCTTATCAGTTCAGCCTATGATCCTGCCAACAGCAGACACTTAGTTCCTTTGTATCTTAGAATTTATACATTTTTCTTGTTTTATAAGTCTTTCAGTTGATAGAAAAAAGTATGCTGTCTTCATGATATTAATTTTGGTCTATATTTTGAGGCTTTGCCTTTGTATTGTTTCTGCAATCTTTAGGGAAGCCCAGTTAAAGCTTAATAAAAAGGTGGACAAGGTGAGGGGCAAGGTTAGGGATTAGTAATGAATGAGATTTGCAACTAGAATAGTAATGGGTAACAAGCACTTTTGTGTTTTTAATAATAAGGCAAATAGAGTGACCAAACCGTCACCCGATTCTTTTTAAGTCGATTTGCTGCATTTAAAACTTGCAGACTAAATTGGAAAGCTTGAGCTTTTTCAGCTTGCTGTAATAACTAATTCTGTTTCAGCATGTAATTTTCTCTCGTACTGAACTTTGCTTGTGTCTTGATGCAGTCATCGATCCCATTGAATTAGGTGACACTGACTCCCTGTCATATTTTCCCGAGTTGGTCACCAAAGTATAGTCAGCAAATGGTTTCACATGATTCATTCCATTTGTGTTAATGGCACGAGGAGCCAGACCTGGACGTTTTTGTTTTGGTTTCTATTCTTTGTAGTAACAGTTATTCTTAGTGGATGACTGATCTACATCTGAAAACCTAGGAAACACCGCTTTTAATCGGACAGTTGTGGCAGTTTTTTGGCGGTGATTTGGCCCAGGTTGTTTGCTCCTTGGGGCTTTGTTAAGCTCCACTGCAGAACTGAAGGGAGAGGCTTTGATTTATTGGCAGCCCTTTGTTCCGTCAGTTTATCCGACCAGAAAGCAGAGTTGGCTGTAAAGTGTCACCATTAGAGACTGAACATTAGCTGAAATAAACCATCCTGCTCCCGGTGAAAAATGTCTTGTGATTGGTTAATTAATCAGTCAAAGGGGAATGACATGGCGCTTGGCTTGAGGGACTAGGCTGCAGAGGTAAACCAGCCTATTGATAAATGGTTTGTTCCAGAATTCATATATCACAAATACTTAGTAATTTATTTTTACCTGAGTTTGCATGAAAGCAGATTGCGAATGGTTCTTTTTGCTGTGGTTATTGAAATGCTGCTACATTGAACTGTAGTTACAACAATAATTGTTACCGTAATGCTTCCATTGCACTAGTTTTCAAAGCTCGTTCATACATTTGTGTTGGATACAGCAGCAACAATACCAGCTTTTTTGTTTTGCAAGCACTGTCTTTATTTACGAATTGTATTCAAGTGTGTGACAATGAGGCAGTAATTTTAGGTATTTAAAGTCCCAATTTTGAGGGTCCTGCTATTCAACCACAGGACTGTCCAGCTGATCAGATCTCCTGTGGATAAGTTCAAATGTGCTGTTTTTCAAGCTGGGACACGTGTGAGGTTTGCAAACATTAAAACCAAAGATTCACTACAGTAATCGTAGACTAGGTCGTGTGATTTGGGAAGGGACATTACTTTGTGTCTCATTTCAGCTCCATCATTTTTGAAGGAGGTAGAAAATAATTTATGCATATTGTTGTGTTATGGTGTTTAATGCAAAAGGAATTGCCATTAAAATGTATTTTTAATCTGACTGATATTGATTTATGTTTCATTCCAACATTGCCATATACTTTTATATCTTAAAATGGTTTAGTATGTATAAACAGCAAAGCATGCACTTTAAATAGATGTGCTTCAAAGTAGTGCTGTTCAACATGTTGTAATTACGTTCTCCAAAATGTATATTCAATTTCTTAAACTTTAGCAATGTATTTGGAGAGGAATGTTGATGAAAATGTACATTTTTTTTTATTCCAGCAATTAAAAACATAGCATCAATTATGGATCCACAAAGTACAGATTCAGAGGACCCTTTGGGGTTGAGGCTGGGACAGGAAGCAAGGCAACTCCTCATCTTTGACCTGCTCCCTGGCTATTTTCTTGAAGGTGTGGTTGAGTGTTAGTGCAGCAGAGTCAATTGGATCAATTTAGCTCCTTGAGGTGACCAACGGGGCAGATACTTGCCTGCCTCAGAACTGCACCCCCCCACTCCCATCCCAACCCTAGTGGAAGGGTTCTGGTTTTCCACTGTGTTGGCCTAGCTACAAAAGCCTTCTTTCAATTACATGTTTGAGAAGATTGGAGAGAGAGGGTGTTGCTGCCTTCAAGTTGGAAGGCCTCCTATTGGTGCTCTTGGTTCTGGAATTACAGTGAAATTACCCTACAGCAATTGCCCTTTGGGGTGGGTGAGCACAATCTGCAGCCTACTGACGTTGGGATTCACAATCTCAAGGGGAAAATCCAACCCCCACTAGGAACCTTAATGAATTGATGGGAAGTTTCAGACATTAAGCTGCACCGTTTAATTATACAAGTTATTTTGGCCAAACTGGGAAAGGTGTCTTCCATCTGCACAGTATCAAAATTAAAATTTTAATTTCTTCTAAATGTTTGATTTAGAACTGAGAAATTGCTTGTTCCCTGTATCTCTGTTGGTTTTTATTTGGAGGCTTAGATAATTGTTTCTGTGGATGGAGGAGATTCAGTGTAGGAGAGGGCACTTGCCCGTGGGGACTGAGAGTATAGTTTCAGATCCTGAAGCCAAATATTTTGAATGAACAAAGTACTGAAGTTTAATGAAAATAAGTTAGATTATATTTCTGTCACAATAATTTGTCAACATAATACAAGGAAGCTGATCTGAAAACAATGATAAAATTACACCTGCTGTTGCAAAATAAGTGTTAGTGTTTTTAACAGAAAGGTTTGAATGGTTGGGTCACTCGATCCTTGGCTCTCGTTTCCAACAACTTTAATATTACTCTAAAATAAATTGATTTTTGGCCACGGTAATGAAGTAATAAATGGTAGCAAGGTAAGTTATCAAATGTACTGTAGACAGAAAGGTCAAACTGACATTTGTTCCACTATAATGATTTTTAGGATTGCAGTTACAGAGGTGCAATAACAAAACGTCTTGACATGAAATTGTGCTTTGTCGTAACAGCATTTGAACCTTCTAATTCCTACTTAGAAATTCCCCTGAATTGTGTTTTAGTGACTGTATTAGTACCTGTGATGTAAACAGAATCGCTGTTCAGGGCAAAAGAAATTTTACACTTGAAACTTTACCCCATTCTTAGACTCCATTATTGTGAGCAGTTCATATATGTTCAGGGTACTATCTTTCAACAATCTGGGAACTTTGATGCAATGGCGAGTTGAATTGAACTCCTTTTGAAAAATTACCATGTTTGACTAAAGCCATTTTCTCTCATTTAAAAACTAGCCCAGATTTTTGATGGCTGGATGGTCATTTTGGCAGTCTTGATGGGAGTTATGCATGGGGACCCTGCGGAATCTCAGGAATTTCCCAGGAAAATGAGCAGAGCAATTCCTCTTTGTGTGGAATGCTCTGAAAGTATCCATTTAAATCTGGTCATTCAGAGGGTTCCACTACTGTTACGTAAATTGTTACTCAGAAAAAGTTAGACTATTTAAAAACCTAGTCAAACTCCTGAGTAACAATTAAACTGACCACTCCTCAACACAACCTCCGTAATTGCAGCTTACCACAGACCCCACATACTGTCCAGAACTTGATCTGATTGAACGCCTCTATGCCCATGACCTGATGCCTCTCACTCCCCCACAGGATCCAACCTATGTCTTCCCCTGCAACCAGAGCCAACACCCCTTCCCCTATTGCCAGACCCAACATCTGCCCCCTCCACCCGGGACCATGGCATCTACACCCTAACCTCAGACTTGCCTTATGTACTTATCCTTTCACAAGAGCTGTTAAAGTGGCTGTCTGTCATGGTGGACCTTTTCTCACAGCATCCTTCTGTGATTTAAAGGGGACTTGGTTTGGCTTCTCCTGACTGTGTGCTATGAAGGACCCACCAGAATGAAACTCTGGTTCTGCATTTCTGTAAGAGCCCCAGTTGGAATCTCCTGTCAGAAATGAGAAGCTCTTTTGTTATATAAAAAAAGGAGTAGGATGACAATCTGTATGTGATTGCCTTGGAAAAATCACATTGCAAAATCTGGCACTATATGTTGTACCTCTTTATTACAAGCACTTTAAACTAAAAGTGATTAAGTGTTCAAAAGCTTGCGTAACTTAAAAATAGCATTTTGAAAATATTCTGTAGACTAAAATATGTTGATTTTTTAAATTGAAAATATGTAAGGGAACAGTTTTGTTTAATATACCAAATATTGGAAATGCAGTTTAAAGCTGTAAACAAAAAAAAATTGGATGCATAGAGGATGAAAAGCAAGGAAAGGTTTGCGATTATAAACCACTTTTCACGACCTCTAGACATCCCTAAGAGTGTTTTAGAGCCGATGAAATGTTATTTCAAGTGTAGTCACGTTTGTAATGTCGGACCAGCTGTAGCCAATTTACACATTGCAAATTCCTATGAGCAGCAGTGATGTTGATTGAAGATAAATATTGTCCGGGAAGTCAATGGTGGCTCCTCTGCTCTGGTATCAGCCTGGACTTTTGTTATTAAGTTTTTTTTAAGTGAAATTTGAATCCCTGGTCCTGAATCTGAGATAAGAGAGCTCCCGTGTCTGTGGTGTCACTCCTGATAGTGGTATGGACATTGAATAAAACATGCTTTTCAAGATAGATATATTAGTACAGGTAATGTATTACCCATGTCATTCAATAAGTTTGATAATTTTGCCAAGAATTTTGACTTGGTGTGTTCTTAAAGATGTATGAAACATATGGAAATCATTCCCTCAAAGATTGAAGCCATTTCGTTAGTTATTTACTAACCATGCCAAACTTTCCAACAGATTTCCCTGCAGTAGTTCACTTCTTCTCACTAAAGATTTTCACTCTCCTGTACATTTGGTGCTTTGATTGATGAGTTGTTGGCAGTTTGGGAATAGATCTTCCAAAGTCATGACTCCTGGCTAAACGGAGTAATCCTAGCGCCATTCAGCAAGGAAACACAGCCTTCAGTCCAACCTGTCTGTGCTTGGCCCATATCCCTCCAAACCTTTCCTATTCATGAACTTATCCAAATGTCTTTTAAACATTGTAACAATACCTGCATCTACCACTTTTTCTGGCAGTTCATTGCACACACGAACTACTCTATTAAAAAAGTTTTCCCTCGTCTTTTTTATATCTTTTTCCTCTCTCTCCTTAAAAATATGCTCCTTAATTTTGAACTCCCCCGTTCTAGGGAAAAGACCTTTGTCATTTACTTTATGCTGCTCAGAATTTACTAGACCTCGGTAAGGTCACCCCTCAACCTTCTGCATTTTGAAAAAAGCCCCAGTCTTTCCAGTCTACTTGTATTACTCAAACCCTCCATTCCCAGCAACATCCTGGTAAATCTTTTCTGAACCCTCTCCAGTTTAATAATCTCCTTCCTATAAAAGGGTTCCCAGAATTGGACACTGTACCCCAGAAGTGGCTTCACCAACATCCTATGCAACCTCAACATGACATCACAATCCCGTACTCAAAGGTCTGTGCAATGAAGGCAAGCATGTTAAATGCCTTCTCAACCAACCTGTCTTCCTGTAATGCAAATTTCAAAGAATAATGTACCTGAACTCCTCGGTTGCTGTCTTCTACAACGCTACCCAGGGCCCTATCATTAATTTTATCAGTCCTGTTCTTGTTTGTATTACCAAAATGCAATACCTCCTATTTATCCAAATTAAATCCCCACCTGAAACGCCTCAGCCCATTGACTCAATTGATCAAGATCTCTTTGTAATCTTAGATAACCTTCTTCACTATCCATTATACCACCAATTTTGGTGTCGTCTTCAAACTAACTAACCATGCTTTTTATATTCTCATCCAAATCATTTATACAAATGAACAACAGTGGACCCAGTACTGATCCCTGTGGAACACCGCTGGTCACGGGCCTTCAGTCCAAAAAACAATCATCACCACTCTATCTACTACTGTAAAGCTAATTTTGTATTCAATTGGCAAGCTCACCCTGAATCCCATGTGATCTAACTTTACAAATTAGTCTAACCAAAGGATTTACTAAAGTGCAAGCAAACAACATCTACTGTTCTGCCCTCATCAGTCTTTTTGATTACTTCATTTAAAAAAAGAACAAAGTCTGAGACAATATTTTTCTGGCACAAAACCATATTGATTATCCCTCATCAATCCTTGCCTCTCCAAATGCATGTAAACCCTATCCTTCAGAATCACTTCCAACAACTTAGCCACCACCAATGTCAGACTCGGGTCTGTAGATTCCAGGCTTCTCCTTACGGCCTTTCTTAAACAATGGCATAACATTAGCTACCCTACAGCCCTCCAGTACTTCACCCGTGTTTATAGATGATTCAAACATTTCTGCTAGAGGTCCTGCAATTTTCTCCCTGACTTCCCACAATGTCCTGGGATGCATTTGATCAGGTGCTAGAGATTTATCTAATTTTATGTTTTCTAAGACCTCCAGCACTTCCTCTTCTGTAATGTGAACTGTTTACAAAGCATCAGTTTTTATTTCCCTGCGTTCTCTAGCCTCCATTTCTTTCTCAACAGTGAAAACCGAGGCAAGATATTCATTAATATCTCTCCTATCTCTTGAAGTTCAATACAAAGACGATCTTGTTGATCTTTAAGGGGTCGTACTCTCTCTCTAGTTGCTGTCTTGCTCTTAATGTATTTGTGGAATCTTTTTGGATTGTCTTTAACCTTATCCACCAAAGCTATCAGTATCCTCTCTTCGCCTTTCTGATTTCCTGCTTAAGAATCCCGCGACACTCTTTACTCTCGAGATTGTTGGTCCCAGTTGTCTATATTTAATAGATGATTTTTTTATCCTTGTCTAGAGCTTCAAAGTCTTTATCATCCATTGTTTCCTAATCTTACCTGGAATGGGATGATGTTGGATTCCTAAATTAATGCCACCTTTAATGGATTTAATTCCCAGTACAACCAAACCCACCTCCCATTTCCTAGAAAAACAAAACCATCCAACATTTTTGATCATCCTTTTGTTAAAATGGCACGTTTTAAAGAAAGAAAGAATCAACTTGATTTTAGTAGAGTTCTTTCGTGTTCTTGGGATTGTCTGATGACCTTCACAATCAATGAATTACTTTTAAAGTTGTCATATTTCCTTATGGGCAAATGTGGCATGTGATTTTCTGGCGTAGGAATGTCTCCTAAACAACAGTTAGATAATTGATCCATACATTTTAATAATTTAACATTGTGTAGACCTTTTCTGCCAAAATCCCACTGGGAAACATTTTGCGTGTTCCATTCTTTTTAAAAGTTAATATAAATTCTACTATATGTAGTTAAGGTATTATTGGTGTCACAGGAATCATTCACACAACTTGATAGGTGACTTGTGTTTAATCATACATGAGGTAATGTAATTAATCAGCTGAAAGGGGTGAGTTAGGTTTAGGAGTAAGTTTGTAGTTATTTTTGGCAGCCACGTAGATAAATAATCATACCCTCTCTGTCTCACTGGAGGAATTTCAAACTTTTGAAAAAAAAAACCTGTTAGGTTGGGTAAGTTCAAACAAAAACAGAAATTGCTGGTGAAACTCAGCAGGTCTGGAAACATCTATGTGGAGAAAACGGAATTAACATTTTGAATCCAGTAACTCTTCATCAGAAAGCTGCCATTTTCATTACCTCCAGTGGGATGCCATGACCCCACACATTTGTCTCCCTCCCTTTGTCTGCTCCGCAAGGACCGATTCCTCTGGGACACCCTGGTCCACTTCTCCTCTATTCTCAACACCTTTCAACACCCTCACAATGCATTCCCATGCAACCAAAAGAGTGTAACACCTGCCCATTCACCTCCTCCTGTCTCATTAGTCAAGGCCCCAGACATACCTTCCAGGTGAAGCAACGATTTACCAGCACTTCATTCAGTTGTGCTATCCACAGTGTGGTCTCCTCTATACTGGGGAGAAGAAACACAAACTGGATGACTGCTTTGCAGAACACCCACGTTCTGTTTATAAAAATTATCCCGAGCTTCTAGTTGCCTGCCACTTCAACACACCGCTATGTTTCCACGCCAGCATGTCTGTCACAAGGCTTGCTGCAGTGTTCCAGTGAGCCTCCAGTGATTTAGCTTCTCTTCTGTCTTGGCATACAATCAATAATCCCCTCATCTATCTACTCCTTTCATCTGTCTTTCTCCCTGGGCTCTGTCTCCACCTGTTTGCTCACCTCTTCCACTCCATTCCCCCCTCAGTTCTGATGAAACGTTCACCAGACTTGAAACATTAACTGTTTTCTCCCCACAAGTGCTGCCAGACCTGCTGAATTTTGCCAGTAATTTCTGTTTTTGCTTCACATGTCCAGCATCTGCAGTTCTTTGTCTTCTAGTGTGAGCTCTGATCTTTTATTAATAGAGTGAAATTTTTTTTAAGAGGCGGAAACTTCCAGAAGTATCTGCTGAATTTGTTGCTTCTCTTCATTCTGGACCTCCCTGTAGTTACATGACCTCTCTCTTCCTGTTGACCTCTGCCACCAACGTCTCCAGCACTGCATCATTACTTTTTTCACTGCTCCTTCATTTTTGTAGCTTCTTTGTCAACCTGTATCCATGCAAGCAGCTAGCACCCTTTCACCTTGAGAGGAGCAGTACCTCATAGTATAACACATTGTTTGGCCCCCAAATGTGTACTTAAGGTGCGTGCACCACTGAGGCCATCAGTACACTTGTATGCTGCCTGCTGCAATGGGTGATGGGTAGATCGTGTGTTGTGACAACCCTGCACTCAAAAATGGGCTTTAACAAATTTTTAGGCTGAAATGCTTTGACCGCATTATGGATAGATTGCTAATAACAGAACATATTCCCCCCCCCCCCACCCAATTGAAATAATTTACACCTTTCAAGTTGACTATTAAAGCTATCAATAATTAACTTGTAAAGCTGATTCATTAGTTCCGTTTGTTTCCTGATGGGCAGTTATTGTTTGGTTCTTCAGAACATTCAGAACTCATCGAACCGGGGTGGAAGCAAGTCACCCTCTATCTCAAGGGACTGCCTAATGAGAGGAAGAAGGTTCTGAATATCATAAGTAATAACTGTCATTTAATAGTGTTTACATAATGGCGAAAGAATTGGAACTGAAATATCTTAACATTAACAAGGCAAATGGGAAAGATCATATTTTGCTTTTGAATTGTATAATGTAGTTTCAAGTTAGTAAAATGGTGTGTCTTGCTGGATTACAAATTTTAGTGCATAGCAATGCATCACATTAATGAATAGTTTGGAAGTGGAATTGAAATGTTTGGTCTATGCTTCCATCACCCAGGAGGTTTATTTACTGTGTCAGTCAGACTGGAAAATGACTGTCTCGATGCCCAGTTTAAGCTGAGTTATCTGATCTCCTCTGTTACTGACAAAGGTGCCACAATTGGGTGTAAGTGGTACTCTCATCTCCTGCATTTCTGCATTCAGGAAATTTGGTTTCTTTCTTCCTTGTCAAACATTTCTTCTGTTCAGCAATCAATAATTCTATAAAGTTCAAGCATATCCAAGGCTGGAAAATTATTCCTCATTCATTTTCTGCCTCTACATTTAATTATTATCTAATGCCTGCACTTCTTGCTCTCTATATCCCTGCAATTGTGAAAATAAAACTGATTGCATAGCCTTGTCACGTGATTTGATTGTAAAATCTTTACTGCTGTATTTCTTTATTACCTTTTAATTTTGAAGCCCGATTGCCCCTTATTGAATTTAAAGTAAATTTGTACATTTCAAAGCTAATTCTATTGTCAAGCCATGTTCTTAAATTTTTTTTGCCACCATTTGATATTAATATCAAAAAATTATTGGGAGGTGTGTATGATTTCCAAATGATGCCCTGCCAATGACAGAAGCTTATACCAACCAGTCATAAAATTGACAGTTGAATCTACATTTTAAAGGTAGTGCTCAGAGATGTTTGCTTCCGGTGTTATCGGTGTTTGTTGTTACTGGATAGCAGTGATTAGACTATTTGTTTAGAGTGATGAAATGGTAGACTTGTCAAGTATCAGAACAATAGTTGAAGTGCTTTATCATAAAGCATGGGATTTCCCTGCTCCTATAGCCTAATTGTCGTACTGAGATCAATGGAGCACCTTGGCTGCAAATGGAAACTCCCTCTTATTATTTGCTGTTTTGCATTCCATGCACTATTAATTCCATCTTCATAAAGTTATAATGGAAGTATAAGTTCAGTTTAAAATAAAAGTAATGGGTGAGGAGAATGGGATTATTATCTTGAGAAATTCGTAAAAGCACTGTTTGAAAATATTGACATAAATTTTAATGCCATTGGTCCTGTGTCTTTAAAATTAATTTAATTTTAATCTGTATTTTAGTATGCAATAATTATAATTTATGTAATTGCATTAAGACTGTCTTTCATTTTGCAGTTTCTTAGCAAATAAAAAAATAGATCAATAACATCTGTTAGTGGAGCAGAGGCAGCATATTTGACCATGTTTAACTATGAAAATTACGCATGAAGTAACATGCTCTGAATCATACATACAAAAATACAAGTCAGGAGCAGGTGTAACTCATTCGGCCCTTTTGAGCCTACTCCTCCATTTAATAATGTCATGCCCAATTACTCTGAGTTCTAGCCTACCCCGATAACCTTTAACCTTTAACCTTTAACCTTTTCACCCCTGGCTTACTGGGAATCAGTTTTCTTCTGCTTTAAAAATATTTAAAGACTGCTTTCACTGCCTTCTGAGGCAGAGTGTTCTAGAGACTTACAACCCTCAAAAAAAATTTTGTCTTAAATGGGCAAACCTTATTTTTAAGTGGTTACCCCTAATTCTAGATAATCCTACAAAGGAAGCACCCTTTCCACATTCAGTCTGTCAGAACCTCTCAGGACTTATTATATTTCAGTCAAGTTATTACTAAAAAAAACTCCTTCAACGAAACGGAGTACAATTGCTGAATGAATAGTTTTAATCTTAACCTGCGTTATGCACCAGAAAGCGTGTTAACCTGCATTTGATATCGTAACCTTCTGAAAGCATTTAAGATTTTTTTAATGCAGTAACAAAATATTGTAGTACTGATCGATGTGCTTATGGCTTTACTGTTAATTAAACAGTCAAACAATTTTTTCAGGATTGTATGGGTTATGAATTCTCCAAACTCCTGTTCATAAAGAAAGGGCAGTAGCTAAGCATGATGGGCTATGTCTGCTTCGTTTAATTATTTTATAACTTTTGTGTGTAAATTTGAATGTGCCATTATTTTGATGAATTGTTTACTTGTAGGTTGTTACATAACGCTCTAATATTGTCTTCTAAATTTGAAATTTAATCTTGTAATGAGCGCTATAGATTTTGTGCAAAGAACGTATATGCATACTTGATTGTTCATTTTGTCTGGAACATTCACACTCTCAGCTCCAAGCTGTTGAAACAAGACTTGGTACATATGTAGGGAGAAAATGTAATGGTGGTTTGTTCTGATTAAAACTTTGTAGTTTGGCTCTCAAGTCAGGGAAACCTGAAAGTTCTGCATCAATCTAATCTTATTAGACCTGAATCTAATTGAAACAGTCAGCTGTTAAATTTGTTTGTTTTCAGCCAGCATGTCACCCATATCCAATGTTTCCACAATTGATTCCATTATTGTCTATTCTGGTGTCCTGCACATTGCCAAACTTAATTTCTCCATCATTGATAGCCATGTCTTTAGTTGGCTACTCCCTAAAGTCTGGAATTCCCATCCTGTACCACCCCCCACCCCCCAACCTTGCTACCTCCACTAATCACCTTAAAATCCTCCTTAAAACATAGTTCTTTGACCATGCTTTTGGTTATCTGGCCTTGTATGGCCCTCGTATGGCTTGATGTCATATTTTGTTTGATTGAGCCTTGGGATATTTCATTACATTATAGGTTTCAAAGAGAAATGAGTAATTATACTTTAAAATATATGGACAATTCAACATTTTATTTTCTGGGCCTATTTTGTATTTTGACACTTTCCTTAGTATATTTCTTCTCACTCCCTCCAAGACAGTTGCTGCCACACACTATATAAGCATCGTAGCCCTGCTCCAAAAATAGAAATTAGAGGGAGACACATCAGTCAAGGTGGCAGCTTAACCGTGGTAGCTGAACAAAACATAAAACCACAATTTTATAGCATCCTAGTAATTAAATCTCAATTATGTTTCGTCATTTCATCAAATGCATGAAGAATTGTCATTGAATTTATCAAATTATAGGAGACTTTTACTACCTCTGTCAGAATATTAGGATGCCTGAGTTGAAAATTTTAACAGTATTTTAGCTCAGGATAGGGAAGACTATGGGATTGGGGAATATAAATGGGGAATATATAGCAAAATCCATTTGATTGTTGGGATAATATGACACTTTATGCTTGTGAGGATCCATTCTCCTATATTTCTTATCAGTTTTCCTTAAAATTAATCTGTTTGCATCTCTTTGGCCAACATACCTCTTTGTCTTTAAACCTGCTTGGCACTGTCCTTTTTTTCTCAATATGAGGAAAATTGAGATGCTATACACAGGTGCTTTAGAGATGCAAATTGTTATTAAAAATAAACACAGTCCTGGTGTCCTCATCTGAAAAGTTCAAATACAATATTAGCATTCAGTTGAAAGCACTGCTGTGGATGTGCATTCAGCTACCTAAAAAAAAAAATCATCACTGTAAATGTTGTTATTATGTAAAATTTTAGCTGCATTATTTGGCTCACCCAGCCCATGCCCAAACAATCTTATACTGTCCGAGGAGTTAATTCACTGGAATGTAACCCACATCAAGGATCCCTGATCTTTTTAACTATCATACTATTTTCTCAGCAATCTTTTCAAAAATGTAATCTAATTTACTGCACTTAATTACAAGTTTATTGTAAATAAAGTACTAATTAGATTTTCAAAGCAACAATTTGCAATTAATGAAACGGTTTAACCAGTGATGAAGTGGCTGTCTTCAATTTAAAGTAAATTGTGTGGACTGGTTGGATTGCTGTTGGTGAACAGGCACCTGGAAACAAGAACTATTTTTGACAACCAATACTTCACATGTTAATTGGGCTGCAAACTTTCTGACACACATTGATTACTCTGGACCTCCACTGCTCAGCTTCTGTAACCTGTAATCACTGTTTGATTGGAGTAACTTAGTTACAGGATTCAGAAGGAATGCTCAGCAACCACCGTTGCCAAGGTTCACTGTTGATGTGACTTCTGGCAGTTGTATCAAGATTATCCATTCATGCACGGGACACATTTTAAAGAGTCAGAGTCCATTTCTTCTGTTCAGCTTCAGTGTTTTGAATCCAGATGGAATCTTATTTCAGTTGTTAACATTATTATCAATCAGTTTTCCAAAATGTTATTTAATATTCTTATTTAACATGTTCCTTTAATCCAGAATTTTAAATTGATTCCTTTGTACTTGCTATAGTCTGTTTGCTATCACTTTGAAGATCAAAGCTGGGAGGTTGTTCATAAAGTATATGTCTGACTCAGTTAGTTCATTTGGTAGGTTTTAACTCCCTTGTTGAACAATACAAACACCTTGAATACAAATCTCCTCAAACAGTTGCTGGTACTTTCATGCAGTTAAAGATGAGATGGATTAGAGTAAAAATTACCAAAGCAAGAATTGGAAATTTTAGACAGTCTTCAGAAGTTTCTGGGGCTTTTTTGCTGAAACCCTACAGGACATTTTCCAAGCACTCAATGGATTTTCCTACAATCTCACTCATAAAATCCCTACATCTGGCTTTTCTCTCCTAAATTATTGAATTTATATCAGGAACGATCAGGCAGTGAGTGTGGTTTTGCTGCTTTACAGAGCGGCAAGCTAACAAATTTGAATGCAAATTTTGGGGCAAATTGTTGTATCTTTATAACTGAGTAAAGATCAAAACAGGAGCAATAGACCAATGCATTGATAATCTTCTCAGAAGTAATAGATTTCAATCTTCTTTCATATCTGAAAACTTTAGGTGGTATCTAATGCTGGAGAAAGGTCAGTGGTCTCACCCAGTGAGAGCCATGCAGCACCACCTTCAGTGAAAGCAAGTGAATTAAGTTCAGTCAGGCACTCAAGTAGCCAGTGATGGATTGCAAACCAGTGTTGTCTGTCAGAGGATGGCACCTAATCATTGCTTGGCCTTACCACTGAAGAAATAACAGAAGCTGCTGCGTTGTCCCTAGCCAAGACCCAAGTTTGCTGAGGAATGCAGCCACAGTGTTCAATGGTGGAAAAGGTATCCTGGAGTGTGTTGCTAACAAAGGCAGAGAGTTGGCTGGAAGCAGATCGCCTCTGTCCAAATACTCGGTCTACTGCCCAGGCACAGGGTGCCTTTGAACAAGGCCAGTCCCCCATCTCTTTCAAGATTTTCCACATTGCAAGACCCTGTCTGCCACTGGGCCACAGTCAACAGGCGTTAATCACCCAGTGGATTCGTTAGCTCAGTTGGCTGGCTGACTGGTTTGCAATATAGAGCAACACCAACAATGTGTAATATTCTCATTCTGTCCGAGGTTGCCACGAAGGACTGTCCTTCCCAGTCTCTCCCCTCGTCTGAGTGTGCTGTCCTTCAGGTTCAACTCCCACAGTTGTCTCTTTTTAATGAGAGAACATCCCTATGATCTGTTAAGACTACAGTGACTACCTTTTAGTTGCCCACATAAGGGACTCTGTTAGCAGTGAACTAGGAAGGCCGTCCACGAGCCTTCTTACTCTGGACCAAACTGGAAAGTGGTGACCCTTTTCACCTTCGTTTGCTTCTGGATGGGGCTTTTTTTTTTTTTTTTTTGTTTTAAATTTGTTCACTCGTGGGAGGTGGCATTCACTGGCCGGGCCAGCGTTTATTGCCTGTTGCCTGTGGTTGTTGAGAAAGTGGTGATGAGCAGCCTTCTTGAACTGCTACAATCCATCTGTTGAAGATAGACCAACAATGCTAATAGGGATGGAATTCCAGGATTTTGACCCAGTGACATAGAACAGTGATATATTTCCAAGTCAGCATGGTGAGTGGTGTTCTCTGTTAATTACCATAAGCTAGTCATAGAGTCATACAGCTCGAAAACGTACCGTTTGGTCCAACTTACCCACGCCAACCAGACATCCCTATCTGACCTAGCCCCATTTGCCAGCATTTGGCTCATATCCCTCAAAACCCTTCCTATTCATATACCCATCCAGATGAATTTTAACTGCCTCCACCAGTTCATCTGGCAGCTTGTTCCATTTCCTGAGTGAAGACGTTAACCCTCAGGTCCTTTTTAAATCTTTCCCCGTCCCCTTAAACCAATGCCCTCTAGTTTTGGGCTCCCCTACCCTAGGGAAAAGACTTGCCTGTTCACCCTATTCATGCCCCTCATGATTTTATGAACCTCTATCAGCTACCTTTAATTCGACTACTTATTAAGAAATCTCACAGGCAATCAAATACTGAAAAAATTACTTAAACTTTATTGCATGTAGCAACCAAAATAAGATCCCTCCAGTAAACAAGCTAAGCCTCACAACTGAACCTTGCTATTACCCGATTAGTGGTGGACTTTAACTATGATTCCAACCAGCAACATCTGTCTCTGAATTCAGCCAGGGTTCAGTCTTTGCAGTGATGTTCTGGTTCTGGTTCTGGTGCTGAAGAATCCTGAAACAGACCCTTTGGCCTAACTTGTCCATGACAACCAAGTTTCACAAACTAAACTAATCCCACTTGCCGATGTTTGTTTGTTTGTTTGTTTGTTTGTTAAAGTTTTGAAGTTTATAGTATTCCAGTGGCTTGGAAGGGAGCTTGCAGGTTGTGGTATTCCCATGCATCCGCTGCCCTTGTCTTCCTAGATAGTAGGAGTTATGGGTTTAGAAGTTGCTAAAGAGCCATGGTCAATATCTGCAGTGCATCTTTTAGATGGTACATAATGCTGCTACTGAACATTGGTGGTTGGGGGACTAAAAATTTGTGGATATGATGGATATGATCAAGTGATCCACTTTGTTCTGAATAATGTCAAGCATCGTGAATGTTCTTGGAAATTAATTCATCCGGGCAAGTTGGGAGTATTCCATTACCTGGCCTGTGGCATTGTAGACAATGGATAGACTTTGGGGATTTGGGAGGTGAATTCCACATTGCAAAACTCCTAGGCCAGCTCTTGTGACTAGAGTACATTTGTTTCTGGTCAGTGGCAACACTAAGATGTTGATAATGGGCAATGCAATAAAGGTGATACCATTGAAAGTCAAGAGGTGATAGTTAGATTCTGTCTTGTTGAAGATGAACATTGCTTGGAAATTGTCAGCTCAAGTCTGGATATTGTCCAGATTTTGTTGCATTTGGAAATGTATTGCTTCAGTGTATGAGGAGTTGCAAATAATGTTGAACACTGTAGTCATTAGTTATGACTTCATGATGGAGGGAAAGGTCATTGATGAAGCAGCTGAAGATGTTGGGCTAAGGACTCTATTCCGAGGAACTCCCTGCAGAGACGTCCTGAAGCTGAGTTGATTGACCTCCAGCAACCACAAGCATTTTCCTTTGTGCCACGTAGACTCCAACCAGTAGAATGCCTTGTGTTTCTGTAGTTTGCCCATGGTGGTTCCGAAAAAGAGTCACATTGGACTCGAAGCACTAACTGTTTCTGTCTCCACAGACCCTTCCAGACCCTGCTGACTTCATAGAGTCATAGAATCCCTGCAGTGCAGAAAGAGGCGATTTAGCCCATCAAGTCTGCATCAACCCTGGAAAGAGTATCCCACCAGACCTACTCTTCCCCACCGCAGTTAATCCACCTAGCCTGCACATCCCTGGACACAACAGGACAATTTAGCATTGCCAGTCTTCCTAACCTGCACATTTGGACTGTGGGAGGAAACCAGAGCACCCAGCAGAAAGCCATGGAGACGCTGGGAAAATGTGCAAACTCCACACAGACGGTCACCTGAGGTTGGTATCCAACCTGGTCCCTGGCGCTGTGATACAGCAGTGCTGACCACATTGATATTGTGCCGCCCTTCCTCTAGCACTTCCTATTTTCATTTTGTATCTCTAGCATTTGTAGTATTTTGCTTTTGTTTTAGTGGATACTGGGTGCATTGGCATGCAGGATGTAAGGGTGGTGAGTGGGCATGAGTTGACATTAAGTTGGCAGAGGAGCTGCAGGGGTTTGTGATGAATAGGGGCATGAGTTGGTACAAAGTTGGCATAGGGCCCCCAATTTCAACCCCATAGTTCGTCAAGCCCCTTATTTTTGCATCAAATTTTAGCTCATGCAGCCCAAGCCTTAACATTCAAATCATTATATATAACAGAAGCAAATGTTGACCAACTTGGATCTGCTTGGATGTACCACTTTCAGCCAGTTCTCAATTTGAGCAGTACCATTTCTTCTGACTCAGTTTCAGCGACAGTACATTGACCATTTTTCAATACATAATGTAGTGTGCCTGTTTGAAAATTGATAAATTGTGGCTTGTGTTGCTTCCGTCTCCTTTTTGAACCAGTTCTTTCTGCTGTTTTCTCGAGCAGTTGATCCACATCCTCTTTAGTGATGTTAACCTTCATTCAATGTTGACATTTTTGCTTCTGTCAGAAATTTGTGAGTTCAAACCTCATTCTGCAGATTGAGCACGAAATCAAGGCTGACATTTTGTTCAGTATTAAGGCCGTGCAACACAGTTTATGGTTCTGTCTTTCTAATGAGATGTTAAATTGATTAAATTAAACAGTTGACACTAATGACTGGAGGAGAATTATACCAGTCATTTAGAATGGTACAGCTTGTCCGTCAAGTTATATCATGCTTTGAGTCACAGTACCTTAACAATGAGTGGCAGCAGAGAGGGAAAGAAAAGGAAGCAGACTCTACACTTTGGAACTCGCTACTTTGTGGGATATCCTAAATGCCCAAAAATACGAGGGATGGCAAGTCAGCATGTTCAGTCATGTGAAGACCCAAAACAGAAACTGCTGAACCTGAGCAGGTACCATCTTCAAATCAAGGAACAGTCTCCTCTGATAATGACAGTTAAACTTACCAAGTGTTGTACAGTTCTAGAATGTTATGTTTAATTTCATTGGTCCTGTCATGAATTTCAGATTTTGTATTAATGTAGCTTGAGGTGAAAAGGTGACTTGGCAGCAGTACAGGGTTTGGCTATTTTCCTTGAAGCAAGAAGTTCTTTCTAAAGACAGTTGAAAAGTCCAGTATATTTTTTTACCACATTGAATGCCAGAACAACAGTTGCTATATGTATCTGGCATATGGCTTTGTTTAATTATATAACCTGCTTATCAAAATGAGAGGGGAGAATACTGGGAAGTGTGTTGTTTTTCCCCTCCCAGTTTAGATCTGTGTTATTCTTTACCCAGGATGCCCCCTCCCTTGAGCTCCTTCTTTGTTCCTGACTGTAAAACTCAATTCCAGGTTCGAAGGAGCTCTACTTGCAGTTTACTTCAGTTTGAACATTGCCTTCAAAGTAACAAACCCCAGGTAGTTCAATTTTCATGCTGCTAAATGTGACTTCTCATTCTTGTAGCCCTGACATAACCTGATCTTGGGCATTTCTTTTTCTCCATATCTTATAACTGAGAAAATTGTTAACATCAATTACTGAGTATGAGTGATTCCATCAGTAACAAAATCTGTTTTGCAGCATTATCTGCCAGTAACAGGGCAAAACAGAATTTAAAACATCCCATGTGGTCCATAAACTACAAAGTGTTTGTAATTACTCAAATCCAATAAACAAATATTGTAAATAACTTGTAGAAATCAAAGTGAAACAAAGTATTTATAATTTGCTTGTGTTCTGAGAGATGAGGCTGAATCATTATACCCCTCAAAATTATCATGTAAAAGTGGGAGGGCGGGTCAGCAGATTAATATATCCAGAGGCCAATACGATCATTTCCAAACTTCACTTTTATTTATATTCAGGTATTTGTTTCTCGTGCTGATTACATTTTTTTTTAAACAAGGGATGGTATTCCAGAGCTCAGGACCTAGGTAACTTAAGGTGCAGCTACTAGTGATGGTATTTAAATCAGGGATGCGCAAGGAATCTGAATTAGAGGAGGGGAAGATATCTCCGAGTTGAGGCTTGAGGAGATTAGAGACGGAAAGGGCAGGGATAAGACCATGGAGGGATTTGAATATAAGTATAAGAATTTTAAAATCAAGACAGTTTTTATTTTTAGTTCATTTACAGTATGAGGGTGTTGTTGGCTAGGGCAGCATTTATTGCCCATCCCTAATTGTCCCAGAGGGCAGTTAAGAGTCAGCCACATGTAGGCCAAACCAGGTAAAGATGGCAGTTTCCTTCCCTAAAGGACATTAATGAACTAGATGGGTTTTTCCAGCAATCGAAAATAGATTCATGGTCATCATTAGACTCTTAATTCCAGTTTTCTATTGAATTCAAATTCCATCTGCTGTGGTGAGATTCAAACCCAGGTCCTCGGAACATTAGCTGGATCTCTGGATTAACAGTCCAGCAATAATACCACTAGGCCATCGCCTCCCCATCGCTTGACTCTGAGGCAGGGAAGGTCACCAGGAACATAAGTGATAGAGGATTATGACTTCATGTGAACTAAGACATGGACAGTAGATAGTTCAAATTTATGGAAGGTAAAATGTGCATGACTAGCAATGAGTATGTTGGAAAGCTGAGATTTAATGGCACACCTAAGTTTTTTTTTACATTTGTTTCAGGAGCAGATTTTAATTCTTGGCAGGACCCTGGGCAGGGTTGGGGGGGGAGGTTTCCCTGCTTGGACTGGTGACTGGGCAATTGAGAGGATGACACACATCCTTAATGGTTCTCCTGTGCCCATTTGAAGCCCACACACCCCCACCCCCACCCTGCTCAAACTGAGCTGCCACTGTACTGCCGCAGCTTCTTTCTGGGACCTACCAGCCTGCTTTTGGTGAGACTCTGTCCCAACTATGTTATATTACATAGACCTTTGTTTGGCTCTCCCAGTGGTGGCCATCTCTCTTACCCTGATGACGTGGCTGGAACCAACACCTCTCAGAGATGGTACTTTGCCCTCAATGGGAGTGAAAAACCAAGCACTGGGGTGCAAGCCAACTAAGTGGGGACAGGCTTAAGCTGACATTTATGCCTCTTCCACCCCCAGCTCTGTAAGTACCAATTTATTTTAAAAATTAAGGCTCTGCAGAATGTAACACAAGACTTTTTTTTTTAAATTACGCATTTGTTCTGTGTTTTCACATTCTTTATAATGGAATAATTGTGATTGAAAGAAAAAGTCCAAACAGCTGAACCAGATTTTAGAAACGTACATCAGATTAGTCATCGTTAAGGTCAGCAATTGCAGGTTAACTTATCTGATTGGTTGCTTCATCCTTCCAAAACAGTGTTAAGGAAAAGATCATTCACATAGTACCTGTTTGTGCATTGCTATGCTAGATAACATGCTAGACAAATCAACATTTTCTTTGTGATTTTTGGATGCTGATTGACAAAATGTGTATTCTTAGAATTTGCTATTTTTATTCTTTGATCAGCAACAATGGTGCTTCCAACAGTAGGAACATAGCCATAGTCTGACCACAGAGCCAAAGGTAATGTTGATTTCTTTAAAGTTTGCAGCAACTTTCATGTACAACATAGTGAAGGCTTTTTAAAAATAAAATCATTGCAAGGTTTAAATAGTGCTTCAATATCAGTGTCTCACTCCCCTGTGTACACTTTTGAGACCTGGAAACTTCCCAAGGGATTAATCCTATTCAAAACCATCTAAAGTGACCTTTCAAATACATTTTGTCAGTAGGAAAGTTTGTATGTTCAGTCTGAGGGAGGAAGGAGTCATTTTTCATTTTCTTGTTTGGTTCTCTGAGATAAGCTTTTTAAAAAATGTGCACCAGCTTTATCAGGCTTTCCTCCCTCCTGTGAGTTAAAGTCTAGGGGCACTCAAGTGCTAATTGACCTTCTGTTTAACCCTGTTTTTCCCAAAACCAATAAGATGTTGTCTGATACACACTTTTCTCTGTAGCTTAGGACTCAAATGTACATCAGGTGATTATAGAATTAATCCTAGTGTTTCTTTTGATGTACTTTGTGTAATTAATACATAACATGCAGACAAATTATTGTTAATGTCTCATATTGACAATTTGGTATCAGCAGAATCCTCTGAAAGCGTTTAAAATGTTTTAACAATGGGACTATACCTAACTCATACAGATTTTTGAACTGAAAGGATGCAAAGGTTTTTAAACAAGACCCATTGTCATAGATACTTTTAATCAACCTACCGTTACCATTACACCACAAGAGACTTCGAGTCATAGTGTCATACAGCATTGAAACAGACCCTTCGGTCCAACTCATCTGTGCTGATCAGATATTTCAATCTGACCTAGTTCCATTTATAGAGTCATGAGGATGTACAGCATGGAAACAGACCTTTTAGTCCAACTCGTCCATGCCAACCAGACATCCTAAATTGATCTAGTCCCATTTGCTAGTATTTGGCCCATATCCCTGTAAATCCTTACTATTCATAAACCCATCCAGATGCCTTTTAACTGTTGTAACTGTACCTGCCTCCAACCACTTCCTCTGGCAGCTCATTCCATGCACGCACCACTGTCTGCATGAAAATGTTACCTCCCAGGACCTTTTTTAAATCTTTCCCTTCTCGCCTTAATCTGATGTCCTGTAGCTTTGGATTCTCCTACCCTAGGAAACAGACCTTGGCCATTCACCCTATCCATCCCCTCATGACTTTATAAATCTCTAAGATCACCTCTCAGTCTCCAACACTGCAGGGAAAAAAGCCACAGCTTTTCAGCCTGTCCCTGTTGTTCAAACCCTCCTTTCCTGGCATCAATCAATGTAAATCTTATCTGCATCCTCTCAAGTTTAACAGTTATTGCTAACACATCACTTTAACCCTCCGGCAAGTCCATCTGGTCATCAAGGACTGGATCTGAGTTGTGAACAACCTTCTAATTTGTTGGGTTTTCCTGCAGCAGTTCATGTAGCCAAGAACCATAGTCATTCAGAAGATATTGAGCTGAATATTTGGTGTTCATAATGTGAGCCTGGATCATCAAACTATATGAAGAGTTATACAGATCTAAAGTTCACATCTTGTTTATTTCACATTATGTGTGAGCTGTTTAAACCATTGTTTTTATTACTTCAGCGCTTTATTTTTTGGCCTGTTACATTAAGCATCATATTTTCAACTCCTATGGGTAGTGAGAATCATTGACTTGTGACAGGTGATTGTATTAGTTTGGTAATCTGACATAGTCAACATGTGAATGATTCTAAAGTTCATGTTACAGGTTGTTTGAATCTGACTATTGGAAAAATATTATGGTGCTGTTCCGTGTGTTATTGTGCACTATTTCTCTTGAATGGCGTTGCTAACTTCTGTGGACCTGTTCATTTCCTAGAAGTCTACTTGTGTTAGAGATTCTATATAAAACAGTTCAGTGCTGTGCATGAATTGGTATTGAGGCTAAGCCACTGGGGATCTGGCAAATGAGTGTCGAACTGCTTTACAAAGAATGACAGAGCCCAAATAGACTATGCTGGTAATTGTCTCTCATATGAACCTTCTTGAATTATACCCTGTCAAAATGTTCCTTTATTTCTCTCTGTTCATGTTTACTTGTCTAACATCCCCTTTTTAGTGTTTCTCTGCTAATCACCAAACCACTGGTGTTATGGTTCTCCATTTTACTACTGTTGGTAAGGATGTTTCTTTTGGATTCAGTGTTAGATTCATTAATGGCCGTCTTATATTTTGACCTTAAGTTAGTGAATACAGCTTTATTTAGCATTGCTCTAAGAATTTCAGAGTTCCCATGATGTAACCTCCTCCTTACATTTCCTGTTGATAATTCACTGCCATTGCTATCTGACTGGATGCTGTACAGAGTGATCCTGTGCAAGTTTTTGCCTGTCTCAGGGATTATATTGAAATTCTATAGTGAGACCCTCTGGGTGCCCTTTATGACAATATATGAATAGTCCAATTAAAAGAGGGGCCCTACTGGATCTTGCACTGGCTAATGAACCTGGCAGGTGACTGACCTTTCGGTGGGAAAACATTTTGGAAACAGTGATCACAATTCCTCAAGTTTTAAGAAAGCCTATGAATAAGGATTAGTCAAGACCTTGTGATAAGGTACTAACTGAGGGAGGTCAAATTACGTTGGTATTAGGCAGGAGCTAGGGAGTGTTAATTGGGAGGAGCTGTTGTCAGGCAAGTCCACATTTGACATGTGGTAATTGTTTGAAGACCTGCTGATAAGCGTTCAGGACTAGCGTGTTCCAGTACAGATCAAGGACAAGATGGCAAGGTAAGGGATCCTTCGATAACAAGGAAGGGTGTGAATTTAGTCAAAAGGGGGAAAAAAAAGAAGAATATGTAAGATTTAGGAAGCTAAAATCATACAGGGCCTTTGAGGAATACAAAGAAAGCAGGAAGGAACTCAAGCAGGGAATTAGGAGAGCACAAAAGGGCCATGAACTGACCTTGACAAGTAGAGTTATAGAGAATCCCAAGGTATTTTATACATACACTAAAAATAAGAGGATAACTAGGGAGAAGGTAGGACCACTCAAAGATAAAGAAGGGAATTTGTGCTTTAAGGCAGAGGATGTGGGTAAGATCCTAAATGAGTACTTTGCATAGGTATTCACCCAAGAGAAAGATATGGAGGATAGTGAGATTTGTGTGGAGCGTGCTAATATACTACGGCATTTTGAGATCAAGAAAGACGTGGTGGTAGGTCTCTTGAAGAGCATTAAGGTGGATGAGTCCCCAGGGCCCAATGGTATCTACACCAGGTTATTCAGAGAGGAGATGGTTAGGACTTTGACCAAGATCTTTGTTTCTTCATTAGCAACTGGAGAGGTCCCAGAGGACTAGTGAGTAGCTAATATTGTTCCTCTGTTCAAGGGAAATAGGGATAATTCAGGAAACTATAGACAGGTGAGTCTCACGTTGGTGGTTGGGAATCTATTGGAGAGAATTCTTAGGGATAGCATTTATGCACATTTGGAAAAGCATGGCTTTCTGCAGGACAAGTCATGTCTTACCAACTTGATTGAGTTTTTCAAGGTGGTGACAAAGGTGATCAATGAGGGTAGAGCTGCGGACGTTGTATACATGGATTTTAGTAAGGCTTTCGACAAGGGCCCTTATGGTATACTAATCCAGAAGATTAAGATGCTTGGGAACCACGACAACTTTGCTGCGTGGATTCAAAATTGGTTTGCCCATAAAAGACAGAGGGTAGTGGTAGAAGGGTGTTTTTCAGGCTGGAGGTCCATGACTAGTGATATTCCGCTGGGATCTGTACTGGAACCTCTGCTGGTATCTATAAATGACTTGGATGAAAATGTAGATGGGTGAGTTAGTAAGTTTGTAGATGACCCAAATATTGATGGAGTTGTGGATCGTGTAGAAGGTGGCCCATTGGTTAGCACTGCTGCCTCACAGTGCCAGGGGTCTGGGTTCAAATCCACCCTCTGGTGACTGTCTGTGTGGAGTTTGCACATTCTCCCCACGTCTGCGTGGGTTTCCTCCAGGTGCTGCGGTTTCCTCCCACAGTCCAAAGATGTGCAGGTTAGGTGGATTGGCCATGCTAAATTGCTTGTAGTGTTCAGGGATGTGTAGCCTGGATGGGTTATAAGGGCATGGGTTTGGGTGGGATGCTCCAGGGGTCGGTGTGGACTTATTGGGCTGAAGGGCCTGTTTCCACACTGTAGGGATTCTGTGTTTTGTCAAAGGATAGAGTGGGATCGGTTGCAGGGAAGGGCAGGGAAATGGCAGGTGGAGTTTAATCCGGATAAGTGTGAGGTGCTACACTTTGGGAGATCAAATGTTAAGGAAAAGTAATAGCAGGACCCTTAACAGGATTGATGTACAGAGGGATCTTGGGTATCATATTCGTAACTCCCTGAAAGTGGCCACACAAATAGATAGGGTGGTAAAGAAGGCATACGTATAGTATGCTTGCCTTTATTGGTCAGGGAAATGAGTACAAGAGTTAGGATGCCATGTTGCAGCTTTACAAGACTTTGGTTATGCCACACTTAAAAGTATTGCATTCAGTTCTGGATGCCACATTACAGGAAGGATGTGGATTCTTTGGAGAAGGTGCAAAAGAGGTTTACCGGGATGCTGCCTGGAATATAGGATATGAGCTATAAGAAGAGGCTAGAAAAACTCTCGTTGTTTTCTGTTGAGAAGCGGAGGCTGAGGGGAGACTTGATAGTCTATGAAATTATGAGATGCATAGATAGGGTTGAAGGTCAGAATCTTTTTCCCAGAGTTGAAATGCCTAAAACTAGGGAGCATGCATTTAGGTGAGGGGGGAGAAAACCAAAGGAGATGCGAGGGCAAGCTTTTTTACACAGTGTGGAATGCATTGCCAGGGTGGAGGCAGATACGATTGGGGCATTTAAGAGACTTTTAGAGAAACACATGGATATATAAGGGATGGAGGGATAATGACCATGGGCAGGCTGAAGGGATTTATTTAATTTAGTGTCATGTTCAATACAATGTTATGGTTTTGTTATTTGGAGATTAATGTTTAAAGGATTGTGGACAGTGGTTCTTTTCAAAAGACAGAGATACCTGCTACTTTTTTTATTCGTTAATGGGATGAGGGCGTCGCTGGCTGGGCATCATTTATTGCCTGTGTCTAATTGCCCAGAGGGTACTTGAGAGTCAGCCACGTTGCTGTGTGTCTGGCGTCACATGTAGGCCAGACCCAGGTAAGGATGGCAGTTTCCTTACCTAAAGGATGTTAGTGAGCCAAATGGGTTTTTCCGACAGTCGACAATGAATTTGTGGTCAAAGAACATTAGTGAGCCTGATGGGTTTTTCCTGACAGTTGACAGTGGATTTCTGGTCATCATTAGACTCTTAATTCCAGATATTTTATTGAATTCGAATCCCACCATCTGCTGTGGCAGGATTCGAACCCAGGTCCAGATGTTATCTGGATCTCTGGATTAACAGTCTAGAGATAATACCACTAGACCAGTGCCTTCCCGAGTTCCTTCTAGTTTGTTTTCTTCTATATGGACCTCCATGCATGGCAATGACTTCCAAATATGAAATCACTGCTGGGGACAGTGCCAGCCCCCTGATTTGCATGGGTGGATCCTTGGAATGGCCATATAGCTCAGAGGGAATGTTGGATGCCTGAATTGATTTTTTTTTTTAAATGGAATCCCTAAAATGACAATGGATATTTTTAAATAAAAAAAAACTTATTGGAAATTACATTTTTAAGTCTAAGCTTGAAACCTGCTTGATTTTACTGCATGTCACACACCTGGGTTTATGGCTGTCCAGTGCTGTCCTATTGTGAAGTTCTTGAGAATTCAGTCTAAGAGGGAGAAGCTTCCTGGCTCTTCTGTCTTTTCAGAAAACCCTTTCAAGGGAGGGTCCGTGTAATACCTGAATCAGAAGTCCAGCTTTTCTTCTGAAAAGTCTCTGAATTTTCCATGATTCCTGAATGAACTTCTTTTTTTCCGAAGGTTCCAGTGACAACTGCCTGTTTTTAGTGATACCAGTTTGTGTGTGCAGGATGCAAATTGAAAGCCATTTAAAGAGTTTATATCCTCTTCTTTTTCCTTCAAGACCTAACGATTAATGTCCAACTTCTTTCAAAATTAATTTTGCAGAGAAAGCGACATTTCTTTAATTGATGTGTAGGTTATTTGGAAGAATAAACTTTCATGTATCAAACAGCTTTTTGCATCTTTGTTGAAAGATCTGGTTTTATTATAAATCAATAATCTTTATTAAAGAAACTTAGTTGATGGATCTTGTTTATTCTAAACCTAATGTAGATAAAGTACGTAACTAGTCTCATCAGTAACTGGGTAATGCATTTAAATTTATGTTGTACCCAGTGGGGCTAGAGAAGGACCATTCACTCATCCAGACTTGGTCTTAATAGCTTAAAGTGCTTTTTCTGCAGGTATGTGAAAATTTCCTTCAATTAACTTGCAGCAGAAGACCCTTTTTGCAAGCACAGCCCAGGCATTCTAGCAAAATGTCTTGCCTATTGATTTTTCCCAAACTTCAAAAGCAGTAAACTGCACAACATCAGACCAACAGCCTTATGGGCTTCCAAGAGCAGGTACAGAAAGCAACAAATACTAAAGTTCCTAACAGTAAACTGGAACGTTATACTGCCTGAAACTAGCACCACGTCATCATTGATGAAAACACTGAGGATTTTGATATACTGTTTTTAAGGCACACTTGCATTTTCACACTCTATTTCATCTTACGACTGTCAAAACATTCAGAATGGGGAGGCAGTAGTAAACTCAGGTACAAAAACAAAGTTGCTGGAAAAGCTCAGCCGGTCTGGCACATCTGTGAAGGGAAAAAACAGTTAACGTTTCGGGTCTGGTGACCCTCAGAACTGATGGTGGGTGGGAAAACATCAGTTTATATGCAGAAAAAAGGGAGGGGGATGGGGTAGGGAGTAAACATTAGGATAGAACCTAAAGAGAGAGAAGAGCAGTTGGATAGACAAAGACTTGGTAGTGATCAGGCTGGGAGGGAGCATAGTTGTTAATGTAGTGACTAACAACAGGTGTTGTGCAATGGCAAGCTATGTGGTAACAAGGCTTGGTGTGTGAGGTAGGGGGCTGGGACATGGGAGACTTTAGGCCCTAAAATTATTGAACTCGATATTGAGTCTGGAGGGCTGCAGGTCTCCAAGCGGAAAATGAGGTGTTGTTCTTCCAGCATGCATTGAGCTTCGCTGGACACTGCAGCAAGCCAGACACGGAGATGTTGACCAAGGAACAGGGTGCATTAAAGTGGCAGGCAGTAGGTAGTTCAGGGTCTTTTTTGGGAGCAGAACATAGATGTTCTGCAAAGCAGTAACCCAGTCTACACTATGTTTCCCCAATGCAGAGGAGACCACATTGTGAGCAGGGAATGCAGTAGACTAATTCTGGGACGTGCAGATGAAGTGTTGCTTCAACTAGAAGGTATTTTTGAGCCCTTGGATAGTGGGGAGAGAGGAAGTAAATGGACAGGTGTTACAGGGGAAGGTGCTGTAGGGCTGTGGGGGGGTGTTGGGAGTGAAGTAAGTGTGGGCCAGGGTGTCCCGGAGGGAACCGTCCCTGCTGAAGGCGGACAAGGGAGGGGAGGGGAATATGTCGCTGGTGGTGGCATCTTGCTGGAGGTGGTGGAAATGTTGTCTGATGATCTTCGGGATGTGGATGGTGGTGGGATGGTAGGTAAGGACAAGGGGAACCCTAATGCTGTTGCGGAAGGGAAAAGAAGGGGTGAGGGCGGAAGTGCAGGAGATGGGTTGAAACTGGTTGAGGGCCATGTCGACAACGCAGCTGGGGAATCCTCGGTTGAGGAAGAAGGTGGACGTTTCGGAAGCTCCCTTGTCGAAGTTGGCCTTATCTGAACGTGTACGACGGAGATGAAGGAACTGAGAGAATGGGATGGAGTCTTTACAGGAAGTGGGGTGTGAGGATGTGTAGTCCAAGTAGCTGTGGGAGTCAGTGGGTTTGTAGTGGATATTAGTGGCCAGTCTATCCCCAGAAATGTCACGGAAGGGAAGGGAGGTGTCAGACAGACCAGGTGAAAGTGAGGGCAGGGTGGAAATTGAAGGTGAAATTGATGAAGATTTCCAATTCCAGATGAGAGAGGGAAGCAGCACTAATGATATCATCGATGTATCAGAGAAAGTGTTGTGAGTGGGGGCTGGAATAGGACTGGAACAGGACTGGAACAAGGAATGTTCCACGTACCCCATGAAGAGACAGGCATAACTAGGGCCCATGTGGGTACCCGTGGTTACCTCTCTTACCTGAAGAAATTGAGAGGAGTCAAAAGAGAAGTTGAGGTGGAGGACGAGCTCGGCCAAGCAGAGGAGGGTGGTGGTGGGTAGGGATGGCTCAGGTCTTTGCTCCAGGAAGAAGCGGAGAGCCCTAAGACCCTCCTGGTGGGGAATGGAAGTGTAAAGGGATTGCACATCCATGGTAAAGAGGATGTGGCTAGGACCAGCAAACTAGAAGTTTTGAAACTGGTGTAAGGCGTTAGAGGAATCATGGACGTACATGGGCAGGGATTGGACCAGGGAAGAGAAGATTGAGTCAAGGTAGGAAGAGAAGAGTTCTGTGGGGCAGGAGCAGGCTGAAACAGTGGGTCTACCAGGACAGTCCTGTTTGTGGATTTTTAGGAGGAGGTAGAAGCGAGCTGTACAGGGCTGGGGGACTCTCAGCTTGGAAGCAGAGGTGGGGTGATCACCGGATGAAATTAGATCAGTTACCCTAGTAGATACGATGGCTTGATGTGTCATGGTGGGGTCATGGTCCCTGGGAAGGTAGGATGGATGTATCAGAGACTTGGCGCTCAGCCTCTGCAAGGTCAGTACACCAGACTACAACAGCACCACTGTTATTGGCAGGTTTAGATCTGAGTGCATGGAGTTGTTGCATCTTGTGGGCCTTGATGCCTGAAAGGAAAAGAAAAAGTTTCTTGTTAACACAACGAATGAACTGGAGGATGGAGTGGAACTGCGGTGTGGTGCAACCCTGAGCCAGAGTGATGGGATGCTGTTGGAGAGAAGATTTGAAGAGCAGTAAACTCAGCATTGTTAGAAGATATATGGAAAGTTTCTTTATGGAAATCTAGCAAACAAGAAAGGTTGCTATGGCCAGTGAATTTCATTATGGTTGGTCCCGCTGCACTTAGCTGGTGTGGACTGACTGGGAGATCTAGATGAGAAGGGGCTCAGCGATCACCCACGTGGAATAGAAGCCATACAAAGTAGCTCCATAGTGGGAGCTAGAATGGTGGGCGTTGTCGCTTTTTGGGCCATAGAAAGCATGCAGGTGCAAATTAGAATAGCAATGTTTTTTTTTTCCCTGGGTTGGCAGCAGCAATGTCTGGGAGATTGTTTGGCAATCCAGAAAGGTTGATAAGTCCACTGCTGAAAACAGAACTTTAATATAATGTGTCGAGTCTTGCTACTGCCCCTAAATTGAAAGCAAGTTTAATTCTATCCAAATTAAAAATTTGATTTAGATGAAAAATCTGTTTCTTGTTTTAAATCTGAATTGATTATCATTTCACTTGAATTTCAAATTTCTCATCATCTTCTCAGGCTAACTTTTGTTGCCCCTGAGTGAGGTGTGTCCGTTATGGTTTAGAACATTATGAACATTGTCTTGCTCTGGGTGATTGTGTTTTTCTGTTTCTTCTGCATTCCTCAGAATCTTGTACTGCAATATTCATTTTTAATTTATAAAAGTAGCAATATGAAATAGGCATTTCAATGATTGTTTGCAGCATGGATGAGATGGTAAGATATAGGATTGTTTAATACAGACCACACCTGTCCTGTCCTTGGTTGTTTTGATTTATGATTACATTTTTAGCTGTCATTTTGGATTATTTCACATATTTAGCCCTAATGTGGAATGATAACTTACAAACCATCTCAATACTCCTTGCCTGGCAGCTATTTGTGAAATATGAAAATATTTTAAAATTACTTTACTATTATTTCCGCATATAGCGACACAACACATTTTATATAAGTGGGTGAAATTTACATTTTAAATTATGTCACAAAAAAATATAAATACCGTGTGATCTCATCTAGTTTACCTGATGGTGCCTGGTGATTACATTTGTTTCTGTTTAATAGTATGAGCTGTTTGGTAGCTGATATATTACTGGAGCTAAGCAGCAAGAAGAAATATTTCGATGTGAGATGGATGTCCTCTGTTTCAAGCATGAGATGTTAAACACCTGCAAGAAATATTTGAAATCAAGCAGTTTGTGAAGGCTGGAAACAGAGGAGGAATATGTCGGTAATGGTAACAAGTAATTTTAATTTCCTTTAACTGGCAAATAAAGCATTCTCCTAGATACAACATACTTCTTGGCAATTGGTCTTACTTGCCACTACGTGGGTTGGCTTGTGACTACAAAGAAAATAACATTATTATCTGGATATATTCTCTGTTGAAGTTGTTAGTTCACCGATTACATATTTCAATAAAAATACCATTTGCCACATTTGAACCAATATCTGCAGCTTTGAAAGGAACAGTTGTGTAGAATTTTGGGTGACCAGTTGAAACAGCCTCTGATAGGAAGTTACTATCAAAAAATCTGATTTCTGCTGCTATGCAAGATATTTAGCCTTCACTTCAAACCAAGCAGAATTATGTATGTAGCGCGTAGAAGCAGGCCATTCAGCCCAACTGCTCCATGCTAGTGTGTATACTTTTCACTGAGCCCTTTCTCCACTGCATTTAATCCCACCCGCACATTCTTCTGTTCATTTAACCCTTTCAGCATATTCCTGTGTTCTTTTATCCATCATGTGTTTATTTTGCCTCCCTTTAAAAATGGATATGCTACTCACGCCAGCTACTACTTGTGGTGGCAAGTTTCACTTTCTAACCATTCTCTGGATAAAGAAATGTCTGTGGAAGTCACTCTTGAGATTATTTGTGACTTTTTTACACTGATGGCTGCTAGTTTGTTCTCTCCTCTACATGGAAACCACATTTCTACCCAACCCTTTCAAACTCTTTCATCATTTTAAAGACCTGTACCAAATCACTTCACAGTCTTGTTAAGTGTTTCAGCTTGTCGGTCTTTCCAAATGTGCAAAATCTCTGCTATCATCCTTGTAAATTATTTTGCACCTTCTTCCATAATTTATTAAAAAATGTATAATCCAGAAAACCCTGATCTAACAATGTGTATGAAATTCCAGATTAATTAGAATTCATGTTTTTTTATGGGCATTTTCTTCCAGTCATATGTAGGTCCATCACTAATATGAAACCAGAGTCTTGTTACTCACAAATAAGATCTGAATATGTAGCTCGTTTTTTTTTTCCTAAATAACTAATACCCAATGTGAATTCATTACTGATATTCCAAAACAGAGTTAACAATTTTAAGACAAAATTCACATTATACAAGCATGATAAAATAGTACAAAATTCATCCAAGTACAAACATAATTAGTTTGAAAAATAATGCATCAGTTACAGTGCTAAATGATGGAAATATTGTATCTTGGTTTGTTCCATGATTGGGCTGCTACTAATCTCCAATCATATCTTTGGCCAAATCTAATGTGTCACAGTATGGTGATGTCCCCACTTCTCTAAAGTTTATATTCATCATAGAAAGCAGTGGCACCAAGTTACCCCTTGATCTTTCAAAGCAGTTCCAGTAGTAACCATCCTTTGCTTTCTCTGGTTTAGTCAGTTTTTAGCCCAGCTCAGATATCTACTTCCTAATCTGTCTTTTTCTATCATCCAGACTGATTGCTTAAGTGCAGTCAAAAGCTTTGCTGGAATCTGTGAATATATTGCGTTGATATAGTCAAAGAAACCTGTAATTTTCCCCTGTAATTGTAGTAAATTTGTTAGCTAAGAGCCTTCTTAACTTCAAACTCATTTCTTTTAATTCTAATTACCTAACCAGCTGTTTTGTAAACCCCTTTTTAAGATGGCTTTTTAACACTTAAACTTTAAACCAATTCAGTTGCCTTTACTTTTTAAAGATGTTTATGTTACTTTTTTAAAACCCCTCTATCATTGCTTTTGATTCTGATGATTTGTTAAAGTGACAACAAGAACATGAGTAGTTTCACTGGCCATTTTCTTTTTCTGAGGTCCACTCAGCCTGAGCACTTAGTCTAACTTCCTTAGATCATTAGTGACTAACCTTTTTTGAAATTTCTAGTTTAAGGTAAGCATCTGATGAACAGGAAATGTGGCCCCATTGAAGATGGATGCAGGCAAGAGTTACTAAGCCATACAGCACAAAAACATACCCTTTGGTCCAACCAGCGCATGCTAACCATAATCCTAAAATCCTAGTCCTACCTTCCTGCTTCTGGCCCATATTCCTTCAAACTTTGCCTATTCATGCACTTATCCAAATGTCTTTTTAATTGTTGTAATTGTACCCACATCCACCACTACTTCTGAAAGTTCATTTCACACACAAACCGCCCTCTGTGTAAGGAAAATTTACCCCTCGTGTTTTTTTAAAATCTTTCTCCTCCCCTTAACTAGGGGACACATTTTTTTGAAATCCTCCATCCTAGGGAAAAGACAACTACTGTGTATAGTAAAAGACAACTACTAACTCTATTTATACCCTCATTATGTTGTAAACTTCTATTACGTTGCCTCTCAACCTTCTACACTCCAGTGAAAAAACTCCCAGCCTATCCAGCCTTTCTTTGTAACTGAGACTTTCCATACCCAGCAATATCCTGGTTACTATCTTTTGAACCCTCTCCAGCTTAATAATATCCTTCCTGGGTAGAACTGGACGCACTACTCCAGAAAGAGGCCTCACGAATGTCCTCTGTAACCTCAACATGACTATAATGAATAACGAAATGTAATGCTTGTTAAAATGTATCCATCTTCATAGCAAAGGAAGAGGCAAAATAACGGCAGAACAGGAAACTTAAAATACATCATTGATGGAACTCAATAGATTTAATATTCATTCTCTTTTTAAATGGTAATGAAGAAAATGAATGGGACTTAAATCAGAGGCAAAGCTCTAGAATTTGAAGATTTGCAGAGTATTCAAATAAGTTGGTGAGGAAATTGTAAGATGTTTAATTGTGATATTTTAAAATGATCTAGATTTCAGTAGTTATGCGTTTGAATTGGAAAATGGGAATTCCACTCCATTGTCTAAGAAGCAAAGAGATGCCAAGTAACAACATACGTGCCATTATATATGAGGAAATTGCAAGAATCTATCAGAGGCAGTGACTGAGCACTTGGACAATTATCGACTGATCCCAGAGATTTTTGAAAATTAGCAGTGTCTGACTATGTTAGTTGATTTTGTGGAGGTAATTAGTGAACAGGAGGACTGTCTATGATTGTCGTTTGTGTGAACTTCCAGAAGATATTTGAGATGCAACACAAAAGATTACCAGTAAACATTAGAGTACCTAGTACTAAATGGAAGTGTTGGTGATTTGCTGAGAGCTAGAAGACAGCACAGGGATAAAGGGTTTATTCACTGATTAGTGGGATGTGTTCTGCTTTATGGCCTCAGCTTTACACTATTACATAGAATCATAGAATCCCTACAGTGTGGAAACAGGCCCTTCGGCCCAACAAGTCCACACCGCCCCTCTGAAGAGCACCCCACCCAAACCCTTTCCTCTACCCCAGCACAACCTAAACATCCCGGGGCACTATGGCAATTTAGCATGGCCAGTCCGCCTGCCCTGCACATCTTTGGACTACGGGAGGAAACTGGAGCACCCGGAGGAAACCCATGCAGACATGGCGAGAACGTGCAAACTCCACACAAGACAGTCACCTGAGGGTGGAATTGAACCCAGGTCCCTGGATCTGTTTTGGGACCACTGCTGTTTGTCATTTTAATAAATGACCTGGATGAGGGCGTAGAAGGATGGGTTCGTAAATTTGCGGATGACATTAAAGTCGGTGGAGTTGTGGATAGTGCGGAAGGATGTTGCAGGTTACAGAGGGACATAGATAAGCTGCAGTGCTGGGCTGAGAGGTGGCAAATGGAGTTTAATGCGGAAAGGTGTGAGGTGATTCACTTTGGAAGGAGTAACAGGAATACAGAGTACTGGGCTAATGGTAAAATTCTTGGTAGTGTGGACGAGCAGAGAGATCTCGGTGTCCATGTGCATAGGTCCCTGAAAGTTGCCACCCAGATTGATAGGGTAGTTAGGAAGGCATACGGTGTGTTAGGTTTTATTGGTAGAGGGATTGAGTTTCGGAGCCATGAGGTCATGTTGCAGCTGTACAAAACTCTGGTGAGGCCGCACTTGGAATGTTGCGTACAGTTCTGGTCACCGCATTGTAGGAAGGATGTGGAAGCATTGGAAAGGGTGCAGAGGAGATTTACCAGGATGTTGCCTGGTGTCGAGGGAAGGTATTACGAGGAAAGGCTGAGGGACTTGAGGCTGTTTTCGTTAGAGAGAACGTGGTTAAGAGGTGACTTAATAGAGACATACAAGATGATCAGAGGATTAGATAGGGTGGACAGTGAGAGCCTTTTTCCTTGGATGGTGACGGCTAGCACGAGGGGACATAGCTTTAAATTGAGGGGTGATAGATATAGGACAGAAGTTAGAGGTAGATCCTTTACTCAGAGTAGTAAGGGCATGGAATGCCCTGCCTACAACAGTAGTAGACTCGCCAACTTTAAGGGCATTTAAATGGTCATTGGATAAACATATGGATGATAATGGAATAGTGTAGGTTAGATGGGCTTCAGATTGGTTTCACAGGTCGGCGCAACATCGAGGGCCGAAGGGCCTGTACTGCGCTGTAATGTTCTATGTTCTATGTTCTAACCACTGAGCCACCGTGCCGCCCATTACGTTAGTGATTTGAATATTATGACTTAATAGCTTGATCTTGTATGTCCAAGTTTGCAGGTGGACTAAATTATGATGCGTGGCAGTTTTTTGTCTGAAAGCAAGAAGTCACAAAGGAGGCTTGCTGACTTGTTGATTTTTCACTCCTCTTCCAAGTACAATAAGACGAGTAGGGCTCCGTAGCTATGTTGGTTAAGGCTAATTACTTTAGCATAGACTTTTCTCTGTCTATGCATTATTTATTTAAAGAAAATTGAGTTTGTACTTATAGAATGCTTTGTCTTTGCATTTCAATTTTTAATGAATATTTTGTTACGTAACTCTTTTTGAATGTTGTACCTGCAAAATAATTTATTCTCTCCTCCTAAGAATATGTAGACCGAATTGCAAATAGTAGTCTGGGGAATAAGAAAGACTCTCGCACCCAGTCTCATGCTGTGGGTGGGTGGGGAGTGATTGGCCTGTTTGAGGCATCATCACCCTTATCTTCACTGATCACTAGTACCAGCAGGCACCATTTTTGTTGATCTCTTATTTTGCTTCTGCAGCACCCACCATTCTGTTTGGGAGGATATTTCGGATGGGTTTCTCCCCCCCACCATCTGAAGAATTGATAGGGATCTATATGCAGCTCAGCTGTTTAACACTCCATGGGTGTCTGTTACTTAATATAAAGACTTCTTTCCACATCTGGGGAGGGAGGCCTGCCTTACAGGTGTGCCAGCCGGTCTGATTGGCCACCAGTTTTGTAGTCCCAGCAGTGATCACCTTTCAAGACCGGTCCTGCTGGGGTTATAAAGCCAACAGCCAATCAGACTGACTGACTTGGCAGATCTGTAAGGTAGGACTGATGCCGCTGGGATCAAAGTCAGAACCTAAAGATTATTTTGGATGTGTGACTTCAGGTCAGTCTGGGCAATTAATAAAACCTGGCTGACTGACGCAGTCTGGGGAAAGAGGGGCTGTGAAGAGTCAGGTTAGAGACGATAGAGGATGAGGATTAGATGGGGTGTAAGATCTTGTGGGGATTGCCTCCTGAAGGTGTAGGGAACCTCTGAAGTTCGTGCACCCCTCCCCTCCTCTCCTGTCCAACCACCAACCCACTCACTTAAAGTTGCTGGGCTACCAATCCATTAATTGCACAAATAAGAGCCACAGGTGGTCCAAAAATAGGTGGACCATACAACACCTCTGTCACCGTCCTAAAGTAGGAAATAAGCCAAGAGCCCAAAGCCTTCAGAGCTGCAGTTGGGGTCTTTAAAATTTCACTCTCTCCAGAATACTCTCAATTCCTATTCGTGTCTGACATTCTGCTCCTACTTCACACTTAGTAGTAGAGCCTTCTGTAATCTGCCGCTACTAGTGTTCCCACTAGTTTAGTTTTAAGCTGTTCATTAAAACACCTCATTTGACCAAGATAGATTTCTTTGTGTCTCAGGTTCAGATTGAGCTAGGAGATATAGGTAATTAGTGGTTTGATATTTTGACTTACTATTCCGAATCTCTCTATTTTAATTGTGGCAGAAAAATGGGTGCAACCTTTATTTGCTCTGAACAATTTCAACCCATTTAATGTTTTATGAATGTAATAACCATTCAGACGTAGTTATTGTTTTGAGTCAAGATTGTTGTCTTTTTTAATTGTCTATAGTGCTGTGAAACCAAATGTTTCATTTTGTGCTTCACAGAGCGCAGCTTATGGAAAGTAAAGATAGCAACAGCATATTTATATAATGTTATTAATGTAAAAATGTTCCCCAGCTTCTTTGAAGAGGCACAATAAGAAAGATAGTGGGTTGAAGTTGTTTATGGAAGTCAAGCTTTGAAGATATTATAACCTGGAATACTTTCATACATTGATGATCCTCCATGGTTGCAGTGTAACTCCAAAGGATATAGTTATTTAAATATGTAATAGTGTCTCCTAATAGTTGTGAACTTAATTTCTAATTGTCACAATATTTCATGGCCTGGTTTTGTTTGTTTAAAACAAACTCTCTACTGTTCTCTGATAACTTTTAAATATTCCATATTCATCTGCCAGGAATTTGTTTGACTAGAGGGAGTCGTCCCCTACCTGTCTTCATGCCCCGGTAACTCTGCTTAGTGGAGCATAAATCCTAGCATTCCCATAAATTTCAGGTGTATGTTACTTGAGTTACTATATCAGAGATCAAAACAACTACTGTTGTGTAACTAATGCTAAAGAGCTTTTTTGGCTTTTGTTCCATTTTGGGATCATGCAGCTATTATGGGATGTGGTAAACAAATCACTGGTAGCTAATTCTTAAGGCCTTTCCTGTTCTTTATTCCTGGAAAGATAATTATAAAACTTTTTTTCTGAGAACGTACTGTATGTGATCAAGCTTTTCTACTTGAAGCTTAAATTATTTTCAAACTGTTTTCATTAGTCGTGGTTTGTAGTTGAATAATGCAAACAGTAATCACGAAGGACGGCTTGATCGTAACATTTCTGTGATGCTGTGCACGAGTGTTAATTTAATAACAAATTATTTTGACCATTGTGGCTCAGCAGTGCAGTGTTACTCTTGGAAGTAGAGTATTCGGCGGCATGGTGGCTCAGTGGTTAGCACTGCTGCTCACAGCATCAGGGACCCGGGTTCGATTCCAGCCTGTGTTGAGTTTTCACATTCTCCCTGTGTCTGCATGGGTTTCTTCTTGGTGCTCCAGTTTCCTCCAACAATTCAAATCTGTGATGGTTAGGTGGATTGACCATGTTAAATTGCCTATAGTGTCCAGGGTTGAGTAGGCTAGGTGGATTAGCCACGGGAAATGCAGTGTTAAAGGGTTAGGTTAGGGGTGTGGGTCTGGGTAGGAAGCCGTTTGGAGGGTCTGTGTGGACTTGGTCGTCTGAAAGGTCTGCGTACACACTAGGGGATTCTATGATTCTGGTCATTGTTTTCACTAATAACAACCATACTATGTGCCCAGATCAGATTTGGAGTGTGTATCATGCAAAGTTAGTTGGAATAAAAATTGATGTTATACCTCAGCAGAGGTAGTCCAGACACACACAACTGTTTAGAACAAAAGTTATATGCTGTTATCGTCTATGAACCTTGTATATCTGGAAAAATAATGCTACTTATATGTTTGTGTCTATAAGTTTAGATTTATGTAGCAGTGAAAAAACAAGAGATTTTTATAGAAACAGGTCCATAGCTGTTTCTTTTGGCGGGGTGGTTGGAGGTTACTGCCTTAGCTTCTAGACGCAAGTTGAACTAGCTAGAAATGTGGTCAGTGCATTCTGGCTGTATGCTGGATTTGCATAAGATTTGACTTGATAGGGGACTGATATTTAAACTTTTTCTTGGAAATTAAAAGAAAATGATAATGGGAATAAATTAGTGCTAAAATCTCCTGTGGTGATATCCTGAGGTTAAAATAATTAATGACTAACAACATGGCTGTCTTCCTTTTGTGCCAGACATATTGTTGGTATGTAAATGTTTTATCCTCCAACGTAAAGAGTAGCCCCCGGCCCCCGATTTCTGTCAATCAATTTTTCTAGGGTTCTTTGGTGTCATGGTTTATCAAATGCAAATTACATTGCAGACAGGCAAACTCATCCATCTTCCTGGAATTCCTGTCTTCTGTCCATGTCAGTGTTCAGACCAATGCTGTAATAAGGTCTGGACCTGAATGTTGCTGGAGAAATTCAAACTGACCATTTGTAAGCAGTTTATTGGTTTGAGGTTGTCAGGTTATGATCATGGCTAATTACTACTTCTATCATATACAGATGTTAGAGCGTTGGTCTTTTAGGGCAATAATTGACTAGATTGTAATTATTTAAAAATAGGACATGATGAGTGAGAAGGTGAGAGGATGTAATGTATTAGACATTAAATATTGAGGTATATGAAATTCTAGGAAAGTACCATGTCCTGTGATATCCCATGCATCTTCCAATCATTTCTCATCAAGCATTTGTCAAAAATGACTTAACTGTCAAACTGGGAAACTAATTCCAGACACTCACCACCTTCTGGGCGAAAAACATTGCCTTTTGTCTCCTCTAATCCTTTTACCAATCACCTTAAATCTGTGTCCCTTGATAACTTACCTCTCTATTAAGGGAAACAGGTCTTTCCTGTCTACAAGCTCCTTGTTATTTTGCACACCTCAATTAAGTTGCCAGTCCGTTTCCTCTTGTTCTAATGAAAAGAACCCTCTCCTATCTTTGCTCCATAGATGAAATTTTCAAGCCCAGGCAACATTCTTGTAAATCACCACTACTCTGTCTGTATTATTATGTCCTTCCTGTAATGTGACCAGAACTGTATATGAAACTCCAGCTGTGGCTAACTAATGACTTTTGTTCCTGCATTTGTATTCAGTACCTTGCATCATGAAGTAAAACAGCCGTATGTCGTCTTTACCACTTTACATCAGTATCATGCCACCATCAGGGACGTATGAACATGCATTCCAAGTCTCTAACTTCCTTTATCCTGAACGTGAACACTGAAGGAGGAGCGAAGCTCCAAAAGCTTGCGTTTTCAAATAAACCTGCTGGACTTTAACCTGGTGTCGTGTGATTTCTGACCTTGTCCACTCCAATACAACACCAACATCTCCACATTATTCCTCTATCCCTGTCCGTACTCTCCAATTCCCTTTCTTTGTTGGATCTCCCCAAGTGCACAATCTTGCACTTCTCTGGACTGAATTCCACTTGCCATTTTTCTGCCTACTTCAACCAATTCAGTGACACTTTATTGCAGTCAACAGCCAACATTTTCATAATTTTGCTGCAGACACTTCTTGTGTATTCTTCAAAGTGCCATCCACATTCAAGACTAAATCATTAATATATGTCACAAATGTCAAGTAACCCAACCCTAAGCACTGTGGAACGCACTGGAAATTATTTTCCATTTACAAAAACATCTGTTGACGATTAATTTTTTTTTTCTTGCCACTTAGCCAACTTTGGATCCAGCTTGCCACGTTCCCCGGTGTCCTAGTCTGCCACATGGGACCTTATCAAATACCTTGCCAAAATCCATGTAGAGAACATCCACTGCACTTTCCTTATCAATCCTCCCTCAAAAAATTCAATTAAGCTAACTGAGCTACTGTCTTGTAGTTCTGCCAGCCAATCCAGTTGGTTTGAGTGATAGCCACTGCTAGGCCTATAGGCACTTATAAAGAGGAGGAACAAATGGAGCTAAGTTTGGGATTTTGGCAGGGTCTGACTGGCTAGACACCCCAGTGATGAAAGTGGTGGGGCAAGTGTAAAAGGGCATAGCATGACCTTTGGGAAAGATGGGGGAATGCCTCTGGTGGGCACAGGGGGCACTCAAAGGAGGCACCCAAGTCCCATAAGTACCTCAGCTGACCAAAGACCAAGCAAGCATCGAAATGCCTCCCCCAGATTCCCCCACCTTGTAAAATAAGAGACAGGGCCAATCGACAGAGTGGGTGGCAGATAAGCTGCGCGTTGCATTTCATAAGCTCTGCCTTCAAACTTATTAGTAGGTGAAACAGTAAAATTCCCCTTGGGGCAGTAGTGTTTCAGTGAACATACAGTGCAAAGAACAAGGATGTCCGTGGCAGAACTGAATCCAAGCAGATATCTCATGTTGAGCCCTTTTATTGAGCAAAGGAAAGTTTGTTTTATATTTTTTTTTTTTTTTTTTTTTTTTTTAATAAAAAACTACCTCCCAAAACCCACTCCATCTTGTCTATATCCAATTGTGCTTGTAAATGCTACAAAGAATTAGGCCTTCTTGGAAAAACACAGAAACTTGGTGAAATTGAATAGTGAATCAGTACTGTGATTTGGGAAGTACAAAAGTACACAACTTGCAAGCCAGGTGAAAATTCCACCCTTCGCATTCCTTTGGATGTTTCCTCAGCTTCAGTCCGTGTTCAATGTACGTGGTGATTCATTACAATTACTTACCGTGGCACTCTTCATCCTAAGTAAGAGATGAAGGTGTATTTTGTGAAGATTTACTGGATATATTCTAACAAAGCCATACAGCAGGTCTGGAATGCCATCCAAGCTGATTCTGTTGCACGCACTTATGGTTGAAGCAGAAGTACATGTTTCTAACAGCCTCAAGTTCTGTCATAACAAGAATATTTATAAACTTGCAGGATTTGTTGTGACTTCAGTGGTGTTTTATGTGTTTGTTTCGGCATCTCTCCTGCTGTGTCAGATATTTGTGGTTTCTTCTAATACTGAACAATTTTTTTTCGTAAAATGATTCAGACTTGTGTAGTTTCTCTGGTAACAATATTTGCTGGCATTCCTGATATATATCACTGTGCATTTGTGAATAATTTGTACTTCAGTCTCCCAATCTTGATGTTTGATAACTCCTTCACAATTTTTTCTAATGTATACAGATTACAGCATTCATCTAAAATTCTGCTCTGACAATTGAATGAAATAAAAACGGAGGTTTAGATCTTAGAATTTGTTTCTTTAAAAAAATTATCTAAAACTTTAACCCCAGTTGTTTCTTAATGTTAAGATAAACCAAAGTGTTTGAAGCTGAGGCCTATTCTTTGCAAGTAGCCGTGCATTAGGCTAACAGCAGCAAAATTCTCTGATCAAATATTTATGTATTTATTTGTTTGTTGGCGGGAAATAGCTCTTTTTTAGTATGTGCAGTATGCCATAGTGAGATACTCCTATTTGGGAACCAGTGCTTGTTGGCATTACTTGCTGGTAGACCTGGAGAAGGCAAATGAAATTTGCACAGTTTGGAGATGCAAGATGTGATTTCGTGATTTTTTTCTTTGCCTTAATCTTTTTCCTCCCCTCCCACAAGTTTGTGGTTTTAACAAATTGCCCTTTATACAGCATAAAGTGATATTTAAATATGCATTCTTAGCCTATAAACCTGTAAAGTCCTTCTCGCAAACATTTGGGAACTTTTGCCAAAAATTACAAGAGCTGTCACACAGACAATTTGAGCAACAGTCTGAGGTTGTCTTATTCAATGATTCATCCCTTACTCCTGATATCCCATATTTCTCCTTCACCATTCCTGGTAGGTCTTACCACATCACCAAGACGTACTAATCAAAGATGGCTACGCAGAGATATATAGCCAGGAGGAAATGGTTCTGGAAGCCCTTAATATTGACTTGGGATGCAATAAAGTGAGGCCAAACACAGGAAAGAAAAGCTCCTGATAATACCATTTGTTGTTTTCCTTTAACTGATTAATCAGTATTCCACGTGGAGCACCACTTGGAAGAAGTACAGAGGGCAATAAGACTTGAGCTGTAGCTTGCAGCATATCTACTGACCAAATTCACCAAGTCCTGAAGGATATAGCTGCCAGACTGGGCCAGCAACAGATGGTTAGGCAACACAAGCAGCAAAAACTTACTTGAGATAACAAGGTGTAGAGCTGGATGAACAAGGCAGGCCAAACAGCATCATAGATGCTGCTTGGCCTGCTATGTTCATCCAGCTCTACACCTTGTTATCTCGGATTCTCCAGCATCTGCAGTTGCTATTATCTCTGATACAAAAACCTACTTGACTTTGTTTTTAACAGTTGCCCATCATTAACTGCTCAGAGAGTAATGAGTTTTCCCCAATATCAATGATTTCATGGCTATTATTAGACTCTTAATCCCAGATGTTTTAAATTGAACTTAAATTCCATCATCAGCTATAGAGGGATTCAAACCTGGGTTCCTATAACAATTTTTGGGTCACTGGACTAATAGTCTAGAGATAATTACCACAAGGCCATCACTTCCTCTTCAGCTGCTTCATCAATAACCTTCCTTCTATCATTAGACTGGGTGTGGAGACATTCACTGATGACTGCACATGGGTCAATTGTGGCAAAGATGGGGGGTGGGTGGGGGTTGGTCGTGGTGGTGGGGAGCGGTTCTTCACCTCTTAATTTCAGATTCTAGTGTTAGACCTTACTGTCACTGTGTAAATTTTGGGATACCAAATACAGATTGGATGATTACTTTCTGACCATCCTGCGAGTGTGACCCTGAACTCTAGTTATTCACCACATTAATTCTCTGTACCTTTCCACTCTGACTGTCTGCTCTCAGCCTCCTATGCCTTTCTAGTCAAGCTCAGAGAAAGCTTGACAGCTTCTCATTGGCACTTTAGAACCATAGACTCAATATAGGGTTCAATAATTTCAGATCATAATTATTGCTCCTATTCTTTTGTATTGCAGGAAGTGGCAATTATTCTGTAGTTCCCATTGGCCCTTCTTATTTCTTGACCAATTCCTATCTCTCTTCGATTTGCAACAATTATCCCTTTCATTATTTTGGTCATTCCAACCGTCCTTCCCATCACAAACTTTTCTGTTTGTTCCTTTATTCCCTCCTTCACTACTTCTGAACTTACTTAAAACTTGTTACATCCATAACATCTTCCAATTTTGACAAAAGTTCACTAACCTGAAACATTAACTGTGTTCATGTCTCCACAGGCCCTGCCAAATCTGAAGTATTTATGGAATTTACCGTTTGTGTTGTATATTTAAGTAACAGATTTGTCTATCATACTGATTTAACTAAATATAAATAACAGACTGATTCTTGACCAAGCGATTTTTGCACGTGTGAGGTGTTGAACCTTTAATATCCTAAAGATTGCTTTAAGCATATTAAATCTCATGGAAATTATTGTTCATATTTATAATCTGTTTACTGGTCTTAGAAGAATGTTTAATGATGTATGTTTGTGTTTTTCAGGGTAACACCTGTTTGATGCCTGTCGCTGACCCAGAAGCTCCTGGTGACTCAGAACCCGAAGTTAAAATAAATACTGTGACCAGTTCTCTCTCAGTACAGGAGTACTTTGCCAATAGGTTGGCACAACTTAAAGCAGGGCATGAAATCCATCAAGCTTGTGCTACTCAGGACCTTACAGGAGATGATATGAGTTCAATTAAAGAAGTAAAAAAGAAGAGGAAAAAATGTAGCAGAAGAGATGCCAGCGGGGCTTACAACTTTGAGAAACAGCCCATACTGACAAAGCAAGCCAAAAATGAAGAGTGTGTGGAGATAAATAATGATCTGATGGAAGATAGTCCAGTTAAGGAAAATTGCCAAACTAAAAAGTCTAAAAAAAATAGTGCAAAACATTTGGTGGTGTTCAATCAAAAAATATGTCCTTTAGGAGAAGTTGAATCAGAGGAAATTCCAGTTGAACAGCACCCAACGGTCAGTGAGTCATCAGAGAAGCAAAATGAGCAGGTATGGAGAGAGGATAAGGACCAGCAGAAGAAGATTAAGAAGCTGCCATATGCAGGTCATGATGAGATTTCTCAATCCTATCGTGAATCAACAGAAAGAAGGAAGAAGAAAAAAAAGAAACAGAAGCATTGAGGCTTGCAGAAACTGTTGTGCATATTTCTTATTGAAAACCATCCGAATGAATTATGCAACAAGATAAAATGGTCTTAATGCAACTGCTGTTCTTAGCTAAGCTGAGGCAGCAAGTTTGATAATGGAGAATCGAACGGTTAAAGCAAAGTGTTTAAAATCAAGTTACAACATTTTCTTTTAAATGCATAAAATAAAATTTGTAAACATATTTTGGATATGAAGAACTGACCATCCATTCATTCATTCACAGTTTGCAATTTCAGGAACCTTTTCTAACTATTGTTCTACATTTTTAGTCCTGAATTGAGTGCATATGCTTTTGAAACAGGAGGAAGCCATTGGGCCAAACAAGCCCCTCCCAACTAAATTTGGTTTAATAAAAACCAAATGAACTGCGAATGCTGTAAATCGGGAACCAAAACAGAAATTGCTGGAAAAGTTCTGAGGAAGGGTCACCAGACCCAAAACATTAACTGATTTTTTTTTTTTCTTCTCAGATGCTGCCAGACCTGCTGAGCTTTTCCAGCAATTTCTCACCATCCTGGTTGTGAAGTATATCACCGTTCCTTCAGCATGGCT
>JAHRHZ010000073.1:25156887-25225061 GCA_024137785.1 Ginglymostoma cirratum
AGCCATGCTGAAGGAACGGTGATATACTTCACAACCAGGATGGTGAGTGGCTTGGAGGGGATCCTGCAGGTCGTGCAGTCCTAAGGAGCATTGGTGAGTTTCTGCAGTGCCTCTTGTAAATGGTACACAGTGAAAATCAGTGGTGGAGGGAGTGAATGTTTGTGAATATGGTGCCAATCAAGTGCACTTCTTTTTTTTCTGGATGATGTCAAGCTTCTTGAGTGTTGGAGCCAGGTGAGTGGGGATTATTCCATCTACTTTAACTTGTCCTTTTTGAACCAGCTTTGGGTGTCAGGAGGAGAGTTACTCACTGCAGATTTCCTAACCTTTGACCTGCTCTTGTAGCCACAGTGTTTATATGCTATTCCATTTCAGCTCTGGACAATGGTAACCACTAGAATATTGATAATGAGGGAACTTAGTAATGGTAATGCCACTGAATGTCATGGGTGATTTAGATTCTCTTGTGTTGGAAATAGTCACTGACTGGCACTTGTTGTGAATGTCACTTACCACTTGTCAGCCCAAACCTGGGTATTATCTAGGTTTTCCTGCATTTAGACATAATACTATATAAGTGTATTTTCTTCTTTTCACAAACAGACATTTGCCTTTTAAATAATAAACATATTATCGGACATTCTCTCGGAATCTTTTCTGCCTGAAATACAAAGCAGAAACTCTGCTGCCACTATTTTCTGACCCATTGCTTTAAATGGTATTTAAATTTCCAAATTGTATTCCAACATATGAAGCTCCTAGATGAGACCACAAAGTTAGTAAATGATCCATTATATTTGTTAATTTCAGTGATCTCTCCGGTAACTTAATCTAGTTATACTATTTATTTTAAATATTTTACTCCTTTTTCCTTTTCAAAAATGTTTGGTTCATCTGTTTATGCCCAAATAATATTGGAATTAATATAATGTCTGTATTTGAAGAAGTGAAACCAAACTTATAGTGATGGCAGCAGTACAAAAATATTTTTAATAATGCCCTGTTTAATTTTTACATGAGGATATTTCAATGATTCCTAAATTGACGGATAAGTAAAGTTGGTCGAAGAATTAGAATTTCTCTGGGGTACAGGCTGAAGATCTCTGACTGTGACATTTTTAGGCTTGAACATCATTGTGATCCATTGTTGAGCAGTGGCAAAAGTTGGGAAGGAGAAGACCTATGATATTAGGGGGTTAGAGGAGTCATCCATTGCTGCCTCAGGGCATTCAAACCCAAACTTTCTGTTTGAGTCCTGACTTGGGGCCCTGACCGCCACTTTGCAAAGCCCTGACCTGACAGAATTCATAATACAACAACATAAAAGACCCACAATGGTTGGAAGGCCTAATTGCAACGTATCAGTTGTACTCAGGAAGGATATATAAATGTGCACATGGAAATTTTTAACGGTAAAAAGATGGCACCAGTATGTGAAAGAACATAACTGGCGATTTGATATTGTGGGCAGGCAATGTGTGCAACTGGAAAAGTTTTGATTGTCCACATTTTATAGTCACCTTTAAAGGGCTGATAATAATGCCTAATTCTGAAAAATTTACCCATAAAGTTATATTGTATCTGTTGTGTTGATTTCCCTAAACTACTTTATCTAGAGGGAAATCTTTGACATTCAGTGACAGTGAAGCAGACTAATGAATTAATCAGTTTCCAGTTTGACTTGGAAATATATCACTGTCACAGGGTCAAAATCCTGGGTCTACCCACAGCATATGGACTGCAGCCATCCAAAAAGGCAGCTCACCACCACCACCTTCTCAAGGGCAACTAGTGATAGACAGTAAATGCTGGCCAGCCAGCAACGCCCACGAGAGGATAAGAAAAAGTTGGAGGATTTCTCACCACAAACCAGCAAGGATAAAAGACAAACAATATAGTGTGGATACTGGAAATCAGAAATGAAAACAAAAATTCTAGAAGTATTCTGCTGGCTGCAGCCGGGGAAATGAATGTAAACTTTTCAGGTTGGAAGTTCTGGTTATCATATACTTTTAAATTGTTCTCCAAATGACTATAAGACATAACAGCAGAAATTAGGCCATTCAGTCCATCGAGTCTGCTCCACCATTCAATGATGGCTGATAAGTTTCTCAACCCCATTATCCCACTTTCTCCTCGTAACCCTTGATCTCCTTGACAATCAAGAACCTATCTATCTACGTCTTAAATATAGTCCGTGACGTGGCCTCCACAGCCTTCTATGGCAGTGAATTCCATAGTTTCACCATTCTCTGGCTAAAGATGTTTCTCCTTATCTTTGTTGTAAAAGGTCTTCCCTTTACTCTAAGGCTGTGCCTTCGGGTCCTAGTCTCTCTTAACAATGGAAACATCTTCCTAACATCCACTCTCTCCAGGCCATTCAGTATTCTCTAAGTTTCAATTGGATCCCCCCTTATCCTTCCAAACTCCAAGTATAGACCCAGAGTCCTCAAACGTTTCTCATATGTTAAGTTTTTCATTCCTGGGACCATTCTCATGAACCTGCTCCAGGGCCAGTATATCTTCCCTGAGATATGGTGCCTGAAACTGCTCACAATACTCCAAATGTGGCCTGTCCAGAGCCTTTGAGCCTCAGAAGTACACCCCTGCTCTTATATTCAAGTCCTCTCAAAATAAATAAATGCTTGGGATTAAAGCAGAAGCTGAAATTGAAAGCAAAGTTTTAAGCAAGTATTTTGTATTATTTTCAAAATCTATAGAGTTACCAATGATTAGAGTCAATGAAGCTCCAGACTTCTAAAATTAGATTTCAAGGCCACAGAGGTTCTTTATTACTGATGTAGGGCGCTATTTAAATTACGTCTCCTTCAACGATACTTTTTCAGTGAGAACAAAGAATAAAAAGTTAAAGATTCATGTCAAGTCACTGAGTTTGTTGCTTGTATCTGTGAAAAGTGCAATAGCACACTCTGTAGAATAACAAAATTGCTGACAGCCATTCCTGCATTTAACTGTATATATACAGATGTTGAAATTTTCTGCCAGATTTGTGCAATGGTGGTAGTGAATGTTGACTTGTTGTTACTGTCACAAATCCCAGGCCAAAGTAGATGTATTTATGAAAAATGAGGGAGCCCCTCATAATGGCTCATGTGTTGCTTTGCTTGCCCCTAATTTATGCATTATGAATAACCATTGTCAAAATCTTTGAAAAAGCTTGAAAGTTTCTGGGTTGGTGGTTTGCACCCTCCGTCAACTTGATCAATTGGAAATCCCATCTGACATTACTCCAATGCAGATCAGGAACATTTAGATTCAATCCATGGAATCTGTGCAGGTAGCTGATCTCATTTCAGAAGTTATATTCAAGAACACAGATACACCAAAATGACATGAAACAACCTTCACACTGACCTTTGTCTTCCTTAATTGTGTTTCTCCAATTGTTTTCTCAAGAGATTTCACTGATATAACATGAACTATTTTGAAGAAAGAAATATTCTAACCTCAGTCTTGTATTAAGTCTTCCAGATTTTGTATTATTACTTGTGTTTGATGATGACATTGAGGACAAGCTTTCTGTCTTGTTCAGAGGTATTTTTATTTGCTGGCCAATCAGGGTGCTAAGGTTTTGGAGTAGATTTGTAGCCCCAGGTTGTGGGTGTTGAGGTTGGTTGGCTCGCCGAGCTGGTTTGTTCTGCAGACGTTTCGTTACCATGCTTGGTAACATCCTCAGTGCAGCCTCTGATGAAGCGTCAGTGTGTTTTCCCGCCTGGCTTTTAAACTCTGGGGTCCATTGCGATGGATTGCCTCACTTCCGGGTTTCCTCCGTAGTGGAACGTATATGGGGTCGAGTTCAGTGTGTTTATTAATAGCCTGCTTCGTGGAGTGCTATGCTTCCAGGAATTCTCCTGCTTGTCTCTGCCTAGTGTGTCCCAGGATCTTGGTGTTGTCCCAGTCCAAGTCGTGGTTCTCCTTGTCCATGTGGATTGAGATGAGTGAGTATTGGTCGTGTCTTTTTGTAGCCAGTTGGTGTTCATGTACTCTTGTTGTTAGTTTCCTTCCTGTTTGTCCGATGTAGTGTTTCTCGCAGTCTCTGCAGGGGATCTTGTAGATGACATTGGTCCTGTCCATGGCGGGGAGTGGGTCTTTAGTTCGGGTGATCACTTGTCGTACGCTTCATCAAAGGCTGCACTGAGGATGTTACCAAGCACGGTAACGAAACGTCTGCGGAACAACAAAAGCAGCTTGGCGAGTCAACCAACCTCAACAATCAGGATGCTACTTACCAAAATTTAACATAGAAATTTCCAAAAATAAATATTATACCTTAGATACAATGTCCACTGGCCAGACAGTTGTTGTTCCAGCAGATGAGAGTTACACGTGAGGATCCTAAGGAACCTTTACTGAAAAGAACAAATGCTGGAGATCACAGTGGGCCAGACTCTGCATGGAGAGACACTAAGCTAATATTTTGAGTCTGGATGACTGTTCATCAGAGCTGAAGTGAAGTGTGGAGGGTGCAGCATTTATGCTATAGTTGAGGTGGGGTTGTGTGGGGGTGGTGAGGTGTAAAGTGCTGGTGGAGAAAAGATGATAGTTCAGATAAAGTGATTGGAATGTGAGAATGGCAGAACAATGATGTGTTTAACTGCCAGAGTTGACAGAGCAGAAAGTCCCACTAGTTTGGGGGGGATGGGAGAGAGGACATGGTGACAGAGAATGTAAGAAGTAAAGCTAAAAGAGAGGAAAGAAAGGGGAGTTAGTGCACAATTTGAAGGTGTGAATTCAGTATCAAGTCCAGAAGGCTGTGAAGTGTCTAGTCTGAAGATGAGATGTTGTTCCTCCAGCTGCGCTGTGATTCGCTGGAACATGCTGAAGACAGACGTGGGCAAATGAGAAGGCCACTGCATTAAAATGACCAGCTATGGTAAGGTCGGTGTCATGCTTGCGCGCGGACTGGAGGTGTTCCGCAAAATGGCCACCTGGTCTGCATTTGGTTTCTCCAACGTGGAATCAGCCACATTGGGTGCAGTAAATACAATGCACAAGATTGGAGGAGGTACAGGTGAAATGCTGCTTCACCTGGAAAGGCTGTTTAGGCCCTTGGATAGTGTGCAGGGAGGAGGTGAAAGGGGCAAGAGTTGCATCTTCTGTCGTTACATGGGAAGATGGTGTTGGTGGTCATGGAATGGACTAGGGTGTAATTGACTCACCCTCTCTCAAAGCTGTGCTGGTCTCCAGTTTCACTTCATCCTTTGCCTCATCCGTCACCTCAACAAAAGACTTTTTCTGCCTCTTATGGACATCAAGGTGTGCAAGCTCCAGCAATGTATGGACTCCCAACATCTGTCCTGCAGACTATCCCTTAGCATCCACCCGTTTCCAGCCCCCAGATGCCATCACTTTCTGTCCCCCTAAGCCACTCCCCCCAACCCAGCCCTTGCCAGGTTTTTACTGTAACTCCTGACCTTCCCCTCTCTAAGGCTGAAGAATTCTTTGGCAAAGAATGTAGCTTCATACCCTTACGTTCCTTCCTTAATGAATTTCACGTTTGCCATGACGTTGAACTGTTTTCTTTCTGCTGCCTCCATCTCCGTGCTCACTTCTTTGGGCAGGATTCACCCCTCCCTTCTGCTGATTCTTTCATCCGCCTCCAGTATTCACCCTCCATTTGGACACCTCCCTCTGGCCTCTTATCTGCTCTCAATCTCATCATTGAAAACTGCTGATATAACAAGGTGTGGAGCTGGATGAACACAGGCCAAGCAGCATCATAGGAGCAGGAAAGCTTGCCATTTCAGGCTTAGCCCCTTCATCAGAAAATATTACACTCCTTGGAAAATCTGACCCATTGTTCATTTCCTGAGTTAGTTACAAATATTACAAACTAAAAATCAAAATGTACCAGTGGGTAGGCAATAACATGATACAGTGAAAATCGAGCATTTAATGTCATTTCTTCACTGCTTTTGCAAATATTCTTTGTCACCTCCAAGAATTTAGAGGAATTATTCTTATGCTAATATTTCCTGATGGCAGAAACATATTTAGCAAACTAGGAATTTAAAGACAATAACAGTAGAATAAGCAGAAATGAAAGTACTGATTAATGGTAACAATACAGTTTTGGAGAAAAAAATCCTAAATTGGTTTATGCACTTGAATGTTGAAGGGTTTCTTTTGCAATTAAGTGGATAAAGGTGAATTAATTCATAAAATAGTTTCATGAACCAGAGCAGAAGATTTGATTGTGGTTTTAAAACCTATGACAGAACTTTATTAGTAACATGTCATTCCTGCTGCAGGTACACATGGATGACAAAAGACAGACCTAATCAAACAGAGAGACTGTGCATCATGGCTGTAACCTTCCTGCCCAATCTCATTGCTATTAACATACGACTTATCAAGAATACAAAGCTGGGATGGTGTCTTTTCAATTTTAAATTTCACTTTGTTAGTTTTACATTATTCACATGCATCATCATTATTTGTTGAGTTTAGCTTAAAGGGTTTAATATACTGGCATGAGTCATGGTTGACACACGCTGATGATAACAGGAGAATTAGGGACATTTCTATATTGTGGAAAAGAAAGCACCTTGTTGTGTTTTGGATATTTATATTAATGTTTGTTTCTGTATTCACTGCTGAGACATGGCTGGCCCTCACATCTACTCTGTTGCAAAAAATTTTGTCCAAGGTCATTCTCACATTCTACAATTCAACTGTTCCCAGAGAATCAGTCAGTGAGAATAATTGAAATATTGGACATGGACTCTGAGCCCTATAAGGATGATGCCATGTGACACCCTAAGGTGGCACTACATTTCAACAGTTGCTGATGTTTAGGATCCTTATTTTCTTAGCTTGACTGTCCACAGCACCAAACCTACAATGCCAGGCTCTTTTGGCCTTTTTGAGCCTACTCTACCATTCATTATGATTGTAGCTGATCATCCAACTTAAATCCTTGATCCTACTACCCCCCTGCCCCAAAAATCCTTTGATGCTTGTAGCCCAAAGTGCTTTATTCACTTTCTTGAAATCATGCAATATTTTGGCCTAGACTGCTTTCTTTGGTAGTGAATTCCACAGGCTCACCACTTTCTGGATGAAGCAATTTCTCCTCATCTCCTTTCTTAATGTTTTACCCATACTCTTGGATCGTAACCCCTAGTTCTTGACTCCCCTCCATTGGAACATCCTTCCTGCATCTACCCTGTCTGGTCCTATTATAATTTTATAGGTTTGTATGAGATTGTTCTTCATTTGTTTGAACGCCAGCAAATATAGTCTTACCTGATTCAACCCATCATCATGCATCAAACCTAACCCCGCAAGATTCAGTCTGGTAAACCTTTGCTGCACTTCCTCCAGCAAGAACATACTTCAGACAAAGAGACCAAAACTACCCACAATATTCCAGGTGTAGCCTCACCAATGCCCAGTATAACTGCAGCAAGGCATCCTTGTTCCTGTAGGAAAGGAGTAGTCAATGTTCTGGGTATAACCCTTCTTCAGGACTTAATGTGGAGTTAGAGGGAGCTGCAGATAAAGAGATGGGAGAAGGGGTGGAGGCAGAATGGTAGTGATAGGTGGACACTGGTAGTAGTTCACGCCACACTCCCCACCAACCACTCCAATCCACCTGGTACCTTCCCCTGTATCTGTAAAAGATGCAACAACTGCACACACACCACCTCCCTCACCTCCATTCAGGGCCTTAAACAGTCCTTCCAAGTGAGACAGAGCTTCACATGCATCTCCTCTAACCTAGCCTATTGCACCTGGTGCTGCTATGTGGTCTTCTTTCTGTTGGTGAGACCAAACGTAGACTTAGGTGACTGTTTCACCAAGCACCTTCACCTGGCCCGTAATGGCCAGTCTAACCTCCCAGTGACTGCCCATTTCAATTTCCCATCCCACTCCCCCTCCAACATGTCTATCCTTAGCCTCTTCCAGTGTCGCAGTGACTCGCAAAGCAAATTTGATGAACAACACCTTATCTTCCGTCTGGCCACCCTACAGCCTGGAGGACTCAACATTGAGTTCTCCAATTTCAAATAACCTTCCCACCCATTCTCCAGCTCCCCTTCTAGCCCACCACCTCTCTTCCATTCCACCTTCTGCAGCCTCCCTTCCAGCCACCAACTGGATTCATCCCTCGCATTGACCAACCAGATCGTACCTACTATCAGCGTCCACCTATCGCCACCATTCCGTCTCTACCCCTCTCTTTATCTGCAGCACCCTCTAACCCGGAACCAGCCCTGAAGAAGAGTAATAACCAGAAACTTTGACTGCTCCTTTCCTCCAGACGCTGCCTGGCTTGCTGTATTCTTCCAGCCTCCTGTTTGTCTACTTTGGATTCCAGCATCTGCAGTTTTTTCTGTCTCTAATCCTTGATCCTGTACTCAAATCTTGTCTCACAACCTCACACTTATTCCAAATTATGCTACATCTGCCATGCATTTCTCTTCCATCCTCATATGATCTCCATCCGATCCAACATACCACGTAAAAACTGAAACAACTGTGGATGCTTCAAATCAGAAACAAAAACAGAAATTGTTGGAAAAGCTCAGCAAGTCTGATAGCATCTGTAGAGAGAAACCAAAGTTAAAGTTTCGGAACCAGACCCTTCCTTAGAACTGCTGGTAGCTAGGAAAAAGTTTATTTTTTTTTATGCAGGATGTAGGGGGAGGGGTACGGGGTCAATGAAAGGCAGAGATAGAACCAAAAAGAGAAGAACAATTGAACAGACAAGGGGTTCTGAAGAAGGTCACCGGACCCGAAACATTAATTCTGATTTTTTTTCTTCACAGATGCTGCCAGACCTGCTGAGCTTTTCCAGCATCTTCTGTTTTTGAACAGACAAGGGAGTGGGTAATGATCAGCCTAGGAGAATGAATGACTACTAATGGGGACAATTAGTGGCCAACAATGGATTGTGTGTAATAGCAGACCATATAATAACAAGGCCTGGTGTGTGTGATTTGGGAGAAGTCTCCTCAAACCCTAAAATTGTGGAACTCAATATTGAGTCCAAAAGGCTGTAAAATTTCCAAGCAGAACTTGAGGTGCAGTTATTCAGGCTTATGCTGACCTGCACTGTAGCAAGCCTGAGACAGAGATGTTGGTCAGGGAACAAGGTAGTGTGTTGAAGTGGCAGGCAGCTGGAAGCTCAATGTCATTTTTGCTAGCAGTGTGTAGGCATTCTGCAAAAGGATAATCTGCTCTACGTTTTGTTTACCCAACACAAAAGAGACCACGTGTGAGAAATGAATGCAGTAGACTAGATTGATGATATTCAGGAAAAGTGCTGCACCACCTGGAAGGTGTGTTTGGGCCCTTGGATACTGAGGAAGGATGAAGTAAATGGGCAGATGCTACACCTTCTGCAAGGTAAGGTGTCATGAGGCTCTGGGGGATGGTAGGAGTGAAGGAGGAATGGATCAGGGTATACCAGAGGGAACGGTCCTTGCAGACGGCTGACAGTGGAGGGGAGGGGAATGAAATATATGCCTGGTGATGGTATCCCACTGCAAGTGGCAGAAATGGCAGCTAATGATGCTCTGAATGTGGATGCTGGTGGGATGGTAAGTGAGGACAAGGGGGACCCTAGCATTATTGTGGGAGAGAATAGAAGAGGTGAGTGCTGAAGTGCGAGAAATGGGTCTGACCTGGCTGAAGGCACTATCGATTTCACTGCTGGGGGATCCTTGGTTGAGGAAGAAGGCCCCCTTCTCAAAGTTAGTATCATAAGAACAGATGAAATGGAGTCGGAGGAACTGGGAGAATGGAATAGAGTCTTTACAGGAAGGATGAAGACTCCAGGTAACTGTGGGAGTTGGTTGATTAGTAGTGGATATTGGTGGCCAGCCTATCCCAATAAATGGAAACAGATGTTGAAGAAGGGGAGGGAGGAGTCAGATGAACCAGGTGAAGTTGAGAGCGGAGTGGAAATTGGAAGCAAGATTTGATAAACTTTTCCAGTTCTGAATGAGAGAGGGAAGTAGCACTGATAGTACATGTGGCCATCCCTCTGACCTGATAATATGTTAGAAGAGTTAAAAGAGAAGTTGTTTGGAGTGAGGACAAACTTGGCTAGGCTGAGGAGGATAGTGGTTTATGTGTACGGTTCAGGCGTTTCTCCATTTAAAAAGTCCTGAGACCATCCTGATGGGTGATGGATGTGTAAAGGGATTACACATCCATTACAAATCTTCTCCAAAACCTTAGAGGATTGCACATCCATGATAAAGAGGGGGCTGGAGCCCACAAACTACAATATACAAACCAACAATATATAATGCCCTCCTTACTATGCCATTTTCACCCTTCCCATCCCATCCTGCTTGTACTGTTACCGCCTAATGCTAAACCATCTCCCGTTGTTATTCCATGCTATTACCCAATCTCTATTCAGTTACCTCTTTCTGATGCTGCTCCATCTCCATTTCCATGCTTTAACTGAGTCTTCGCACCACCCCTATCCTCATGCTGTCTCCAGGCCTTTTCCCCGATCGTAATGCACCTACCCTACTTCCATTTGATCGTATTGTGTTGTCATCCAGTCCTAAAATCCTACTAGCTGGACTCACTTTGTTGTTGCCCTCCCCTTACTTTCTACCGCTTTGTTGTCCTAACCTGAAGTCATGGATCTTTACAGCACAAAATAAAGATCTTTCAGATGGTCATCAAGCACCTACTTATTCCAATTCCACATTCTTCCATTTGGCTCATGGCATTGAATGCTATGGTATTTTAGGTGTTCACCTACTATTTCTTAAATGTCTTACCCATCCTGCAGCCTAAAAAGACCGATGGACATGCACATCAAGGTCTCTTTGATCATTTGTACTTCTGAGGGACCAACCATTTATTGTATATTCCCTTGTCTTGTTAGTGCTCAAGATGTATGTTCTGAACTTTTCAGGATTAAATTCCATTTGCTGTTGTCCTGCCCATATTTGACCAGTCCATCAATATTGTCCTATCGTCTAAATCTTTCCACCTCATTACTTACCACACCACCAATTTTCATGTCATCTGTAAACTTACTGATCATTCCTACGTACATGTTTAGTTAATTAATGTATACAACAAATAGGAAGGAGGCCAGCACTGAACGCCACAGTTTACCACTGTACATAGTTTTCCAGTCACAGAAACAGCCTTCAACTATCACCTTCGGCCACCAAGTCAATTTTGGATCCAATGTGCCACATTTCACTGGGTTTTTCTTGATCAGTTTTGCATGCAATGTCTTGTCAAAAGACCTTACTAAACACAAGTAGACTACATCTACTGTGCTACCCTGATCTATATACTTAGTTACTTCCTTGATGAATTAAGTCAAATTTGTTGCACATGATCTCCGACTCACAAAGTCATACTATTTTTGATTAATCTTAACCCTTGTCTCTTTAAGTGGAGATTAATTCTGTCCTTCAAAATTTTTTTCAATTATTTCCCTACCACTAATGTTAGGTTTGCTGGCCTGTAGTTTCCTGGTTTGTTCTTACCACCTTGAATAATAGCTGCCCTTCAATTCTCTGGCAACCTCTCCTCTGTCCAATGATTGGAAAATTAATATGAAATCGTCTGAAATTTCCTCCCTTGCATCAGATCTGCAGCCTGACATCTCACCATATCACCACCAGCAGCCATTGGCTGCAAACATGTAACACATATTCCAGACCTTAAAGGGATTACTATGTATACAGTAACATTGTGCAATATTGTTCAATGTGCATTTTGGGGTGATATGGTGGCTCATTGTTTAGCTGCCTCACAGTGCCAGGGACCTGCATTCATTTCTGGTCCTCGGTGATAGTATGGAGTTTGCACATTCTCCCCATTTCTACATGGGTGTTTTTTCCAGGTGCTCCCACAGTCCAAGGATGTGCAGGTTAGTTGGATTGGCCATGTTAAAAGTAGTCTAATGGTGTGGGTGTATTGTGCTGCGTCTGGGTGGGGGCTGTTTGGAGGGTTGGTGCAGACTCGATGGGTCGAATATATTCTGGAGGGATTTTGGACTGTAGAAATAAAGAATAAAACTATAGATAGGGCTGTAGAGACAACACAGTATGGAGCTGGAGGAACACAGCAGGCCAAGCAGCATCGGAGGAGCAGAAAAGTTGACGTTTCAGGTCAGGACCCTTCTTCAGAAATTTCTGAATTCTTGCTTATCTCTGGTGGAGCTATGGAATTAGTTTTGGATTGCTCACATAAGGAGTCGGTACATACATTATTGGCCACATGTTTTCTGTACTGTAAATTAACGGCTCTTTCTGGTGGAATGGTGGCCACATTAGAAAATCGTGTTATGAACAAAAAGAAATTTGATGACATCCACTGAAAAATGGAAGAGACCAGTCAGACATCCCAGAGTTAGTTCTGTGCATGTCCTATTATGATAATAATAGTCACAATAAAAACACCAATAACAATTTAGTGGTGACTGTATGGCTTTGTCCATAATGAAAGATCTTATCCTGCTCAATAACTTCTGACAAATTTATTCATGGGATTTGGGAAATGTTCGTTAGGCCAGCATGAGAACACCCCATACCAATTCCTATCCAATAAGCCAATAGATTCGTGCCTTCAGTTTCAATTCTGTCTCATGTGAGCAGCAACATCAAAGATGGAGGCAACCCAAAGTGGGAGGGTAGGGGAAGATAGGATCATAAGAGGGCCGGGAGGGGAGAGAGGGAAAGAGAGCTGGGGAGTGAGAGAGACACACAGAGAGTATAACATTCTCGAACAAAGGACGCCACCCCTCTTCCTCCTGACAGTGGGAGATGAAGCCATTTTTGCACAGTCCCAGGGTGTTCCATCTTGTTCCCAGCTCTGTCACATCACCCCACTGCCACACCTCCCCAGACCAAGTGCATAGACAGTTGAAACCCTCATCCTGACTCTACTCTACTCTCCCAGGGCAGTCCCAGCTGCTTCATCGTCATAGAAACCTACAGTGTGGAAGCAGGCCATTCAGCCCATTTAATCTATACTGACCCTCTAAAGAGCATCCCACCCAGAAACCCTCCCATCCTTTCCCTGTAACCCTATGTGTAATTTACCATGGCCAATCACCTAACCTGCACATCTTTGGACTGTGGGAGGAAACCCACGCAGACAGGGGGAGAGCATGCAATCATTGATTTCAGGAAGAAAAGAGGCAGACTTGCCCCTATCTACGTCAATGGAGCTGAGGTGGAGAGGTTTGAGAGTGTCAAGTTCCAAGGAGGAACAATAACCTACAATCTATCCTGGACCTCACATGTAGATACAATGGTCAAGAAGGCACAACAACACTTCTTATTCCTCAGGCGGCTTAGAAAATTCGGCATGTCCATAAGGACCCTCACCAACTTTTACAGATGCACCATAGAAAGCATTCTATCTAGTCTGGTATGTCAACTGCTCTGCCCAGGACTGTAAAAAACTACAGAAAGATGTGTGCACAGCCCAGTCCATCAGAGAAGCCAACCTCCCATCCATGGACTCCACTTAAACTTCACATTACCACTGAGCCCACTGACCCATTACTGACCTCCTGTCAAACAACAGCTTTCCAAGAGCTTGCCAATTGGATGCAAAATTGGCTTAATGGTAGGAGGCAGAGAGGAAGGCTTGTTTTTCAGACGGAAGCCTTGTGATCAGCAGTGTTTCTCAGGGATCAGTGCTGGGTCCACTGCTGTTCAAGATCAATTGGGCTGATGGACAGAGGAGTGGCGGATGGAGTTTAATTTGGATAAATGCAAGGCATTGCATTTTGGTAAGATGAACAAGGGCAGGTTAATGGTAAGACCCTTAAGAATGTTATTGAACAGAGAGACCTAAGGGTTCAGGTTCATAGTTCCTTAAAAGTTGCATCACAGATAGGCATGGTGGTTAAGAAGGCGTTTAGGTAAGATGAAAAAGGGCAGGTTAATGGTAAGACCCTTAAGAATGTTATTGAATGTTATTGAACAGAGAGACCTAAGGGTTCAGGTTCATAGTTCCTTAAAAGTTGCATCACAGGTAGACATGGTGGTTAAGAAGGTGTTTAGCATGCTTGTCTTCATTGCTCATGCCATTAAGTATAGGATTGGGATATCATGTTGCAGTTGTACAGGACATTGTTTAGGCCACTTTTGGAGTACAGCCCTGGTTGCCCTGCTATAGGAAGGATATCATTAAATTGGAAAGTGTTCAGAAGAGATTTACCAGGATGTGGCTGGGGCTGGAGGGTGTGAGTTATAAGGAGAGGCTGGGTAAGCTGGGACTTTTTCACTGGAGCATGGGAGGTTAAGGGGTGACCTTAAGGTTTATAAAATCATGACAGACATAGACAATGTGAATCGTAAATATTCTTTCCCTAGGGTAGAGAATTTCAAAACTAGAGGACGTAATTTTAAGGTGAGAGGAGAAAGATTTAAAAGGAATCTGAGGGGAAACTTTTTCACACAGGATGAGTCGTATGTGGAATGAACTACCGGAGGAAGTGGTAGATGTAGGTATACTTACAACACTTAAAATACATTTGGACAGGTCCATGAATAAGAAGGATTTAGAGGGATATAGGCCAAACACAGGCAAATGGGACGAGCTTAATTTGGGAAACTTGATCAGCATGGACAAGTTGGACTGAAAGGTCTGTTTCCATGCTGTATGACTCTAGTTGCCCGTTACTAATTGCATCTCATGGTGAACTGACTTTTTCAATCACTGCATCTTCAGGGTGTAGGACCACCTACGGTGATATGAAGAAGGGAATTCTATGATTTTAACACAATGACAGTGAAGAATTTGATATGGTTCAAAGTCAGGATTTTTGTGGATTGGAGGGAAGCTTGTAGATGCTGGTGTTCCCATGTGTTTGCTGCCCTTGCCCTTCTAGATGGTAGAGGTTATGGGTTTGGAAAATGCTATCAAAGAGCCTGGGTGGATTACTCCAATATATTTTATGGATTGTATACATTGCTGCTTTGTCCTGGATAATATGAAGCTTCTTCAATGTTGTTGGAGTTGCACCCATCCTGTCAAATGGATGATGTTCCAACATACTCCTGACTTGTGCCTTGTAGGTACAGGTACTGGGAGGTGAGTTAGTTACTACAAAATTCCTGGCCTGCAACCTGCTCTGATAGAGTCCCTGCAGTGTGGAAGTAGGCCATTCAGCCCATCAAGTTCACACCAATCCTCTAAAGAGCATCTCATCCACACCTATCCTTACAACCCTGTATTTCCCATGGCTAATCTAACCTGCACATCTTTAGACTGTGGGAGGAAAGCAGAGTACCCAGAGGAAATGCACACAGACACAAAGAGAATGTGCACACAGGCAGCTGCCTGAAGACGGGATCAAACTTGGCTCCCTGGAACTGTGAGGCAGCGATGCTAATCACTGAGCCACTGTGCTGAGCATAGGATGAAGTTTGTTAAATTGTGTAAAGAGATGGTGATGGGACCCAGGGAGATACTGAGATCAGTCTGACACTGGTACCTTTGGAAAAAGGAGTAAGACAGGGCAGGCAGGAACAAAGTAGAGGACGAGGTAAAACTGATTAATTAAACTGCATTTAATGCAATGTGAGAGGCCTAACAAAAGAGGCAGATGAACTTAGGGTGTGGTTAAGAACATGGGACAGGGATATCATAGCAATTAGAGACGTGGCTCAAGGATGGACAGGACTAGTAGCTTAATGTTCCAGGTGTAGATGTTATAGGATGTTATTAGAAGGATAAAAAAGAAACAAAAGAGTAGGGGGAATGGTGTTTTGGTTAGGGATAATGTTACAGCTGTATTTTAGGGAGGATATTCCTGGGAATACGTCCAGGGAAGTTATTCAGGTGGAACTGAGAAATAAGAAAGGGATGATCACCTTAATGGCATTGTACTATAGAACCCCCAATAGTCAGTGGGAAACTGAGAAACAAATTTGTAAGGAAATCTGTTATCTATAAGAATAATAGGGTGATTATAGTAGGGGATTTTAACTTGCCAAACATTGATTTGGACTGCCATAGTGTTAAAGGTTTGGATGGAGAGGAATTTGTTAAGTGTGTGCAAGAAAATGTTCAGATTCAGTATCTTGATGTAGCCATGAGAGAAGATCCAAAACTTGACCTACTCTTGGGAAATAAGGCAGGGCTGGTGACTGAGGTGTCACTGGGGGAGTACTTTGGGGCCAGTGACCATAATTCTCTTAGTTTTAAAATAGTGATGGAAAAAGGATAGACTGGATCTCAAAGTTAAAGTTCTAAATTGGAGGAAGGCCAATTTTGATGGTATTAGGGAAGAACTTTTAAAAGTTGATTTGGGGTGGATGTTCCCAATTAAAGGGATAGCTAGAAAATGAGAAGCCTTCAAAATGAGATGAGTGTCCAGAGACAGAATGTTTCTGTTAGGGTGAAGGGGGAAGGCTGGTAGGTGTAGGGAATGCTGGACGACGAGAGAAATTAAGGTTTTGGTGAAGAATAAGAAGGAAGCCAATGTCAGGTATATACAGTAGAAATTGAGTGACCCCCTAGAAAAGTATAAAGACAATAAGAGCATACTTAAGAGGGAAATCAGAAGGACAAAAAGAGGACATGAGATAGCTTTGGCAAATCGGGGTAAGGTGAATCCAAATAGATTCTATAAGTACATTAAGGACAAAAGAATAACTGGGGAAAGAATAGGGTCCCTTAACGATCAGCAAGGCCACCTATTTGTGGGACCACAGGAAGTGCGGGAGATACTAAGAGTATTTTGCATCAGTGATTACCGTAGACATGTTAGAGAGGGAGAGGTGCTGGATGTCTTAAATGCATGAAAGTGGATAAATCCCTGGGACCTGATCAGGTGTGTCCTAGAACTTTGTGGGAAGTTAGGAAAGTGATTGCTGGGCCCTTGCTGCAGTATTTGTATCATTGACAGCCATAGGCAAGATGCCAGAAGACTGAGATTGGCTAACCTGGTGCTACTGTTTAAGAAAGGTAGTAAGGTAATGTCAGGGAACAATAGATCAGTCAGCCTGACGTCAATGGTGGGCAAGTTGTTGGAGGGAATCCTGAGGGACCGGATTTACTCATATTTGAAAAGGCAAGGACTGATCAGGGATAATCAACAGAGCTTTGCGCATGGGAAATTGTGTCTCATGAACTTGATTGAGTTTTTTTGAAGATGTAATGAAGAGGATTGATGAAGGTAGAGCAGTGGGTGTGATCTATATGGACTTCAGTAAGGCGTTCATCAAGGTTCCTCATGGTAGACTGATTGGCAAGGTTAGATCACCCGGAATAGAGGGAGAACTAGCTATTTGAATATAGAACTAGCTTGAAGGTAGAAGGCAGAGGGTGGTGGTGAAAGGTTGCTTTTCAGAAAGGACGTCTGTGACCAGTGGTGTGTCCCAAGGTTTGGTGCTGGGTCCACTGTTTTTCATCATTTATGTAAATAATTTGGATGTGAACACAGGAAGTATGGTTAGTAAGATGACACCAAACTTGGAGGTGTAGTGGACAGTGAAGAAAGTTACCTCCGAGTAGATGAGAATTGTGGGAACAGGCCCTTCGGCCCAACAAGTCCACACCCAGACCCACCCCCCCCAACAACCCACCTAACCTACACCTCCCTGAACACTACGGGTAATTTAGCATGGCCAATCCATCTAACCTGCACATCTTTGGACTGTGGGAGGAAACCGAAGGAAACCCACACAGACACTGGGAGAATGTGCAAACTCCACACAGACAGATGCCCGAGGCTGGAATCGAACCCAGGTCCCTGGCGCTGTGAGGCAGCAGTGCTAACCACTGAGCCACCGTGCCGCCCTAAACGGGATCTTGATCCAATCGGCCAATGACCGAAGAGTAGCAGATGGATTTTAATTTAGATAAATGTGACGTGCTGCATTTTGGAAAGACAAATCAGGGCAGGACTTCTACACGTAATAGTAAGGTCCTGGGGAGTGTTACTTAACAAAGAGACCTTGGAGTGCAGGTTCATATTTCCTTGAAAGTGGAGTTGCAGGTGGGTAGGATAGTGAAGATGGTGTTTGGTATGTTTGCCTTTATTGGTCAGTGAATTGAGTATAGGAGTTGGGAGCTCATGTTGTGGCTGTACAAGACATTGGTTTGGCCACTGTTGGAATACTGTGTACAACTGTGGTCTACCTGCTATAGGAAGGATGTTGTGAAACTTGAAAGAATTCAGAAAAGATTTACAAGGATGTTGACAGGGTTGAATTGTTGGAGGTATGGGGAGAGGCTGAATAGACTGGGGTTATTTTCCCTGGAGTGTCAGAGGCTGAAGGGTGACCTTATAGAGGTTTATAAAATCATGAGGGGCATGGATAAGGTAAATAGACAAGATCTTCGGGGTGGGGGAGTCCAACCTAGATGGCATAGGTTAAAGGTGAGAGGGGAAAAATTTAAAAGGGACCTAAGGGGCAATTTTTTCCACACAGACGGTGCTGCATGTATGAATAAGCTGCCAGAAGAAGTGGTGGAGACTGGTACAATTACAACATTCAAAAGGCATCTGTGTGGGTGTATGAATAGGAAGTGGGGTGTAGGTAAATGCTGGCTAAAGGTACACCAGAAAACATCTTAAGATAATCAGTTGGGCTTACAAGGTGTTGTATTTGGGTATGCTAAAGCTACTTGTGTTCATAGACAAGACCCTAGTTTATTCAGGTAAAAGGAACTTTTACATGCATTTCATCTTTTTCTTGAATAAAATTGCCAATCTCTGCTGCATACCTTGGCAACACCCTGACCAATCAGAGTCTGCCTGCCTGAATATTAAGATTGACCGTTCTTGCTACATTGTCATGCCAATGACGGCCCAACCAGTCAGTACCCTTTTCTCATGCTGTACAAAGTTGTGTCTCTTTTTTTGAGTTTCTTTCATATCATAATCTGCATGAGTACAAGGCATCTTGTTTTCTTTTAGCAAGTATAAATTCTGTGCTACTAATCAATTATTTGGGCTACGATTTCCTTTTCCTCTGATTCCCATTTACTCCAATATGTTAAAGCTCCTTGGTGCTACGCACATTCAAATACTGGGTTGGCGGTGAGGCAGTCACCCTCGCCTTAGTCTGAAGTTCAGCTCTTTGTCCAATGTATAGACCAAAGATGTAATGAGATCAGGAACTGAGTGGTCCTGGTGGAACTAAATCTGAACATCAGTGAGCAGGTTATTGATGAGTAGTTTTGTCTTCACTTAAAAGAGAATGAATTACAAGTATTCATTTTATTTATGTAAATAGCTCGCAAATGGTTCAGTTCATTTGGGTCATAATCATATGAAACGTTAGTCCACAGCACCCCTACAAGTTCATGCAGACCATGTACTAGACTGGGATCTGGAGACAATGCTGTGTTCAGAAGAATACAATTTTTTCACAGGACGGGTTTTGGATTGTTTTCTAGGACATTTCATTATTTGAAGTGCCTCTCTGCAGTCAAAGTTTACAGAATTTGTTAGGCTGTGCCTCTTAGCCTGGTCCCTCGGCGCCACATGGCGGGTCCCGGCCTGGTCCCTTGGCAGCTCGTGGCAGTGTCTCAGCTCCGCGTGTGCGTGGATCCTGCCCGTCACGTTCCCAAGGCACTGGGGAGATCAGAGAAGTGGCAGTTTCAGCAGTAGTGACGGTATCTGCAGCTGCAGTGTTGATAACAGACAGCAGAGTGAGATAAGTGGATGACTCAATCAAAAACTGTTGAACCATTAACTTACTACTTTATTTTCCTAGTTTAAATTATAAAAGACTTTAATGTAAATTATTACCTATTTCTTTATGAAGTAATGCTTAACTTTTTAACTTCTGTTTCTCTTACTACTTTGTACCTATCTATTATTTGTACCTAGGTATCTTGGTACCCAAGATGACGCAATGTGTGGAAACATTATATTACACTCCTGTACTTCTGTACTTGAGTACATGTGACAATAAAATCTAAATCTAAACCTAAAACTAGATCTAAATCATTAAAAGAGCTATTCCCCTTTCTCAGCCCTTCAGCCAGTACAGTTTTTCTTATGCCGTGTGTTTTTCATTAAGGATATCTTCACTGAAATATGTCGCTTCCTAAAGCCACAATGACATGACGGAGCAGGGCAATAACAACATTACCACTGGCTGTGCAGGTGAACATAGTCCTGAACTCTTACACGTCTAACTCCTTCCAGATTGCAGCTGGAGAAATTTACAACATCTCACATTTGTCATCACTGTTGTGTGGCAGAGTTCACTGACACTCTATTCGTTGCTTACTAACTTCTTTCTTCCTTGTTTACCAGAGAGAGGCAGGTGGAATAAGCATGTGGCTTTGATAGATCTATATGCTTTGCACTCGTGCAGGGTTTCATTGACAATTGTACAATGATTGGTAACTGCTGTACATCAGTTCTGTTCCACACCAGAGCTAAAGGGGATCCCACTTCAGTGACCAACTGATGTGTGATCATTGGCAGTGGATCATTCACTTCAGTGCTTGCTATCCTGCCATGTTCACGGTGCCTTCATTCTGTAGAAGTTCGCTGTTGTACTGTATTTAAACCACCACAACAAAGTGAAGAACTACGAGGCATTAAGGACTATCCATTTGCCAAATATGTGATGCCTCTAAAGAGTAACCCATGCATTTACATGCAGCATGCGCATAACATTACCTTTCTTGTGGATGTGCAGTTTATGTTTTTGCTGTCTGGACCTTTCTAGAGCAGCACTGCATTTCTTTCCATCACGAACCAAAAGCTTTAGCGTCCAGTTATACAGCGAATTGCTGCAAAAAGTTGGAGGAAGAAGAGAGCAGACAGTCTATCCAGTCCTCTTCAGGATGAGCTGTCTGCAAGAAACCTATGAGCTTGACACAAGTAGTTGCAATGCTCATTCCTCTTTCAACAACATACGTCACCTTGCCTTTGTTACTAACCATCCTGTCTTTTACTTGGTCGCATGCAAAAATAAAAGCCACCATAAAATATACATTCCAAACCACATTTATTTATAAAATAATTGCAAATGCAAAAATCAACTAATCGTGCTTGTTTATTCCCTTAGTGCCTGTCTACTCAATGCCAACTCATGCCCACAGTATGGCTAATGGAAGGCTGTTGACTTTCCGTATAAGACTGCAGATGTCCTAGGAGGTCTACCTGGAACAGCTCTGGATCTAGAAAGCCTTGCTGTAGACTATAATATGTCAGCATGGGAAATGACAGTCTGAATTTTTTCAATATCAGCCAACAGAGACAATGGAACAGCAGGGTTAGGAACATGAATACCTTGCTATATTTCTGAATACCCTCCTGTATGCCAATTCCCAAAGCAGGCCCCCAGCAGCCCTTGTATGCATTGCTGCAAGTACCATTGCAAACTGTATTCCAGAGCCATGATTGCTGTGGTCTGAGCTTCCATGTAAGTAAGGCAGTGTTGGATGATTGCTGTCTGAGTTTCCAATGCAGCATTCAGACTTGTGCTCTGCAGCAATGGACCCTGAGGCATTAGACATAAGATGCTGCATCATAGTTGAATCTGCAAGTCTTCTGATGTTGGCACCCACTTTCACGCTGGAAAGGATGGGCTTCCACCTCTGCACAAAGCCCTATGTTATTTTGGTGTTGAACTGTTCCATTCTCATTGATATTGACCACAGGCATTCTGGCAAGCTTCCCAATGCACAAAGCACTTAGATGTACATACCCATTAGCTTTTCAATGTTATGGAGTCATAGAGACATACAGAATGAAACAGACCTTTCAGTCCAACTAGTCCATGCCAACTATGTTCCCAAACTAAACTAGTCCCGCCTGCCTGCGTTTAGCCCATACGTTTCCGAACCTTTCCTATTCATGAACATAACCAAATACCTTTTAAATGTTGTAACTGTACCTGCACCCACCACTTTCCTCTGCCATTTCATTCCACACATAAGCCACTCTCTGTGTAAAAAAATTTTGCCCCTTTTTAAATCTTTCTCCTCTCATCTTAAATAAATTCCCTCTAGTTTTGACCTCCTCCACCTTAGGGAAAAGATTCTTGTCATTCACCTTATTCATGACCCTCATGATTTTATAAACCTCCTACACTCCAGTGAAATAAAGTCCTAGTCTTTCTAGTTTATTTTTATGTCTCAAATCCTCTACTCCCAGCAACATTTCTGGTAAATCTTTTCTGAACCCTCTTCAGTTTAATAATATCCTTCAAATGGCAGGGCAACCAGAATCTGGCATGTTGCCACTTGTGCTACACTTTGCCCTTACTTTGGCTGCAGGACTCCTGTTTGGTCCAGATCTCATTGTCCTCTAAAATATGTTTTTCATCAGTACCTGAACTGGTGGCTGCAAGCATAATATTGAATGACTGTGTGTCTTGTTAGTATTTCTCCAATGCCTGGTCATGCTGCAGTTCTCGGTTATCTGAAAGAAGAAAGTCAAAATCAGCAGTGTGTGTGACATAAGCAGAACTGGGATTTGAGTGGGATTACATATGAGGATATAATTGCCATTGATGTCAAATATATATATACACATCCCAATAATAGTTAGCATTATGTCCCCCATTGGAGTCATGGCATACATGTGGCCTTTGCCCTTCTGGTTAGTTTCTGATGCCTCAGCTGTCTGCCATCTTGGCCTATAAGATAGAGGGAAATATTGTCAGTCAGTATTACACAATCTCTTTAGGTGATATGCGTGTCATGATTGAATGGCTGATAATCTGTAGAAGCTGTGCAAAGTGGGAGTATGGATTGCAGCACTGTTGAGTGTGGTTTGCAGCAGTGCTACGTATGAGAGGGTGTGGTGAAATTCTGATTGATAGAAGTTGTTGGTAGGTGAGTAATCAGGGTGTGGTGAATTAAGCTCGTGGTGCAGTTGCTAGGAAATGGCAGTTGAAGATGCATTCACTGACCTTGGCCACTCTTGCGAGGTCATTGAACTTTTTCTAGCACTATATTCAGGCCTTTAGGATTTAACTCCTATCATCAACTCTACAGTTATTTGCTCCTATTCTGAGTTTGCATCTGGAGAATCTCTTGTCGGTATTGGATGCCTCTCTTCCTTTCCACTTCTTCGTCCAAGGCTTCTAGTGCTAATCTGAAACCTTAGAGCCCAGACCCTCCCATGTTTTGCCGTTAGTCAATGTATTCCAGGTCAAATTCACTTGCTGCATGACTGTCAGGTCCTGTTCCAGCTACAGTGCACCTTCCCTTTAAGAATTGCAGGCAAGCTTTAAACAGGACAGTGAGCTTTAACTGCTGTTAGCCATCCATAGAATAGGCCGTCTGCTTAAACAAGCAGCCGATCAACTGAAGAGTTTGTACAGGTTGGAAACAGAAATTGTTTAAAACAAAGAGCAGCATACGCTGCCTATTGTACAGTCAACGGGTATGGATTAATCACGCCTCAAAATCCCCTCACGTGTTTTGGGAAATGGGGGTGTGTGATGCTTTCAAATTGAGCACCCAGCAGTTTTGTTTGACCATTTGTTTCTTTCTAGTGTGTTCAAAGTAACATAAGCAATCAGTTATTAGAAAATACAAATACAATATCTCCCGATAATTCACAATCCAACACATACTAAGCAGTCGCTGGTAGCTAAAATAGCTTGATTTGTTTAGATGTTGAGAGGTTCAAATGCAACACTCCCTTTTTCTGCTCTGTAGTTTTAAGTTTGTTCCTACAAGTCAGAACTGTTTGATCGCAGAACAAGTCAAGGGAGGAGCTTTTATTAAAACAGCCTGATGGTCATTGGTTAAAGTTGCCACTAACTGACACTAAGGGAATAAATGAATGTGGGACTCTCTTCCTGATCTGGGAGTTGATCTCACCAGCTTTAAGTATCAGCACCACTGCAATTTAATCTTACTCAATCTTACATATATTTCCACAAGTTAGACAGATTATCTTTAATTGAAGCGATCTGATCCACAGTAATGGCTACAATAATGAGCCCATACTCATGGACAGAGGGTTTGGACTCTCCTGCTGGGGAAGGAAAGCCTAGGGCAGGACTTACAGTTCACGAATCTTCAGGCAGGAACAAAGCTGAACCACGAATCCGGAGACCCATGAATGCCTTTATGGTCTGGGCTAAGGACGAGAGGAAAAAACTAGCAATCCAAAACCCTGACCTTCACAATGCAGAGCTCAGCAAAATGCTGGGTAAGTATACACAAGAAGGTTGAACAAAATCAATCAAATATAATTTTAACATATTAGTTACAAGTTATATATAGGTAGACTTAAGGTTGTATCTAAGGTTGTGCCAAGACAAGGCAGAAAACGGATTCACCATAAGTAAAAGGTCGCATTTTTAAATATTTGAAATTACTTTACGGATGAACCCAGTTTTATTTGCTAATTCCTGGAAATGACTCAATTTAGAATATAGAAATACAGATTACTATTATTAGTCAGCTTGATTGAAGACTGCTTGCAAATAAAAAGAAAATTGAATATAACAAATCTGAAATATCATTAATTACACAATTTTATTTATTACTGCCTCTTTCTAAATTATATTGGTTTAAGTAATTTGTGAATGGTCAACTGTAATGATTTGATTTTTGATGTTTACGTTTTAAGTAAATATGTAAAGTAACATTTTTCACTGTACATGATTTTATAAATTAAGAAAATATGTAATTAGCGTATAAAATTATATTTATTCTTTTCAGAACTAAGATGCGGCCCTTTACTAAAGCGTGTATATTATCTTGTCTTCTAGACTTTGCTAATTTCTCAACCATATAATGGATGCTAAAATATTACCAGAGTTTTTTGTGTAAAATTACACACTACTGACTAATGATTCTTTTTACAAAAGCTCTATTGGGTTGAATTAAATTTTTAATGAATTTCTAAAATTCTGAAACATAATGACACATTATACTACATGAATAATTTTAAAGCAGGTTGCGTATAACATAATCCTGCCATTTTTATTATTAAATGAACTGTCTTTTGCGACATGATTATCAGCCAATTTATCCTGTTCGGGATTATATTTAATCTTGCTTCAGCCCTAAATACTGCAGGTATATAGATGCTGATGTGATTCCATCTAACACAGCACTGAATTGTCCACCTTCTGCATTCAAACAAAAAAGCTGTTTGTGCAGACTTTTAAAAGAATTAACAATAGCTAAATTGGTAGCTGAGGTATATACCATTGCTTTGGAATGGCTGGAATAGTTTTGCTGGTGATTTGTTGTAGCCTCCTTTCTGTTTTACTTTCAACCAAATCCATCTGATGGTGTGATAAAGGAAAAATATAATCCAAGAAAATTTGAATGCAGCTAAGAATTAAATAAATTTTCCTTCAGTAATCTATTAATCTCATAAACTGAAAAAGGACCGGAGTGCTGGTGTTCATTTCCTAAACAAAAAAGTAGAGATGGTCTTTAAATAAAGAAAAATATGTCATGCCTCCAATTTTTGCCGATCCTTAATTAATTTTAAAATAATTTTAACGTTATGCTGTCAGGTTTTGTTTGTGCCTGGATTTGATTTGAAATGGGTCTGACATGTTAGTTTATACAGGCCTTCCTACGTAACAACACAATAATTGAAATGTGATTATTGTATCTAAATCCCAAAAGCAAGTAAAAGTACATTTTAACAATACAGTTTGGCATGAGAAGTGTTCTTGTGTAGATAATCCGTGTGTATCAAATAATCTTTAATTCGGCATGCAACATGTCATAGATTTTAAATTCAAATCATGATTTTGTTTTGTGATTCATTTGAATGAATTAAAAAAGATCCACTAGGTGGCATCTAAACATCTCCTACAAGGAGATGTTTACATTCTAAGTAAAGGAAAATATAATGAGTAATTTGAATCGAGTAGGATATCTAAAGCTTATCTAAGGAGTTACACCTGTATAGTCTTGGGTTAGAAAAGAAAACTAGGGAAATTAATGAAGCAATTGAAAACAAAAGTGCCACGCTAAGTACAGATAATCCATTTTCTTCAATTACTGGAATGGAGCCCCCCGAGGATATATTAATCCATTTGTAACTTACAACCAGGACTCAACTCCGATGTAAATTAGTAAAACTTGTACAATATACTAAATTGGAGAATGGAGTGCCGAAAAAGTTTTCATCTAATAAGAGGACGACAGAGGCCCCAAAAGGTAAATAGCGCAACAAAATGTAGACAGACTGTGGCAAATGAAAGCCCATACAAAATAACTGTAACATAATGTACATTGGAAGAAAAATTAATTGTGGCTACGTATTTCAAGAAGTGCATTAATCTGTCTATTGGTGAAATTGAAAAAAATATAGCACTTGACATTTAACAGCCTAGATTTTCCATTGGTGGTATTTTCGCCACTTGACCCACTTATGTTAAACAGGTTAATTCCAGTACAAAAATAACGGTGATTGGAACATCTAGGATCACGTACCCAGTCCTTATGAAGCTGCAATCAAAAGCTATCACTTAAAATGAATTACCAAATTTGCAGAGTACCTGTTTGAGGATGTTGTGATAAGACCATATTACCCTGTGGTCTCCCTGTGCCCTGAATGCAGTTTTGGTGAACAAGAGGCAGAAGAAGTGGTGTAGAGAGCAGTTATGATTATTAGTGATTATTTAGGGGAAAAGAGTTGAGAAGGCTGTATCTTGAAAGAATAATATTTTTAAAAATGCAGGAAGTATTAAATAATACAGATAAAGTAAGTCTAAAGTACTAACTCATATTAAGTTTTGTCAAGGGTCATACGTTTAGAAAGGCAATAGAGAAAAATGAATTGATATCAAGCATCAATACCTAGATTTGAGGTCAGGTATTGGCTTAGATACACCAACTTTGGAAGTACATGAGAAACAGTCGAATGTTATCTGCACTGTAGGTTATTCTAGAAAGGTGACCTTCAATTTCTGTACTTATCACCTGTATTTGTCAATTAGTAAATGTTAGAAGTAGTGGTGAAACAGATTTGTCCAGGTTAAAACCTATGTTATGGACTGCATAGCTGACTATTCCAGTTTAAAAAGTTCCAAATTGCAACAACCCCAAACCATTATTAGTGGTATTAGTGTTTTTGCAAAATCTAAGCAGTGATTAACATTGTATTTGCTATTTTTCTGGAAATATGTATATCATCAAATATCCTTTCCCCTGGCATTAGTCAAGGAATAATATTAGGGAAAGCACAAGAGCACATGCTTGGAAATCTGAAGTTATCTGGCCTTGATGCATTATGGTATGAAACAATCGTCAAGGCTAAATTGACTAACTAAGACTGCTTAGGGCCATTTCTATGTTATTTGAAAGGAGCTGAATTCTTCCTCTAAAAATGTTACAGAATGAAATATGAAAAGGCAATACAAATTTCTGAGTTCAAGTTATAGAACAAACTAGTTTTTCAATGTAGATTACAGAATCTGACCCAAATTGCAATCACCTGGGACCTTTTAGTTATTTCCTATTCACTTGAACTTTATAATAATTCCAGTTCTTGCATATCTAGCATGCAGCCTCCATTCTCAAGCAGTTGTCTTATATCAATTGCAGGACCAGCAGTAAGTTGTTACAGAGTTTTATTAATCAGATAGACTTCTACAATTTATAGTAGACAATCAAAGTCAGTAATAATTAATATTCAGTTCTCAGTGCCTGGAAAAATATCTCCTTTATGGACTTTATCATTGCTTTGTTGCCTTTTGAATAGGAGCCGCAGCTGAAGCAATATGTTTACAAAGATATCAAAGGGTTTGCTGGTAACCCATATAAGCACAGGATGTTCCTCTGCACATATTATTTTTAGTTCTGGCCAACCACTTCTTGCCACTGTTATTGAATCTGGTGGAGTCATCATCTGAAATTTTAAGTCATTTAATTTGCTATCTAAAATATGTGTCTAAATAGACTGCAAATTTTCCTTCATTTAATTGGGAAGGAAATTATATTAAACTTAAATCTTTCAAATCGGCTTTTCTTAAAACACCGTCTTAAGGAATAAATGGTACAGACTGCAAAATAGTTGAGTAATTTATCACGATTGGCACTCAACCTGTGGGACATGATAGATTTCTGAAAAAAATTACAACACAGAATCGATTGTATTCTAAATATACCCAAGAGCAAACCTCATTTAATGTTTCAATAATTCAATAACAAAGTTTAAACGATGGCCTTGCGGCACTGAAAAAGGTATTGACTTGAACACCCTGATAGACACTACTTTGTAAGCTTGAGAGTGTTTCCCTTCTAAATCTCTATTTTGCTTTGTGTTCTTTTTGTAGGCGAATAATGACTATTTATAGCAGAGTATTATTCCTCTTCCTGTTTAAATGCAGAAAAGTGGAAGGAGTTTCCAATATATATGCAAGTACTTGCAACAAGTATGTTTCCAGTGTCTGTAAGAAGCATTCACCCTCAGTGGATAAGTGTTCCATGACACAAAACACTGGGCAAATATATCTGCTATAAAAAAATGATAAAATATACTTAATTTAGAAACAAGAATTTTTCGCACCAATATACAGCAAATCAATAGTCAATACTATAGGAATAATTTTCTTTATAACAAAAAGCACTTCGATTCTTATAAAATGAGGAAATTGAATTTGGAAAGTAATGGTAACTAAGTTCAATTTTTTCTTGAATATATTTATTTGGAGTCCTTTATGAACTCAGAATCTCCTCATAAAGATATTACCTGTTCTCTTAAAAAGAAGGCCTTGCTCTCTTTAAAGGCAAAGTTTTCTAGTGCCTGCTGGGCTGATTGATCTCAGCCAGAGTTCACACTCCAAAGATACCTGTTGGAAAGTGCATCTGTGTGCATCAGGTAGCAGAAGGAGTGGACTTGGCTAGGATGTTATACATACTTAAGCGGTTTGCCTATGCTGACAGTCCAAGATTCTATTGTGCCAGAGGCAAAATGGCTCCTGATGCCAAGGGAACTGCACTTTGCATGAGTTGGTACATTAGGAAATGAGGTGGACAAATTTGAAAAGGGGGAGAGGTTGTGGCAAATATTTTGTACAATTATGGCAATTAGCTGTTCTAAAGACTTGTTGCATGAAACCTGTGGGCTTTAAACATGGAGGCTTTGGTCATTTCGAAAAGAATGGGAAATGAAGAATTAGGCCTAAGACAATGATATTATTTGTTTGACATCCAATTCCTTTAGGAACATATGATTAATTGTCTAACTCCTTCTATTTGATATTTGAAACTTCAGAAATAAAGATTTTCATCTCCCTCACCATATATTTCATTTAAATCTCTTGGGTAAACAAAAACCAATAAGTGGTGCCTTTACTTTAAACAATATGGCTTTTCTTTCATAATTTTAACACTGAAAGCAATTAATCTTCATTTACAATCTCATGTGACAAGATATTCATACGAAATAAAGTATTGGTGTTTATTGTTCACAGTCCAAAGTGTCAGTTTTTTTTACTGTAAAATACTCAATTATAGAATAATTTTACTTATGGATAAAGTGGTGAGTGTGGAAAGAATGATGTCTAACTATGAGTTGGAGATGAGTTTTTTTAATCACTTTTACTTCTGACTGAATTCATGGGATATATTTTAGGCAAATCATGGAAAGCTCTCACTCCTTCACAGAAGAGGCCTTTTGTAGAGGAAGCTGAAAGATTACGAGTCCAGCATATGCAAGATCATCCCAATTACAAATACAGGCCTCGGAGGAAAAAACAGATCAAACGTCTCTGCAAACGTGTAGATCCGAACTTCCTGCTTACTAACATTCCACACGATCAGCCTCCTGTCCGTGGTGGAAGAATGTGCAGGGGACCTCTGGAGGAGGAAGAGGATAAAGGCTATCCACCAGCCTCAAGACTTCCTGCAATCAGCAGATTCAGGGAAACACAGACAACAAACAACAGCTTTGACAACTATGGACTGCCCACTCCTGAGATGTCTCCTTTAGATGTGATTGATGCTGATCACAGTTTCTTTCCACCTCAGTGTACAGAAGATTCTCCTCCTCCGATGAATGGAGTAATGTATCATTCAGACTATAGACAAAGCCCTATCCAATGTGGACACCTCAGTCAGATTTCAGTTCCACAGAATAGATCTACCATGATGCACTCTGCAGCCAGCCAACCTCCACCACCTCCTTATTACAACCAGATCCAGCAACCAGCTCCCCAGTCCATGAATGTGAGTACATCAGTTCATCTTTCTCCTCCCCATGACCACCATCACCTAGATAATCTGGAACATATCACCCAAGCTGAGCTTTTAGGAGAAGTGGACCGAAATGAGTTTGATCAGTATTTGAACACCTCTAGTCATCTAAATCAAGCAGGAATTAATTCACATCTACCTGACACCTGTTCACTAGGAGGCACAAATTCAGAGAGGAGCCTTATATCTGTATTAGCAGATGCTACTGCAGCCTATTACAATGGCTACAGTAGCTCTTAGAGTAAACAAATAGATGTGTACTTTTTTAAAAAAAATAACAACAGTATTATTTACAAATATCTCTGGGCATGAAAATATCCTCAGGGTAGTAATATACCGTAGTCATGCTTTTTCATAAATGATGACCAGCATATTTATATTGGCTTGAAGTAATTGTTGCAACACTTGTAAAATAAAATATGAAGTTGCTTGCTATTTGGACTGCTTGTTTTCCAAACATTAGGCTGAAATGTTTGCGCTTGTTAAGAGTTTGCAAGAGATATATCTAAATGCCAGTGATTGCTTCGCTTTTTTTTCTGTTTGGTTGTTGTATGCCTTCTCATTTCAAATGTCTGCATCATCTTCTATTGAATTGAGAAAATTTAACTGATCTGAACTGACTGATCCAATACTGAATGAATTATTATGTTTTAAATCTAATAAACATATCATGAGATACTGATTGCAGTTTTATTTTTCATTTTCTGAGCATTCGCAAATATCCACATCCAATGAAAATGTTACCATATCTGGCCAGATTTGACTATTAATCATAGCTATCAGAGCATTGCTGCCATTTTAGAAATGGCATTTGCCCATTTGGGATCTGTGAAGAACGCATCAATTATGATTCAGCTGAACAATTCTGCATAATGGAAGCTTGCAATAGCGGGCACATTTTAACAAGTAAGTTCTACAGTTCCCCCACGTGGCAAGTTATCCACTTAATCCAATTTGTTGAAAAGTGACGTTCTGCCACAAAAACAGAGAAAGTTCAAGTGAGAATTTAGATCCTCCAGCACTGCTTCCACCGGCAGGAGTATGAAGGCATGATGTCAGGGGCATGTAGTGAATTGTGTGGGGCAATGAGGATAACCTAACAATCAAAACACAAAACTAAATTCTTTATAGTGTGGAGTATGGTACATCTATAGTATAGTACATCTCTGAATTTCTCAAAAGTAACCCCATTTTTACTTTTAAATATTTGGTTTAAATTTCTCCAAACCTATTCTACAGCTTTCTGTTCTCTAATAGAAACAGGAGTTGCTAGAAGTTCATAATAAGATCATTAAAATATGAAGACAGAAGGCCAGTTAACAGTTACTTGCATGTCCTTTCTCATGAAGAATAAGGAAATAGGAGAGAGGAAGAAGTAGGGCATCATTTAGTATGTGGAATGAACAGAAAAATATTTTTATTTAGCATATTTTAGGTTGTTTTGAATCTGGGCTTATGTCTTGTGAGCTTATGGATATCTAGGAAGTGTCAAAAATGAAGTAGGCAATACCAAAAGGTAAGAATCATATCTTTTTGGAAATTTTTGAGTATGTGCCAATGCAGAAACTCTCTTTTATACAGATGACGAGAGTATTAGGTTTGTGAGCACCAGCTGTGCTCAAAGCAAGCTTCCTTCCAGCACACATGCTGCTGCTTCACACTTTGCTATCACTTAAGATAATTTGATTAAAATGGTAAACAAGGCACAAATGATGAAAATCTGAAATACATTTGGAACTGAATCAAACAAAATGAGGGATGAATGGGAACTGAAGAGTTTCAAAGTACAGTCATTGGACCTAAAACATTAACTCTGTTTCTCTCTCCACAGATGCTGCCAGATCTGCTGAATTTCACTAGCATTTTCTGTTTTCATTAAAGTTGATAAAAATATTTTTATATAGAGAAAGTATACAGAGTTCAAAGTCAAGCTAATCAGGGTGAGAACAAGTTCAGCCAGATAGAGGTGAATAGTGGATGAGGAATGTTTGGGAAGGAAGCAGAGACCTTGGAGGCCACCCTGAAGAGGCAAAGAGATAATTAAATCTAATGAACCTGGCATCATTGAAACAGTACAGAATGAGGACTAGAGTGCACAACACACTGTAGTGTAAATACTCTTTTTGTTTTGTCCAGTGGCTGTGAGAGGCATTATAGCTTTATAAGTGATTCTTAAAAAGGTTAACTTGAATAGTGAGATGTACCAGACACATCCCTGCTCTCCATCCAGAAGTTGGTTGCTGCTTTCTCTTTATTGCAATGTTGGAGCATTCATTGACAAGTTTTTTTTTTGCTGGCTTGGAATGTTTAAAAACATTGCGCAACAACAGTACACTCTCCCTACAGCATTGCTGTGTTTCCATTATGCTAAAGTTTGTCATTTACGTGTGTACGCACCATTTTAATAGATAACCAATAAGTTGTTTTTCCCAAATGTACATTATTCATAAACTTTGTAAACATATTCAAGCTGAAATGCTTTGTATATTACAATATTCAAGGGAGGCAATTGCTTAGTGGCATTATTGCTGGACTGTTAATCTAGAGATCCATATAATGCTCTGGGGATCTGGGTATGAATCCTGCTGTGGCAAATGGTAGAATTTGAATTCAATTTGAAATCTGAAATCAGGAGTCTAATGATGACCATGAATCCAATGCCAACTGTTGGGAAGAATCCATCTGGTTCATTAATGTCCTTTAGGGAAGGAAACTAATGCCCTTGTCTGCTATGGCCTATATGGTTGACTCTTAACTGGCTTCTGGGCAATTAGGGATAGGCAATAAATGCTGAGCTAGCTAATGATGCCCTCATCCCATGAATGAATAAAAAAAGTTTGCAGGGACATTCAACTTGCATCCATAAAATACACTCTATGCAATATGATTGTAACACCCGTTTTTTTTTTGCAGGTATACAGCCCGAGAGCAAAAGCATTTCAAATTGAAAATTGCAGAAAGTGCAATGTGTACAAAGTTCTCTATTTCACGTGTTTCACCCGGAGGTGCTTCATTACATTTTCAATACCCTTGATTTACATTGTACATGATATGTAAAGCACACTATCAGAGGAGTATTACATTTTCCAGCCCCTCAGTATATTGAATGGCTGAAAAGCACCAGGTAATTACCTTTCCCTGTAATGCCTCTGTCCATGTTTTAATATGTTCCTCAGAATGTAATTCTGCACCATGGAATGTGCTGATCTGCCACACGCTGTCAAGATCAACTCCTTGCACTGGAAAACCAGCAAGTTTCAGATAGAGCAAAGAGCTTCTTTAACTGATTCTTTGCAATGGAGAAATCTGTGCTCTTCAGGGTATTTCCAGGCATATTTGTCTCTGGGAATGTCCTATAGAGCACAGATTCCTCCATTGCAAAGCTGCTGCAGATCAACCTTGACAAAATATGTCATATTTCCCTCATGAACTTGGAAAGTAAGGATGTAAGGGAAACATAATGATCAAAGAACACTTTCTGCTGATTGTTGTAATATTTTACCAACAAACACAAACGGGTCAAAATAAATATCCTTACTCTCTATAGATATGAGTAGTGAAATTATGAACTGAATTTTAATGTTCTGACCTGTTCACAGCGGGATCAGTGTGTAAGAGTAGGATCACAGTGGGGCAGTGTATCAGAAACACGGTGTTTGAGCAGTGTGTTTGTCATTATCTTTTCAATCCAGTCATTACATTTGTGCCAGACTTCCAAGTTTTCCCAGCAATCAAAGCATATGGGTCTGATCATGATCTGTAGTCCATCCCAGCTGAGCATTTTATGGAACCATGTAGAAATTAGAGTTGAAGCATAGTGAAAATCTTTGGACAGAGCCCAAAGCTACAGGAATAGAGACACAAACTGTCACAGCAGCACCATGTTTCAGCAATACAGTTTCTGACATGATGCTTTGGGCTTTAAGATTCTGTTCCTTGTGAATTGGAGGAAGAGGCCTGCCTCTGAAAACCAACAGCTTGAAAGTGGCTGAAGGGGTGAACAGTAGAAGTGTTGTTCCAAACTCTTTGGTATGGTGATGAAAGAGATTTAACTTCTCAAGAGCAATTAGCAATTGACAATAAATAGTCAATCATTCTCAATTACTTACCAACAATGTCCACATCTCTTTAATGAATGAAACGAAATGGTCTAGTCAGGGCAGGAAAAAGATGAATGGCCTGACTCGTTGAACTCTACCTTAATGTGCCTCTAACTCTAACCATCCTCACTCTTCCTTCTCTAATCTTCATCTGCACCTCATTCCTCATAGATGTGGCAGCTTCACCCATTCATCTCTCTCTCCCTCTTTCTCTCTCGAGGTTCCTCCTCACTTCTCCATCTTAATCGTCAGCACTGATGTTCACCCTTATCTTAATGCAATGGCATGCACATCCTTCACAGTGATCCCCCCCAAAGGGCTGTCTTTCCATTCTCAACCATTCTATTTCTCACACTCGGGCCTCTTCCTTCTCCAAGAGACATCAGGACACCAAGAAAAAGCAGAAAAATAAAAATGGTCCTCCAGCCATCTCCACTTTTACTACTGCATCGGAGAAAATGCTGGGATGAGCTGTGTCCTAGCATGTATGGCCATTGGTGATGAAGAAACGGGATTCTCAGCTACATGGTGACAGAATAAAACAGCAACAGTCACATGGAATATATCACTGATGTCTGTTAACTTGATGTCACCAGGTGATGAAAACTGATAGTATGCACAACAATGATTTAGGTTTAGTTCTTATCCACAGCTTTCATCTTGTTTATGTTTTTCAATCATTCCTCAGAAGGTGGTGCTAGAGAAGGATATTAAAAAAACTCCGTGAAGAGAAACGGTCAGAGTGCAAATCCTTCAACTGCCGGTGGAAGTGCCAGACAGTAGATGTGTTGTCCTATGATGGAGCATACATCATATGTAAACAGAAGCAGGTACTGGGACAGATCCAGCAGTGGAGAGTCCTTGGAGGGCATAGAGCCCTTCAAGCTCTGCTTTGCTGCATGCAAATGTTAAGCTTTGGTGGCTGTTAACAGAGAGAACAATTCTGTATCTATTTCCAGATGCAACGTACTCAGTTAGAGAAATTAAAGGAAACTATCTCTTGCATGAAGTCTCAGGTCTTTACTCTAAGTGAACCCTAGCTGTCACTTATAGTCTGTGCATTGATTTACAATGTATATGATTTGTGAAGTGCACTGCCAGAAGGGTATTACATTTTCCAGCCCTTTGGTGTATTGTATGGCTGAAAGGTCCCAGGCAATGACTTTTCTCCACTGCACCTCTGCCCATGCCTTAATTAGTCCCTCAGAATGTAATTCTGGACCTTGGAATATGCTGATTTACAACACTCTGTCAAGGACAATTTGCGCTGCAAAACTAAAATACCACCTTGAGCAAAGTTGAGGAAAACTTCAACATAGCTGTTCAGCACCTCAACGAGCTGCAACAAAACATTTTTCACATCTAAGTTGGTATTATGTAGGTCATGTGGGGCCAGATAGAGAAAGGGTGCACTGAAGTTTGAATCTGCTCAAATACACTTCTGATGCCATGTCTTCCACACTCCCTCCTACCCAGTCAAACTCTTTACTTTGTGATTTGTCTTGATGGCTGATTCTGCCCTTACAGAAGTACAGGTGGGCAATCTTTGGCAGGGCCCTCCTGGCTGCAACACCACAAGACAATGGTCAACAGCAGTCACATCAGAAAAATGAGCAACCTGACTCTGAAAGTCTAGGGATGAGAACTAGTGACAGGCATTGGGTGTCTGTGAAATAGATGAATTGTTAGCAGTGAGACCTCTGTGTTGTGGGCTGGAAATGCTCAGAAAATTTGAAATTTGTGTGTCAAGGGCTGCACTGTACCAATTTAAGTGGTTTGACTCAACCAGACTATCCTGGCTTTCCCTGGCAGCAATGACCGTAGTCGCATTCCACCTGTTAAATGTCTTCCTCCAAGGAGGCAGAGCATTCAGCACTTCCTTCTAGAATTCCAGCCCCCACTGCTGTACAACGTAATATGTATAGGTTCCAGAAGACCTCAACCATTCTGGTTTCTGAGAGTTACTGTTAGCTCTCCACACAGTATCATGAGCCACATCTTAAGAGGGCATCCCTTGTTTCCACCTCATTTGTCCCCAAAAACAATTCTGGTTTCAGGTGTGAATATCCCTGGAAGACATGACTAGTGACAAGTAAAATCATCAGGCTGTCTCTACAAGAATCTTGCACAGATTTGCATGTTATGGTATTTACAGACCAGCTGGACACTGATGGTACAGAATCTTGATTGATGAGAACCCCAGTTGTTGCAGAGAACAACTGCAAATACATGGCAGTGCCTGACACAAGCTTTAATATGAGTAGCACAGTGCACAGCATTTGCATTGAGTGCCCAGATATCTCACCACCTTGAAAATCTCACCTGCTGAGCCATGTTAGAGAACCTTGTCCTCACTAGGTTCCTGCCCCTTAGATCATCTAAACTGTGCACCATATCCATACTTGCACCACACATTTCCCCTTCATTGCAAACAAATAATGTTCTTTAGAGGTCTTTCACTGTCCTGTAGAAGCTGACATTGTATGGCAGCATTAGTTAACTTGCACAATATTGCGACCGCAGCAAGATCAGGAGAAGGATGAACATTATCAGAGGCAGAGAATTATAACTGGAGGACACTCATTGGAAATACTTGATTTTACTAATTCAACGAAATGAGCACGGAATATTCATGCTCTTAGGAGGTTTGAGATGGTAAAACTAGAGAACATATCCCTGTATAAAACAGATGATAGTAACTCATGTCCTGAGTAGATATAATTCCACACAATCTAAGAACCACTTGCTATAGTCTATCAGCTGCCTGTTCTGGACAGCCATGTGAGCTCCGCTTTTGACCATTGCCTCTTTATGTATTCTCAGGTACAACACATGAAGAATTTTTAACTTCTTCATTGGAGCAGTTCACAGAATCCCTTTGCCTGACAATGCATTACTGCATCATACCCTCACAACACAGAAGCATCACTTGCAGGGATATTAAATATCAGTTTGAGGGTACTTCATAGGCTGTTAGGGACCAGTGAGCAGGAGCAATGAAAACTGGAAAACGTGTACCAAAAATCCCTTTTTGTCAGATTTCCTTACCCACAAAGGCCAGGAATTCTGATCTGAGGCCCTACAGAAAAATGCTTGCTGAGCAAAACACAATGTTGAAGTTGTGCAATGTACTTTGCAGCTTCTGGCACATTGCAGATGGAATATAGCAGTCTATCTGCTGCATGTGTGGCCAATAGACACCGTTTTGCCAAACTCTGCAGCACTCCTTAATGCTTAGGCTGATGTTAGGCTGGACAGAGAGAACGGAGGACTTCAACAAAGTCACAGGGGTCTACTCCCATATGGGCCACAATGTACATAACATGGAAGCTTCTAAACAGGGATTAACGAGATGAGATTTGCAACTCCTAAATCACCTGCACTGAATTCTTCTTCACTGTGCCATGACTTCACTGGATTCATTAGGATTCCAATGGGGCCCAATCAGTGAATCATGCATTCTGTAAAATCCCAGCAGAATCCAAAAATTCTCCACAGACCATTTCCGGTTTTCATAGAAAGCTTAGTGTAAGTGTTTCTTTTTAAATCATTTTACAATTTATTGTTAATTTATGTATACATCTATGAATGATACATTAAGCACCAGTGAGAAGGAGCAGTTTAAACTGGAAAAGGTGTACAGAAATCTCCTTTCCTCGGGTTTCCTTACTTATAGAGCCAGGAATTCTGTTCTGAGGCTTTTAATCCTTGATGGGTGCAGCATCACATCAATCCTGTGTCCAATAGCTTTAGCGGGCAGGTAGCTGATGAATTTTGCACAAACCATGCCACTCTTTCCATGAGCATAGATCACTTTACGACAACTGACACAAGTCTTGTTTGGTTTACCACCAGGAGTCGCAGTTTGGTTCTTTGCGTTGTAGAATAAGCACAGCTCTTGCCCAGGTGAGATTCTGTTTCTTTGCTGCAATAAGCACCCTCAATCTTCAGTAGGGCAGTGTGCTCTCTCTGGTTTTAAAATTTATTGCCTGTAAACCCGGCTTTGCACCTTAATCTTCCAGGCATTGCAAGAGTGCTTAGGGCAGTCGGATCGCCTGACCTCATACCAAGATGTAAATGTTGGCTGGAGCAAACGGGGCACCTGTCACGTGTCACTCCAGCATTGATTCAATGTATCGCTTAGTACACAGAAGTTAAACACATTTTACATACAGGGAGGCATTGTTGTTGATAATTGAAATGTAATGTCATCCTCCCACAAACTGCCATATCACTATGTTGGTAAGGTTGAACAATCAAAAACATTGATCTTCAACAAGATGAAAACATTTTCTGCCTGTTAGATAAAGTTGGGTAGTATCAGGTGAGTTACCCTTGTGTGGACTGTGAATCACTGATGTTCTGCTCCTCCTATGAATAAGTGAGTGAGTAAAAAACAAAAGGTTACCTTTGGTTACTGCTTCTGCTTCAGAATCGATTCAGGTTTTTAAATGTTTACTTCCAAATCAAAAGTGGAAACCTTTAGCATTAAAATCCACAGAATACGGTACATTTTTGAAGAACTAGGCTAGAGGAACATTTCTGTTCAGTTTTGATAACTTCAACCCTTCCAACCGGAACAATTCAAACTGAGACCCCAAAACTTGGTTATTTTACTGAGTATGTATTATTAGCAGGGAACTTCATCAAAGGAGCATGTAGAGTCACAGATAGACTGAGTTTATGGGGTTTCATCATGCCACTATTCCAACTAATAGGTCATGGGAATCCTGCCCACAATTCTGATGGCTGCCCACAGCTTACTGACGAAATAAGGTTAATTGTTTTAAAGCAAGACTTCCTCCTTTTCTCAGATGTAAGTCCCACCATAGAGCATCTAGCCCATCAGATTTTGTGAGATATTAGTAAAGTGTGTGGATCCAGCATAAAATAAATATTAGCCCCTCAAAATCATTGCCTTCTACAACATCTGTGTCAAAGATTTTTCTCCATTGTCAAGTCATTATGCAATCATGGATATAGCTAACACATTTTTGTTACAATCCTATCATCTAGCCTCCAACCCCACCACCACCCACCCCCCACCAACTCCACTGAGTCCCTAAATTTGCAAAGCACATTTTCTGGATACCTAACACCTTTCTCAGAATGCCCTCTCTTCAGACCTGGAAGAATGATAGATCTCCTGCTTAAGAACTGTTGACTCTTGTACTGATCTGTGGAACTGTTCTCCCTGTACAATCTTTTATCTCACAGATAGTCTTCACAGAGGACATGGTTCTTTGCAGACCTCATTGTTGGTCCATTACCTTTTCTGGAAGACCCTTAATCTCCTGAATTTGCTTAACAGAGTTGGATCAGGTAGGTACCCCATAACATCCTCTGGGGTCTTTAATCTCATAAATGTCAATTATGGAAGACAGTACTGTCTTCCTTGTAGGACTCTGGATTTCTGGATCAGGCAATTTATTTCTAAATAGAAGCAGCCGTCCATATTTTTCAGTATCTTGGATGGTTAGACCAGGCAACTTCTTCTTTCTGACCATGTGCTGAATCTGTGGACGTTGGCCTGGGTCACATGGAACTGTAATGCAGTTTATCTCCCTCAACAAGTTGATCAAACTGGATGATTTCAGACACTGTGGATGTTTTATGGGTAAAATAAAGCTTCTCAGATTCTCAATCATGTTACTGATAGATTGCTGCTCACTCAACCTTGTCACCGGCATTGACTGTTCTGCTAGGTTCATTTGTTCAGCAAGCTTTTGTGCTGACTAGGTACCTTCATTTAAAGACTTGGTTCTGGGCTCAGGTGGGGTGTACATTCTTGTTACCGGTATTTGTTTCTTCTGGAAAATTTTGATGACTTTTATCTTTTGATCTGTCAGCATATAGAGTCACAGATATAGGGTTGCATCTTGTCATTCTGTTCTTGCCTTCCTTCAACACAATACTGGTAGTGGCAGGGCAGTCTTTGTCACTCTTTGTTCTTATTCAGTTTGATTGAGCCTCTCTTGGCCTGCTAGCCGCTGTTTCTACTTGGCCATTTGAAACATTTCTTTTATGTTATTGTAGGCAATCTCAATTGATTCCTTTCTTCTTTTTGTGTTCCACCATGAGTCTAGGAAATACAATGAAAACTTCTACTCATTTCCCTTTGATTAGTTGATGGTGATTTGTTTATGTACAGCGTTCTAGCAAATGATGGTTTCTGGATCAATTTTTCTCTTGGAATTGTGGGACTCCTTCTGACATCTTAAGGAAGCTGAGGACCAAACATGCATGCTTTCTCAAAAAAGAGGTGTTGAATTTTTTTTTGATAAACCTGTTCATACATGTTATGAACACGTCTAGAGCAGATGGGATTTGAACCCATGTCTCTTGGCTCAGAGGTAGGGAACACAGAATATTGAACTGTACAGCACAAGAATGGGGCCTTCAGTCCACAATGCTGCACCGAACATGACGCCAAATTAAAATAATCCCTTCTGCCTGCCCTTGGTCCATATCCCTTCATTCCCTGCATATTTATGTGTTTATCTAAAAGTTCTCTAAACACTCCTATCGTATCTGCCTCCATGACCACCCCGGCAGTGTGTTCCAGGCTCCTCCCATTCTCTGCATAAAAAATGTGCCCTTCACATCTTCTTTGAGCTTCCTTCCCTCCACCTCACCTCAAATGCATGCTCCCTGGTATTAGACATTTCATCCCTGGGAAAATTTCTGACTGTCAACTCTATCTATGCATCTCATAATTTTATAGACTTCTATAAAGTCTCCCCTCACCCTCCGCCACTCCAGAGAAAACAACCTGATTTTTTTCTAGCCTCTCCTTATAGCTCGTACCCTCTAATCCAGGCAGTATCCTGGTAAACTTCTTCTGCAACCTCTCCAAAGTCTCCACATTCTTCCTGTAATGTGGTGACCTGAACTGAATGCAATACTCTAAATGTGTCCTAACTAAAGTCTTATAAAGCCACAACATGACATTCTGACTCTTGTACTCAAATCCCTGACTAATAAAGGAAAGCATGCCATATGACTTCTTTACCACCCTATCTACTTGAATGGCACTTTTAGGGAGTTATGGACTTGAACGTCAAGATCCTACTTTACATCAATCCTGTTTGGGGTCCTGCCAATAACTGTATACTTTTCCTTAGAATTTGATCTCCCAAAGTGTAGCATCTCACACTTACCTGGATTAAACCCTGTCTGCCATTTCTTCACCCATATCTGCAACTGATTTTTATCCTGCTGTATCCTTTGACAACCTGCTGCACTATCCAGAACTCCACCGATCTTTGTGTCGTCTGCAAACTTACTAAACCACCCATCTACATGAGGAGTGTAGATTACACATTACTTAACCATTTTTGGTTGTCTTATATTGCCTGTGTAATGGTGGGACTTATATTATTTCTCTACTGTTGACAGTTACTCCACATGCACCACATAGTCTCATCTCTGTAGACTGCAGCTTCTGTTTATTCAGCATGGGAACTGGTCTGATAGGATAGTGGCTTTTGTATTGGTATCAAGCTTAAATTTAATAGGACGTCCACTGACAAAGATGAGTTCTGTGATTCCTGGATTGTCGGGAATCACCAATTTGCTCTTTAAGTGCCTTGATTATCTTTCCTAAAAGAGATTGCCCTACCATATTAAGGTCTTTCTGTGTGTAACCTCCTTCTTATCTGCACCTCTGTAACTGCATGCTACATTTATGCTTCGTGTTTTATTTTGAGACAATGCTGTATGTTAAGAACTGTGGCCTCCTTGAAGTCCAATCTTGTGTGCTATTTAGTATATCTCCAATTTTGAATCTGCTAGGAAATATTAAATCTTTCTCTATTTCTTCAAAATGAACTGTTCAATCTTATTCTTACTCTTTCACTCTTCCATGCAGCTGTGCCTTGTTTTGACAAATGTTGATGACAGCTACATTCATTGTGAAAAAATGAGAACTCTCTTTTACACTCCCTGCCTTCCCTTCCTGGTCTTTGTGTCACCTTTCATTAAGTTCCCTTTTCCCTTAAGGATTTCTAACTTTTGCTCCTGGAGTTAATTACTCTTTGCAGAGTCTTCTTCACTGAAACATCCGTAATGTCTAATTGTCACTGACTTTTCTGTCTTCCTAGCTCATGCATTTACCCCAGTGATTTACCCCATTTACTGCTTCTTATAGTTTCTGAATAAAGCACTTGCAATGTGGAGCTTGCCTTGTTGTTGCTTGCACAACTGCTGTTGCCTCTCTCAGTTCGTGATTTTCAGTATCAACGGCTGACTAACTGACTGTATATTCTTAAATAACGATGCTCTTAAAGTGGTAAATTCACTTGCATCATTTTTTTCTTTTCTCCTGGGTCTTCTGGATTTATTCCCCTTGTGGTGTGGGTCAGATCCAACCACTGCAATCTTTTGTGTTTTCCCAGGTGACCACTGCTGGCACCTCTTTCAGTATAGGATATTGGCTAAGTGTTGTTTGAGGATGTCCTTTGTACCTGCCTTGTTCTGATCCAATCCTAAACAAATATTTTGTGTCAGTATTTACTGTGAAGAAAGACATGGAAGCTAGGGAACTTTGGGAGATAAATAATGATGTCTTGAAAAGTGTCCACATTATAAAAGAGGAGGTGCTGGAGGTCATAAAACACATAAAGGTAGATAAATCCCCAAGACCTGATCAGGTGTATTCCAGGACATTGTGAGAATCTAGGGAAGAAATTGCGGGACCCCTAGCAGAGATATTTGTATCATTGACAGCCATGGGTGAGGTGCTGGAAGACTGGAGGATGGCTAATGTTGTGCCATTATTTAAGAAAGGCTGGAAGGGAAATCCAGGGAACTGCAGACCGGTGACCCTGACGTCAGTTGTGGGTGAATTGTTAGAGGGGATTTTGAGAGATAGGATCTATAGGCATTTGGAAAGGCAAGTAGATTAGGAACTGATTAGGGCTAGTCAGCATGGCTTTGTGCAGAGATAATTGTGTCTCACAAGCTTGATTGAGGTTTTTGAATAGGTGACCAAGAATGTAGATGATGGCAGAATAGACATTACCTACATGGACTATAACAAGGCCTTCGGCAAGGTTCCACACGGTAGACTGGTTCCATAAGCCCATAAGACATAGGATTGGAAGTAAGGCCATTTGGCCCATCGAGTTCACTCCGCCATTTAATCATGGCTGATGGGCATTTCAACTCCACTTACCCGCACTCTCCCTGTAGCCCTTAATTCCTTGCAAGATCAAGAATTTATCAATCTCTGCCTTGAAGACATTTAACGTCCCGGCCTCCACTGCGCTCCGTGGCATTGAATTCCACAAGCCCACCACTCTCTGGCTGAAGAAATGTTTCCTCATTTCCGTTCTAAATTGACCCCCTCTAATTCTAAGGCTGTGCCCACAGGTCCTAGTCTCCCCGCCTAACGGAAACAACTTCCCAGTGTCCACCCTTTCTAAGCCATGCATTATCTTGTAAGTTTCTATTAGATCTCCCCTCAACCTTCTAAACTCTAATGAATACAATCCCAGGATCCTCAGCCGTTCGCAAGGCTAGATCACATAGGACCAAGGGACAGCTAGTCAATTGGATACAAAATTGACTTGATGGCAGGAGACAGAGAGTGATGGTAGAGTGTTTTTTTTTAACCAGACTGGAGGCCTGTTACTGGCGGTGTGCCACAAAAATCGGTGCTGGATCGACTGTTGTTTGTCATTTATATAAAAGATTTGGATGGGAATATAAGCAGGCATGGTTAGTAAGTTTACAGATTACACCAAAATTAGTGGCATAGTGGACAGTGAAAAAGGTACAACGGGATCTTGATCAACTGGATCAGTGGGCCGAGGAGCCGCAGTTGGAGTTCGATGCAAATAAATGTGAGGTGTTGCATTTTGCTAAGTCAAACCAGGGCACACTTACACAGTTAATGGTAGGACCCTGGGGAGTGTTGTCAAACAGAGAGACCTCAGGGTGCAGGTACATAGTTCCTTGAAAGTGGTGTCATAGTTCGACGGGGTTGTGAAGAAGACATTTGATAGACTTGCTTTCACCAGTCAGAGCATTGAGTACAGGAGATGGGACGTCATGCTATGGCTATACAAGACATTGATAAGGCTACAGTTGGAGTACTGCATATAATTCCGGTCACCCTGTTGTAGGAATCATGTTATTAAATTGGAAAGGGTGCAAAAAAGATTTGCCGAGACTGGAGAGTTTGAGTTATAAGGAGAGGCTGGGTACATTTTTCACTGGAGCGTAGAAGGCTGAGGAGGACCTTATAAAATCATGAAGGGCATAGATAAGTTGAATAGCCAAGGTATGTTCCGCACAGTAGGGGAGTGAAAAACTAGACGGCATATGTTTTAGGTAAGAGAGGAAAGATTTAAAAGGGACCTGAGGAGCAACTTTTTCCTACAAAGGGTAGTATATAGATGGTAGAAGCAGGTACAATGACAACATTTAAAAGACATTTAGATAGGTACATAGGTAGGAGACGTTTAGAGGGATATGGGCCAAATGCGGGCAAATGGGACTAGTTCAATTTAGGAAACCTGTGTGGCAAGGATAAGTTGGGCCAAAGGGTCTGTTTCCATGCTGTATTACTCTGTAACTGTATTGGTTAGTGGTAGAAGATATTCCATTGTACAAGATCTACAGAAGAGGCACTTCTCCTAGATAACAAGAGGGTATATTGCTTGATAGCAATAAGCATAACTACATTTGGTCAAGTATAGGTACTGTGACCTTAGGAAGCTGGTATATTTACATCTCCTCCTTCCAAAAGCTAAAGAACTCTTTATCCCCATGCACAGATTGCATATGATATCAGCTGAATGGGTGCAGCCATTGGAACATCAACATTAACCCCTTCAGACCCTTATATAACAAAGTCTGACAAGCCACCCTCCAAAAAAAAACTGAAACCTCAATATTAGTACATTGGCCCTTCGATACATTGTGCCTATTGTTTTCGCTCATTTACTAGACTTGAGGGTGGCTGGCTGGTCCTATATTTATTGCCCATGTCAAATTGACCTTGAGGAGATGCTGGGAGCTGCCTTCTTCTACTACTGCATTTCATTTTGTGTCACTATACCCACAATTCAGTTAGGGAAGGAATTCCAGAATTTACACCTTGCAATAGTCAAGGAATGGTGATATATTTCCAAGTCAGGATGAGGAGAGTCTTGGAGGGGAACTTGCAGATGGTGGTGCTCCCATGTATCTTCTGCTGTTGTCTTTCTAGATGGTAGTGGTTATGGGTTGGAAGGTGTGCCTAAATAATCTTGATGTGTTTCCATTGCTCTGCTTTCATCCAAAGGAAACAAAATGTGAAAACGTCTTTAAAGCAGAAACATCTTAAATATTCAAAAATCTGTAATTAAAAGAAATGAATGTCCTAATTTATGATACAACTGTTCAGCTTAATACAAAAGTTTAAATCTGTATTTCAAGAAATACTGACACTTAAAATTATAAAATAATACTTCTAACCTAATGTTTTTGGCAGGTTCACAATTGGGTTGTAATTGGTGATGAAGCTACTAATAATAATATAAATTCAGAAAATTATTTCTTCTTAATTCATATAGATTTGTGAAATGAAATTTCTATTGCAATTTAAAGCCTGATCACTGAACTAGGTTGCACTGAAATCTGTTTAACTAATTTAGAATAAAAAGGAATGCAGTTGACTAACCGTGGCCGCTGACTGTTTTCCTGAATTTGGGAATTTGATTCTGAAGTTGGCGGATGTGAACAAAGCTCTGTTTCCTGCCTGATAACACTGCTTCTACTCTGCATTGCCTCTCCATCAGGATGTTTGTAGTTATTTTACTACATTCATCAGACTGAGGAATGAACGAATCTGGGGAAAAGTGCTCACTGGTTAATATCATCTGGGACCAATGATCCCAGTGGGAAAGGATTTGGGACAAATTTTGTTTCTTAACAATTTTAAGTGATGGTAAGAATCTAGTAAGGTAAGGGACATTATTTCATGTTTTCAACACAGGTTTAAACTGTTAACTTTATGCTTTTGTGTTACTCATCAGTACCATAATAACCACACTTAATTATTTTGTTTGGCCGTGTATATCCAAGTATTTGCATTCTCATGGCAACAGACTTTGGGATTCAGACACAAAAGAAAATGTATCCTGTAAGATTTTCTGACCATGTTCAATGCAAGGAATATTACAAACATAGCAGATGAATTCAGGGCACAGAAAGACAGGGCAGCATGATATTATTGCTATAATGGAAACTTGGCTAAAGGACAAGCAGAATTGGCAGCTCAGTATCCCTGGATATAGAGTTTTCAGGCAGGATAGAGTGGCTGACGAAAAAAAAGAGGGGTTACCAGTATTGATTAAAGAATCAATTATAGTTATGAGAAAGGATGATGTACTAAATGGGTTAACAAACAAGGATTTGTGGGTCAAGCTTACAAATAAAAAAGGAACAGTCACACCATTAGGCATATACCACAGACCACTGAATAATGATAGAGAGATAGAAGAACATACACATAGATGAATTTCCACCTGTAGGAATAAGAGGGCAATAATAGTAGGAGACTTTAACTTTTCCAATATCAACTGGGTTTCAAACAATATAAGGGGCATTGAAGGTGAAAACATCATGTGCTGTGTCCAGGAATTTTTTTTAAAAAAACAATACATGACAAGCCCAACTAGAAGAGATGTAATTCTGGATAAAAACCAAAAGAAAAGTGGATGCTGTAAATCAGAGATAAAATTAGAAATTGCTGGAAAACCTCAGCAGGTCTGGCAGCTTCTGCGGAGAGAAATCAGTGTTTACATCTCAAGTCAAGTGACCCTTCCTCAGAAAGATGTAAAAACAGCAGGGTTGTTGTTTTGGATGATTTTAACTTCCCCTGTATTGACTGGGACTCACTTTGTGCTAGGGGCTAGGATGGAGGAGAATTTGTAAGGACCATTCAGGAGGATTTCTTGACACAATAAAATCAGTCCAAACAGGGAAGGGGTTATGCTGGACCTCGTTTTGGGAAATGAGCCCAGCCAAGTGAATGAAGTTTCAGTGGGAGAGCATTTCGGGAATAGTGACCATAAGACCATAAGTTTTATGATACTCATGGATAAGGATAGTAGTATTCCTCAGTTGAAGGTGTTAAATTCAGGGAAGGGGAACTATAACAATATTAGGCAGGAACTGGAGAGTGGTGATTGGAGGTGGCTAATTGAGGGTAAATCCACATTGGACATGTGGGAATATTTCAAACAGCAGTTGAGAAGAGTCCAGGAGTGGCATGTTCCTGCGAGAATGAAGAATAAGTGTGGCAAGTTACGTGAACCTTGGATGACCAGGGATGTTATGACCTTTGTCAAAAAGAAAAAGGAAGCATACGTAAGGTCTAGGAGGATGGGAACAGACAAAGCCCTTGAAATATATCAGGAAAGTAGGAAAGAACTTAAGCAAGAAATTAGAAGGCTAAAAGTGGTGTTGACCTACTCAAGGCCAAAGGAAGGATTGTATGTGTGGAGCCAGAAGAGTTAGGTGAAGTCTTAAACGAATGCTTTGCATTGGTATTCACCAAAGAGAAGGAGTTGGTGGAGGATAATCTCAGGAAAGGGATGGTTGAAATTCTAAGCCACGTTGCTATTAAAAAGGAAGAGGTGTTGTGTGTCTTAAAAAATTTTAAGACAGACAAGTCACGGTCCTGATGGGCTCTAGCCCAGGATATTGAGGGAGGCAAGAAAACAAATTTCTGGGACATTGAGAGATATCTTTGTATCCTTTTTGGCCACAGGTGAGGTTCCAGAGGACTGGCCAATAGCCAATGCTGCCCCATTGTTTGAAAAGGGTAACAGGGATAACATAGGAAAATACAGGTCAGTGAGCCTCATGTCAGTGGTAGGGAAATTATTGGAAAAGATTCCCTGGGACAAGATCTATAAGCATTTAGAAGCAAATGGACTGATTAGTGATAAACAGCATGGTTTTGTGTGGGGATGTTGTACTGCACTAACTTGATTGAGTTTTTTGAGGAGGTGACAAAAATGATTGATGAGGGAAAAGTGGTTAAAGTTGTCTACATGGGCCTCAGTAAAGCCGTTGACAAAGTCCCTCTTGTCAGACTGGGACAGGAGGTGATGTCACATGATATTGGAGTGAGCTGGCAAGATGGATACAGAACTGGTTTTGTCATAGGAGACAGAGGTAGCAGTGGAAGAATGCTTTTTGGAATGGAGGGCTGTGACTAGTGGTGTTCCACAGGGATCAGTGCTGGGACCTGTGCAGTTCATGGTCTACATAAATGATTTGGAAGAAAACGTAGCTGGTTTAATTAGTAAGTTGCGGACGATATAAAGATTGGTGGAGTTGCGGATGGTGAGAAGGATTGTCAGAAGATGCAGCAGAACATAAATCAGTTGGGGGCATGAGCAGAAAAATGGCAGCTGGAGTTTAATCCGAACAAATGTCAGGTAATGCATTTTGGAAGGTCAAGTACAGGTTGAAATTATACAGCAAATGGCAGCACCCTTAGGAGTATTGATATGCAGAGAGATCTGGGTGTGCAGGCCCACAGATCACTGAAGGTAGCAGTGTAGGTAGCTAAGGTAGTAAAAAAAGGCCAATGGCATGCTTACCTTCATTGGAAGGAGTATTGCGTATAAGGATGGGCAAGTTATGCTGCAGCTTTATAGCACTTTAGTTAGGCCATACTTGAAATGTTGCATACAGTTCTGGTCATCACACTACCAGAAGGATGTGGATGTTTTGGAGAGGGTACAGAAAGGTTTACCAGGATGTTGCCTAGTATGGGGGATTTTAGCTATGAAGAAAGTTTGGATAGACTGGGTTTGTTTTCACTGGAATGGAGGAGATTGAGGAGTGACCTAACAGAAATTTATAAGATTGTGAATGGCATGGATAGAGTGGAAAGTATGAGGCTTTTTCACAGGGTGGAGAGTTCAACTACAAGGGGACACAGGTTCAAGGTGCGAGGGAGAAATTTTAAAAGAGGTGTGCGAGGCACGTTTTTCACAGTAAGGGTGGTGAGTGCCTGGAACGCACTGCCAGAGGAGGTGGTGGAATCAGACACAATGGCAGCATTCAAGAAACACCTGGACGACTAAGTGAATAGGAAGGGAATAGAGGGATATAGATCCTGTAAGTGAAGACAGTTTAAATATGGAAGAACAAAATGTGTCAGCACGGGCTTGGAGGCCTGTACTGTATTGTTCTTTGTATGGGCAATGGGGTGAAGTTACAGTAAGTGACCATTTCAGGGATTGTGACCACAATTTGGTTAAATTTAGAATTATTATGGAAAAGGACGGAGATAAATCAGGAGTAAAAGTTTAAACGGGGGAAGGCAAGTTTTACAAAACTTGCAGATGTGAACTTGACAGGACTGCTCAGGGATAAATCAATGGGAGGCGCAAGAAGTGAGATTCTTTGGGCACAAAACAGATATGTATACTCCATAAATAAATAAGATCGATATTGCCAAATATAGATTTCTATGGTTGTGCAGAAAAATACAAGGGTAGACTAAACAGAAAAAGAAAGCTTATGATTGTCACTAAACCTCAACACTGCAGATAGCCAAGCAGAGTATAAAAAAGACAGGATCAAGTTAAAATAGAACTAAGGAAATGAGAGAGAGGGCATGAAAAATTTTAGCAAGCAAAATAAAACCCAAAGATGTTTTCCCAGTATATGAAGAGCAAAAGGATTGTTAAGGAAAAATTGGCACTTATCGGAGATGAAGAAAGAACTTGTGTGAAGATGCAGAGGAAATGAGCAGGATTTTAAATAATTTTTTTGTCTCCGTATTCATAAACGAGAGGGATGATGTAGATTGAAATCTTTGAGGAAGTTTGAGGAATGTTGATGAAGGTAGTGCAGTGCATGTTGTCTGCATGGATTTCAGTAAGGTAGTTGACAAGTCCCACTTGGCAGACTGGCTAAAAAATAAAAGCCCATAGGACACAGTGTAATGTGTCGAATTGGATCCAAAGTTGGCTTCATAACAAGAAGCAAAGGGTACTGGTTGATGGCTGTCCTTGCGAATGGAAAGCTGTTTCAAGTGGTGTTCTGCAGTGCTCAGTGTTGAGACCCGTGTTGTTTGTTTTATATATTAATGATTTGGAGTTGAACATTAGGGGCACAATTGGGAAATTTGCAGACAACACAAAAATTAGCTGAGAAATAGTAAGAACTGCAGATGCTTGGGTCAGAGATAACACAGTGTGGAGCTGGAGGAACACAGCAGACCAGGCAGCATCAGAGGAGCGGGAAAGTTGACGTTTCGGATTGGGACCCTTCTTCAGAAATCCCAACCCAAAATGTCAACTTTCCTCCTCCTCTGATGCTGCCTGGCCTGCTATGTTCCTCCAGCTCCACGCAGTGTTAGCACAAAAATTAGCTGTGTGGAGGGTAGCTATAAACTCCAAAATTACATAGATGTGTTGGTGGGGTGGGCAGGAAAGTGGCAGTTGGAGTTCAACTCTGATAATCTGAAGTAATACATTTAGGGAGGCCAAACAGTAAAAGGGAATTAGCAAAAAAGGGGAATATACTCCAAAAGAGGCCTCATCAACATCCTGCACAACCAAAACATTATGTCCCAACTCCGATATGTTCTGGCCTTGAGATCCTTGAGATGAAGTCTGGCGCAGTCTGGAGTCCGGAGGTGAGGTCCACTGTGGACTGGAGGTGAGGCCCAGCATGGTCTGGAGGCTAGGTGCTGATGCGGACTGGGTTGAAAGGACTGTTATTCTGAACTTGTAATTTCTTTACTTTTTCTAATTTATTCCTATGATTTTGTACTTTTGTACCAAAGATGGTGTGTCAATGTTTGCCATGCTGGATTTTTAATTTCTTTATTTTTCTAACTTTTTTCCTCAGAATGTACTTAACAAACTGTACCTAGGTACCTTTGCAGTTAAGATGGCATCATAAGTGGTGATTTGTAAACGTTCCACTATACTCGTGTGAGTAGATGTGACAATAATGCTAATTCTAATACTTAGCAGTCTGAGCAATAAAGGCAAATGTGCAAATACCTTCTTAACCAGCCTGCCTACTTGTGATGCAACTTTCAAAGAACTATGTACCTGAATGCCTAGGTCTCTCTGTTTGATAACACTACCCAGACCCTACCATTAATTGTATAAGTCCTGCCCTTGTTTGCTTTACCAAAACGCTATACATCAGATTTATCCAAATGAAACTCCATTTGCCACTCCTCAGCCCATTGGCCCAATTGATCATGATCACTTTGTAATCTTAGATAATTTTCTTCACTGCCTACTATACTAAACTTTGATGTCATCTGCAAACTTACTAGCAATTCATCCTAAATTTTCATCCAAATCAATTATATAAATGACAAACAATAGGTGTTCCAGCACTGATCTCTGTGGAGCATCGTTGGTCAGAGGCCTCCAATCTCCCCTTATTAGGAATCTAGAATACAACGTCAAGTTGCAGGACAAACGGCTGATCGAGTAGGATAGATAAGGAGAAGATTCTCCAGCAAAAGGTGCATAGGCCTTTGGAATTCTGTACCCCAGGGGTTATGTATTTTTAAAAAATATTCTTTTCACAGGACATGGACATTCTTGATAAGATCAGCATTTGTTGCAAAAAGAAACACCAGAAAGCACCAAATTGAATTGTTTTCTAGGCTGCTTCTGTGGGTATTTGAAAGTCAAACATATTGCTGATGTCTGGACTTACTTATAGAGCTAACTAGGTAAAAGTGGTAGACGTAGTTTCCTACAAGTGAATTGGCTAATTAATGAATTTAAATGTCACTATGTGCTGTGTTGAAATTTGAACTCTGGCTCCGAGTGTCAATATTTCACTGACATTACTGTGATGCCACCATCGCAGCTAGGGATAGGGACAGTGGTGGGCTGACCTGGGCTGGGACAGGTAGATTTTTAATCTCTCATAAGGTCAGAAAGTACAGATGCCTAGCTTTCTCTGAATCTGTGCTATTTTGTCCTATCGTGGCCGTCTCATCTGCAAGGAAAAAAAATCTTTCCACTTACATCTCCTTTAAACTTACCACTTTTTATCTTAAACGAATGTCACCTAGTGATTGACATTACTACTCTGAGAAAAAGACTCAGGCTATTTATTCTATCTATGCTTCTCAAAATTTTGTAAACTTCTGTCTGGCTTTTCCTCATCCTTCGACGTTCAACTGAGAACAAACCAAGTTTGTCCAATTTCTCCTCACAGCTAATACCCTTCAAACTAGGCAACATCTTGGTAAACACGTTTTGTGCCCTTTCCAAAGCCTCTACAGCTTTCCTCTAGTGTGACGAACAGAACTGAACGCAATATTCCAAATGTGGCCTGCCTAAAGTTCTGTACAGCTGCAAGATGTCAAGCCAGTTTTGATACTCGATGCCACGACTGAAGGCAAATATTCTATATGCCTGATTGACCACGTTATTCCCCTTGAATTAAGCCCTCCAAAATGCATCACCTCACATTTGCCCAGATTAAACTCCATCTGCCATTTCTCTGCTGAAGTCTCAAGCCTTTCTCTATCCTATTGTATCCTCTGGCAATCCTCTACACTACCCACAGCTCCCCCAGTCTTTGTGTCTGCTGCAAACTTACTATTCAAGCCACCTATATTGTCCTCCAAATCACTCATAAATAATAGAGACAAAACAGGTCCCAGCACTGAGCCCTGTGAAACACCACTGGTCCCAGATCCCCAATCAGAAAAACATCCTCACACCGCTATTCTCTGTCTTCTATGACTAAGCCAGTTTTGTATTCATCTCACCAGCTCACTGCGGATCCCATTTGACTTCACCTTTTGTATCAACCTGCCACGAGGGACTTTGTCAAAGGCCTTACTAAAATCCATACAGACAACATCCTCATCAATCTTCTTTATTAGTTCCTCAAAATCTCAATCAAATTTGTGAGACATGACCTTCTCCATACAAAGCCATGCTGCCTATCACAAATGAGTCCATACTTTTCCAAATGTGAGTAAATCTTATCCCTAAGAATCTTTTCCAATAGTTTCCTAAGCACTGCTATAAGGCTCACTGGCCTGCAATTTCACAGATTATCCCTGTTGCCCATTGTGAACAAAGGAACAAAGTTGGCTATTCTCCAGTTCTCTGGGATGTCTCCTGTGACTAAAGAAGATACAAAGATTCCATACAAGGCCGCTGCAATTTCTTCACCTGCCTCCTTCAGCATTCTTGAAAGGATCCCATCATGTCCTGGAGACTTGTCTACCTTGATGCTTTTTAAAACACACCTCTTCATTTTTTATATTGACATGCCCCAGAATATTAACATATCCCCACCACCATTCACCATCTACCATATCCTTCTCCTTTGTGAACACTGGTGCAAAGTATTCATTAAGGACCTCACATGCTTCCTCAAGCTCCACACATAATTTCCTTCCTTTGTCCTTGAGTGGACCTACCCTTTCCCAATTACCCTCTTACTCCTTATAAGTGTATAAAATGCCATGGGATTTTCCTTAATCTTGTTTAACCAAAGACATTTCAAGACCTCTTTTAGCACTCCTAATTCATTGTTTGAGTGCTTTCCTGCTATTTTTGTATTCTTTGAGGGTTCTTTCAATCTTCAATTTCCTAAACCTTATACACGCCTCCTTTTTCCTTTTGACTAAGCTCTCAATTTTGCTTCTCATTCAAGGTTCACGAATCTTTTCATCCTTATCCCTCATTTTCAAGATACATGCTGGTCCTGAACCCTAATCAAATAGTCTTTCAAAGATTCTCACATGCCTGATGTAGGTTTACTGTCAAACAGCTGCCCCAGTCTCCATTCTCTAGTTCCTTCCTAATATGTGGTAGTTAGCCTTTCCCCAATTTCCTTTCACTCTTACCCCTATCCGTAAATAACTTAAAATTTACACAGTTATGGTCATTGTTCCTGAAATGCTCCCCCACTGAAACTTCAATCACCTGGACGGGCTCATCACTCAATAGCAGGTTTAGTACGGCCCTTCTCTAGTTGGACCATTTATATATTGCTTCAAAAAAAATCCTGAACAGACCTAACAAATTGTCCCCCATCCAAGCCCTTGGCACTAAGTGAATCTCAGTCAATATAGGGGAAGTTAAAAATCACCCGATGCAACAACTGTGCTGGTTTCACATTTTTCCATAGTCTGTCCACATTTCTGTTCCTCTGACACCTGCTGTCTGTTGGGAGGCTTGTAGTACAAAGTGATTGCACCCTTCCTATTCCTGAGCTGTACCCATATGGCCTTGCTGGATGAGCCCTCCGAGATGTCCTCCCTCAGTACAGCTGTGATATTCACCCTAATCAGCAACACAATTCCACACCTCTTTTACATCCCTCTCTATCATGTCTGAAACAACTAAATCTTGGAACATTTAGCTGCCAATTTAGTCCTTCTCTCAACCAAGTCTTTGTAATAGCCTCAACATCATTCTGCAGTCTTGAACCACAACCTGTTCTGTCATACCTTAGACTAAATTGGTTATATCTACTGTTAAGTTTGTACATTTGTTCTTTTTTATGCACAACATTTCACTAAAGCATTAAAGTACTAGGCAAAAACTTTAAACTTTTGTTTTTCAGGCTTACATAATTCTACAAAAATCAGAGGTAAAAAGCAATACTGCCTTCTGTCTCTGCACCAAATTTCCACTCTCACCAAACTCATACATTTTGCACTCTATTTACAGTGACCATCCTGTGCACCATCAAACCTTGTTTATATACCTTTTACATTGCATGTTGATAAAATTCCTTATCCATCTTTCAAGGTTGGGTCAATATGGAGACACCCTCTCCTTCTAACCCTTTTCATCTACAATGACCTTCATCAGAGGCTCCGCTGATGATGTCACCTAGCATGGTAATGAAACATCTGAACAAAAACAAGCCAGCTTGGCGAGCAACTCAACAACACCATTCACAATCTGAGCTACAAATCTTTGCCAAAACTTTAAACAATGATCTCTATATGTGGCACTATCAAGTTAGCTCAGCTTCCAGTCCACTTACTGGTCAAGTGGATTTGAGACCTGCTTTCGCTCTGGCAGGAGGATCTCGTTTCCTAAGGATACATTCAATGCATACTTGCCGATGTTTATCAAAGAGTTCCTGCTCTCACAGAATTCTCAATTCTTTGCACTCTATGACCAATTCATGTAACCACTCCTTAACACCTGGAAGGCCCTGTGTAACCTAAGTATTTGAAATACATTTTGGATTTTTCACAAGTGGAAACAAACTTTTTTTCCCAATTGGGTAGAATGGCACCTGTAACTGTAATTTCTTTAAAGGATCTCAGGTGAGAAGTTGATAGTTTATTCTGTTCCCCAGCTGTATTTACCATTGGAAATTGGGATGATCCTGGGAACACTGGTAACTAAATAAAAATTATGGATCAAATTGAATTCAGAAAAACTCATCACTACCTAATAGCATTTGAAAGTGTTAGTTCTATCAAGCTGTTTCACAATAACCATCAAAAAATGTTCTGTTTAGATGTACAGATTGAACAATGTGTGCTAATGGGAAAATTCTGCATGCATAATTGAGAATCATATTGTCAACAAATTGCTAAGAAATAGTATTAATGCTATATGCAAGTTTCAAATAAAGTCTAGATGACGGAAGTGTATCAGTGCGAAATAATATCCTGCTACGTTTTGTTGTGACAATTACTTCCGGCCAGCATGTAATGTGATATGGTTAACACAGGCTAATTTAGCTGATATTGGGAATTCCACATTCAAGTGAATGGCATTGTCTCACTATCAGTGCAAACTGCAAAGCACAACACCACAAAACCTAAATTTGTTCATCAAAGCAGACTTTATTGTAGACAGATCAAGGAATAGAGATTATTGGGACATATGGGTCAATCAGTGTCAGACAATAGCCAGTGTTTTTTTTCTTGCAATTATCATTCATTACTATGGAACTCAAACTTCAAAACAAGGTACTAAATAAAGAAAAGGAACATCAGGTGGCACATAAAACAAGGTACCTGTGCAAACAAAATTTAAACTCTATTAATTTTTGTTGGATATCCCACAGCTTCAAAATCCTGTGTGTTAAGTAAGTCTCTCTAGTGCTCTGTCCTAAATTTGTCCCTACTTCTCTGTCTAGAGCCTTAACAACTGGAAACTGTTTCTTTCTATCTATTCTGTCCAATCCCCATATAATTTTAAACATCCATCTCACATCACCCTATAAACTCTTCAGTTTCAATGAATTTGCCCCAGTTTTTTTCAAATCTTTCTTTGTATTTGTCAAGAAGACATTAATAGTAATGTTGGAACAGGTTGGAGGGGCTAAATAACCTACTCTTGTCCCTAATTTTCTAATAATGGGCATATAATTGGTCAATACTCAAGCCAAGTTGGTTCCCCCCAAATCACACACTATCCTGATTTGGAACTATATCAGCATTGCTTCACTGTCACAGAGTTAAAACCCTGGAATTCCTTTCAGGGCCGCATGTTGATATACCTACACCACAAGAACTGTAGCAGATCAAAAGGTGACTCATCTTTATGAGCACATCCCACAGGGTGGCACGGTGGCTCAGTGATTAGCACTGCTGTCTCACATCGCCAGGGACCTGGGCTCGATTCCACCCTCGGGCCACCTTGCACATTCTCCCCATGTCTGTGTGGGTTTCCTCCGGGTGCTTCAGTTTCCTCCCACAGTCCAAAGCTGTGCGTGCTAGGTGGATTGGCCATGCTAAATTGCCCATAGTGTTCAGGGATGTGTAGATTAGGTGGGTTATAGGGGGATGGGTCTGGATGGGATGCTCTGAGTGTCGGTGGTGACTTGTTGGGCCGAAAATTCTGTTTACATACTGTAGGGATTCTATGGATATGGATTCATAGTGGCAATTAGAAATGGCCTAGCCACTTACACCTAAATCTGTGAGTAAATACAAACAGGTAAGAGATATTAAATTTCAACAAGAAAACTTAGGACATTACATAATACTTGGAAAATAAAAATCTAACATGTTCTGAGTGTACAAATATACAAATCAATGGCAACACAGTTTAATGGTACCGTTAAAAAGGAACATATCAATGTAGTCTAACAACCATGGACCCAAAGTTGGACAGTCTAAATTGACACACAGCTGGAGATATCAGGCCCGTTAGAAAATTGGTCAAAATAAATTAAACAGCAGCCAGCAGCTATTGACTATAGACCAAGGTCAAAGAAATTACAAAGGTTCAGGGGAACCAGTCACAACTAACCCAAGGGCTGTGAATTGGAGAAGCATCAAATAAGCTTTCTGGCACATTGACTTTCCAGACAGTGTCTGAGGATGTGCACTTTACACCTGCCTGGCATGACAAGTGAAGGGTGTTGGCAGGACCCCATCAGATGGTTTGAACCGTACTCATGACCTCATTGGCCAAAGACCACAGAACATTCAGGAAGGTCTGCGGTGGGGGCTTAAAAAAATACAGCTGGAAGTCACCCCCTCAACAAAGACTCACAGGGAAGATCTGAGCAGAAGACCGTGCACCAATCCAGAAGAAGATCTGCCTTGACCTGCAAGACCCACCTTAGTGGAAGGAAGCCAGCCTTAATCAGAGACGAAAGAGATTCCAAAGACCCAGCTCAAACATGTTGATCATTGCGAGTAACGTCCTTTCTCAGTCAGATTGAGCTAGATGGAGAGTAAATATTGTTGGAATTTGGGAAATGCACATATAGTATTTTTAATGAGGAATGTTTTGTTAATAAAATCAAGTTGAACCACAAACCAAATTCTGTGTTCCTTTGTCAACGTCAAAGAGTGCTTGGGCAAAGCGTTTTTAATATATAAACTGGTTGAAATGTCCAAAGCACGGACATCATTGGCATCCCTGGTTGATCATCGACTAGTTTGTATAACCTCAGAAGACAAACCCCATCAAACTCAAACTCTCAGACATCCAGAATAAAAACTGAAAGAGATTCTGAGGAAGGGTCACCTGACTGAAACGTTAACTCTGATTTCTTTTCACAAATGTTGCCAGACCTGCTGAGCTTTTCCAGCAACTTCTATTTTGGTTTCAGACATCCATCTTGCGCCTGATTAAGTGGGCAGCTGCCCCATGTGACAGCCAGGATTCAAGTGGGTGAAAAAGGGTGAAGGTTTCCGACCAGTGATTGGGCCGCAAACCAAGTGCTTGTAACATGAGGAGGACAAGCAGCCAGGAGGATACAGAGAAGCTATGGTAGGATTAAGGACCCATGAGAGAGAAAGAGAGACAAAGAAATTAGAAGGAAACAAAAGGAAAAATAGCACAGCACCTAGAGTGGGAGATCATACAAGAAAAGTGCCGAAATAAGATGTGGCCCAGGTGGATTGATCACTGCAGTGAGCAAATATTAGGTCTGGGTCTCACGGGGCAGAAATGCTGGGAGGTGGCTCTGAAAGCTGAGGGGAAGTGTGCTTTAAAGCTCAGTAAGTCTGTAGCCATAGTCAACTGCATGGAGCAGCTGAGAGGGAAAGAATAGGAGAAGCTGAAGCTAAGTAAGGAAATGGAAGAAGTAAAGCAGGAACTAGAGAAAGTAAGAGTCAAAGTGACAGAGCAGGAGCAGAGGAACCAGTTGAACATGATGTACTTAAGACCCAGTGTGATAGAACGTACCAGGAGGTATAGTACGCAGTCAGTGATTAGGATGCAGACCAAAAAGCTGTGGATGAGCTGACCAAGAAATACAAAAACCTATAGGTTGAACTTGGAGTCCTGCGAATGGCAGGCAAAGAAAACAGAGCCTATGCTGCAGACCATTCAAAACACCAGTGTGAATTCAAAAATTAATGTCCAACTTTCCATGCAAAAGGGAATGATATGTGCATTTGGGAAAATAGAATTAGATGGGATGGTGATTATGGGATAGACTGGGAAGAAATGGAAGAACAAACTTGTAGATACTCCAACAATGGTGAAGATTGGGGACCTCCACCTTCCTGTCCAGGGAGAGTAGATCCTTTGTCACCCTCAGGATCTTCCCCAGCCCTAATGAACCCACTGACCACAAACCATCAGGATGGCCAGAACAGTAATCCAATTACTTATACAACCCCATTTAACTGTGGCACAATTGGCTGAGACAGCAAAGCAGATACCCATTTCTGACCCCACTGCTGACCACCATGTCTTTTACAACAGCACCCACCAAAAGTGTTCTCCACAGACTCGACGATGTCAAGGAGGTAAAATTAATGTTAATGTGTCTGAGTACCGTGATCCATTCTGCCTTATTCAATCCTCAGGATGCAGGAGGATGGGAACTGCAGGCTGTGGAAAACAGTAATTCTGGCGGCTGTAAGATACAATAGAGGAGACCCTGTGGAGGGATTAAATAAATTAGAGGGACAGCACCCAAATGTATTTGGCAGGCGGCTGTGGACACAGTTCACAGGAGTCTTCGTTAACTTAGATCGGACCTCACTGACACCGCAAAACAGGGCAAACAGAACCTGAACACTTGACTCGCATGCCACTGACGTGGTGGGGAAAGCCTGTGAAAATTTTGATCCCTCAGACAACGTCCGTACAGAAAAACGGCTGACAATGAAGATGGCGCGGACTCGGGAGGAAGAGATTCATGGATTAGAGCAAGTCAGGGAAAAACGCACCCAGTAAAAGCCCTAAACATGGTCCTGTGTGGAGGAACGCAGGGGTGCTGTTATCGGAGATATCCACCTCCATACGCCCAACCTTGCAGTGAGAGATACAGATCAGCAGCATGGAGGTCTGAGGGAGCAATTGCAGCCGCAAGGGAAATGCTACAATTGTGGGTGCACAGGTTAATTTACAAGGTACTGCAAGTAGTTAGTACCACCACAGGATCCAGGCTCAAGACAAGGACTGGAAAGGCAGACACTAGTTAATTTGGTTGGGGGGCGGGGCAGGAGGAGATCACACAGTCAAAACTAGTGGAGGGAATCGCATTAACTCCTGTCCCTGGTTGGATATACTCCCCAAAGTGTAACCGAGTCACGTCTCTCCTCAGTGGGTGTGCAATGTCAAAATCTTAAACTCCATTAGTGTGGGACGGTCACTGGTAGAGGGAGAGGTGGAAGGCTGCTCATTGAGTTTTTAATGGAACAAAGTGGGGTCCAGAACGATAATTAACACATCCCTAGATTTTTGACAGGGTGCGCTGGTGAGGTACCTGACCCAGAATTTCCCTTTGACTTGGAAGTGCAGCCACGGATGCCACAGAATCTCCAAGAATGATACAATAAACTCCGACCAGTAGCCTATGTCTCCCGAACTTTTTCACCAGTAGGATTCTTTATGTGTGAGAAGCACTTGATAGCTGTGTTCTTGGTGGTACAACATCCTGCTGACATTATCGGCCCGAACCCCCTAGCCATTCTGATGAATCACATCCCCATTCAATTTTTCTCTGATGACTGAATTAAAGATGGTACGGTCAGCCAAAACTGCATAGCATGCTGGATCCAAGGGGTCGCGATTATTGTGGTCAAATGTAACAAAGTGCTCACTTTCCTAGCTGCCAACTTGAGATCCGGAGGAGAATCGCATGTGTGCCAGGTAGTGGCAACAAATGTGCCCAAAGGACCATTTGTGCCAAACAAAATGGGGATAATCTCAAAGAAATGAAGTGGTGGCTGTACATGGAGGACCGCAGAGACGAACCCCAGATAGAGTTAGTGCTGAAGCTCCCCAACAAAATGGGCGCTCAGACTGCTTAGCTAGCAGCTGTAATCTATGTGCTCAGACATCCTGAGAAATTTAGCCCACCAGCAGACATATACTCAGACAGGAGTGAGATCTTTGTCAACGTCAATGACAAATTTTAGGGGACTATTCGGAGAAGTACGAACCGGCATTGGAATCCTACCAGAAAAATTACAGCAGGTCCGGACATAATTGTCAATTGCACATAAAATTTTTGCTACTGTTATTCAGCAGACAAAGCAAAATCAAAAGAGTATTTGGGAAACCAATTGCTGAAATGATGTCTGGGATTGGGGCTCAAAACTGGGTACATCCGCTATCACACCTGGCAGTATTGTTTGTACTGTTTAGTTAGATCTACCTCACTGCCGTCACCGTTAAATTTGTCAGCTGGAAGAAGAACACATTCAGAAAACGAACTATGGACTACGCTCCTAAAGAGAGAGCCAAGAAACTAATGAACCCGGATTGCCTCATGAAGGGACTATGTGGGTTTGCATAGTATGAATTTTATTCTATTGAGTGCTGCCAATCCCAAAGATGCTTGAGATCGAGTATGTAAATAGTGGCTAATTCTTAATTTAAGTATTAAGTTATTTGTATATAGTCCTATGAAGCTTACAGACGTGCATAAGGAAGATAATTAGTGTATAGGGTATTATTGTCCATGTACAATGGGGAACCCAGATATTCAAAGGGAGTTAGGCTATCCATCAGAGACTTGATAGATGCCTGCCGGAGACCGTGGTCTGAGCCTGTGATCACGTTGTCGCTGGATGCTTCAAGGAATCAACAGGAGGGACAATGAATAAGTGACCATGGGTCCAAAATTGGACATTCTAAATAGACCCACTGCTGAAGCAATCAGGCCTGACAAAAAAATTGACCAAACTAAATTAAACAGCAGCCAGCAGCTATCATAGAGCCACAGAGTCATACAGCATAGAAATAAACCCTTCAGTCCAACTAGTCCACGCTGGCCATATTCCTAAACTAAACTAGTTCCACTTGCCTGCATTTGGTCCATAAAACTCCAAACCTCCCTTTTTAAGGTACGTAACCAAATGTCTTTTAAATGTAACTCAGCTACAGAAAGCAATGGAAACTAAAGTAAAAAATGTGCCAAATGTTCAAGGGGAACCAGTTACAAGCAGCCTGAGGGCTATATATAGGAGAAGTATCAGTTAGACTTTGTGGCATATTGACTTCCAACCAGTTCCTGAGGACGACCACTTTAAACCTCCCTGGCAAGGCAAAAGTGAAGGTTGTCAGCACAGCGTCATTAGATTATTTGTTCCTAGCTCCTGAATCCATTGGCCAAAGGTTAGAGGAATACTGGAAGGTCCAGGGAGAGAGATGGAATAAAAACACACACCTGGAAACAGTTGCTTGAGTGAAGACTCACAGGGAAGACTTGCAGCAAGACTCGTGGTAGAAGATAACAAGGTGTAGAGCTGGAGGAACACAGCAGGCCAGGCAGATCAGAGAAACAGGAAAGCTGATGTTCCGGGGACTGTGTACCAACCCAAGAAGAAGCAGGAGAGATCTGCCCTGACCTGAAAAGCCCACCTACAGAGAGCCAGGCCTACATCAGATTCCAACAGCCCAGCTCAAACATGTAGATCATTGTGGATAATATCCTATCTCAGATGGATAGAGCTAGATAGAGGTGTCCGAAACATGAACAACATCAAGCACCTCTACCAATGACAGTGGCCACACTAAATGGTACAAAGGTAGCTGATAAAGTGGTTGGCAACAACAAAAGAAAACATGAGCATTGTTGAAATATAAAGATTCTGTGAAATTTCAAAATTTTTACTGAGCTCTTTAAATATGCTGTTTTAGTAGTGATTGGCAGTACTGGACAATTGGTTCATATGTGAAAGATCAGGGGCAGTAAATAAGGTGGAAATGGATGGAAATAAGATGCACTGCAACAACTCAAGTTCATTCAACAGTACCTTCCAAAACTATACCCTCTACCAACAAGAAGGACAAAGGCAGCAGATTAATGGGAACAACACCATACTGCAAGCCATGCGCCATCCTGACTTGGGAAAATGTCAGAGGAGGCCATCCATCCCATTGTGTCTACACCTACATCTGTAAATCACCATTCGTTCACTGTTTCTAGGTCAAAATCCTGGAACCCCCTACATAACTTCGATGTGAGCATCCCTACACCACATAGATTGCACCAGTTCAAGGAGCTCACCGAGACCTTCTCAATGGCAATTTGGAATGGGAAAGTAATGTTGGCCTAACCATATCCTGTGAAAGAATTTAAGGAAACATCACTCAAAAAGTAGATGGTTCTTTGGCTAACTGACAACTACAAGACTTAAAAAAAAATCAATGGGCTAAAAGGTGGGCATCATTCTATTAGAGTAAAGCACTTTAATTTTTGGATATCCATTTTCTTCTTATGATTGGTAAACAGGAGCAGGAAATTTCAGAATCCTGGCCAGTTAATTTACCTATAATTGTCTAGCATATTTCTGTCCACTTTCTTGAATAAAGAATCACTTTTGTCATTCTTCTTTAACATAATTTCTATATTCAAACTGGAGTTTTTAAAATGGTGAATATTGCCTTTAATACTTCCTGTTTATTCTTCCTCAGAAATCCGGGATGAATCTGAGAATGAGTGGGCCAGCTTAGTGCAGAAAGCAAGGTAGCACCAGCTACAGAGTGCTATAGGAACAAAAAGGGCAGCATGGTGGCTCAGTGGTTAGCACTGCAGCCTCACAGTGCCAGGGTCCTGGGTTCGATTCCAGCCTCAGGTATCTGTCTGTGTGGAGTTTGCACATTCTCCCCATGTCTGTGTGGGTTTCCTCTGGGTGCTCCAGTTTCCTCCCACAGTCCAAAGATGTGCAGGCTAGGTGGATTGGCCATGCTAAATTGCCCATAGTGTTCTGGGGTGTGTGGGTTATAGGGGGGTGGGTCTGGGTGGGATGCTCCAAGGGTCAGTGTGGACTTGTTGGGCTGAAGGGCCTGTTTCCACACTGTAGGGATTCTAATGTAAGGAAACAAAAATCACAGGGACAGCAACTTGCAGATGGTGAAGTAGCAGAATAAGAGCTACCACCTCAGAAAGGAAATATTGCATGACATAAAATCTACAGACTTTGACATAGTGATCATCATTTGGTGACAAACAGTGCAAAAGATACCTCACAATGTCCTGAACCATTATCTCATTCCTGTACCAGCCAGACTTGTGGCTCCATGGACTGGGTGGCAATCCCATCCTGGTAACCCTAATGGTAAGAAATGTCCTTAAATTTTTTTTGCCAGCCAATAATTTCAGGGAGCATTAGGAGACCTCAGAAGCATTTCACAGATGTCAATACATAATTGCATCTGAGATGACACTGATGCCAAGAGTCTAACAATTCACTGTGACCATCTTAATATGGAGAATTAAGCAGCAATAGCATTAGGCTTTGCTGCCATCATTGGTTTCCTGCAGGCTCAAGATTCAATTGTACCCACATACAGTGTTTGTTATTTATAAAGATTCCACATTTTCAAAGTTTAGTATTGGTAATATTCAACTGTGCCATGTTTAGCTTTTTATGAGCTGCATGCCATTATTGAACTACCACTTCCATCAAGAAGAATGTCTCTAGGTTCTCAGCAGCATCTTTTTTTGAATAATTGCTGACTGAGGTGATCTGATGTGAAACTTCCTTACTGAAAATTGTAATTTCCTATTGCTGCTTTGGAAAACAACCTGAAAATGGCCCACTCTAAAGCATGTGTGGCATTCAATGTTGCTGAATAGGCAAGGTTGATACCTGATGTGGAAGCTTTACGCCAAAACATGAACATATCACAATGGAAGGAGTGGTGGGCTCTTTGTCTTGTGCCTGCAGTCCTGTCTATGCATTTTTAGCATTTAGTTAACAAAATTGACTGAGTCAGAGTAAGCTAATTGCAAATAAATTCCCTTTTCCCTCAAAAAAGGTGCTATGTTGCAAAAGTAATTCAATTGGTTACACTTTAAGCAAAACACACTTTATTCTTACCCTATACAGTTAAAATATAAACAAAAGAAAGAGGAATTGGTGTAACTTTAACCCTATTGGAAAATTTAACAGAATAATAGATCATTTAACCACTAAACAGAAACTGTTCCAACATCGTAACGTCTCATAAATACACTCTTGGCAATGACAAGGTCAGTAACATAGATTGTCTCACATGCAGTTCTGACAGAGATAGAGAACCCATGATTTTTAACTGTACCAGGAAGAGATAGAGACAGCATCCATAGCCAACATCCAAAACTTCAACAACTACTGAAAGCTAAACTAAAACCCTGGTTCTGTAGGAGCCTGATTCCACCCATTCATGCTGCTTCTACTGTTCCGACTTGGAAAAAAAAAGCACAAGGCTTCACTAGCTGTTTATTTTATTAGCTTGGCACAGACTACTGATCACCTCTGGTTCAACCTCTCTTCATAAAAAGAATCGGGACAACAGCCATAGTATCATCACACTGAAGAGGACACTCTTATCCCTACTGTCTGCCTTCTGCCAGTCAACCAATCCTCTATTCAGGCCAGCACTTTGCCCCATCAATCTTATTTAGCAGACTCCTGTGCAGCAACTTGTCAAAGGCCTTCTGCAAATCCAAATAGATTACATCCACTTGTTCTCCTTCGCATAACCTGCTTGTTCCCTAACAGAATTCTAACAGATTTGACAGCCATGACCTCCCCTTGACAAAGCCTTGCTGACTTAGCACTATTTTACCATGTACTTCCAGGCACTCTGCAATTTCATCCCTACAAGTGGACTTGAAAATCTTACCAATAACCAACATCAGGCTAACCAGCCTATAGTTTCCTGTCCTCTGCCATGCTCTCTTCTTAAACACAAGTGTCACGTTAGCCATTTTACAATCATCCCTGACTCCAATGATTCCTAAAAGATCACCACCACCTCATCATCTAGAATTTCTTCAGCCTTATAACTCACAACTCTGGGCTGTAGTCCAACTGGTCTACCCAGTACCTTCCCCTTTCTGATGGCCACTACACTCACTTCAAATGAATTAGATGATTTTAACACATTTAGAGTATAGGAATTAAAGTCTGTCTGTAAGGAGGTTTTATTTATTTTAAATAAAAATGTTATTACTAAACATGTCTTTAACTGTTTTTGCACAACCTTTGGGTGTGGAGCTGATAGGAACAGTCTCTGACCTGGTAACTGCAATAAGGTGCTGATGGGAAAGGGTAGATTTTAACATCTCCAAGAATATTACTTATGTAAATGTCAACCCTTTACTTTCTGACTAAAGTTTAAACCCAAAAACCTCAACTTTTACACAAACATATATGATAATAGGTACTCAGTATTGTTATTTCCAACTGACTGGAAATCTTTGTGCTCACAACTACTATATTGTTTTTTCACTCCAGTCATAAACAATCAATTTTCTTTGCTCTGATTGATCGTTCCTCTCTACCTGTGAAATGACTGTCTCTGAAAAGTATATTCCAGAAACCCTTAAAACTGTCTTCTACAGAGAGTCTTGTATCTATGAAATACTACAATTCTTAGTAAGGCATGAGAAGGGTACAGGAAAGCTCTAAAAATATACCTTTTTCTAAGAAATGGAGGTAGTCTCATTGAGTATTAGCTTTAATTGTAGAATCATATTAAATATTAAATAAAATAATACTGATGAAGGATATTATTTGTCTTATTGTGCACATGCTAAAATATTGCTAGAACTATCCAATATCACTCCCTTTATGTTTTCCTTCTAACTCTGCAAAATGTTCTCCCTTAAAGTATTTCTCTAACTATTTTTACTTATTAAGGCTATGGAATCTGCTTCTACCAACCTTGCAGGCAGTGCATTCCATATCAAAATAATTTGTTGTGTGAAGAAGGTTTCATCCATACTGAACCACCTGTCATTGGACAAAGTTTCACCTTGTTTAATCTATTAAAACCGTTCATCACTTTGAACACATCTATCTAATTTCCCTTTATCCTTCACTGTTGTAAAGAAAACAATACTAGATTTTCTAGTCTCTCTCCATAACTGATGTCCCTCATCCCTGGTACCATTACAGAAAATTTCTTTTGTCCACTGTTGACGTTGATCCTAAATTATCATGGGGTATTTTAATCCTAAATGCCGATTGGTCGAACCAGGTCAGTCAAGGCAGACTTGAGGAGGAGTTCATTGAATATATCTGATAGTATTCTTGAACAGTATGTAATGGAACTGATGAGGGAGGAAGCTATCCTAGATCTGGACCTGTGTACTGAGACAGGAATAATTAATGATCTCATGATTAGGGATCCTCTTGGAAGGAGTGATCACAGTATGGTTGAATTTAGAATATGGATGGAAAGTGAGAAGATAAAGTCCAATACCAGGGTCCCATTCTTACACAAAGGATGAAGCAAGAATTGGCTAAAGGAGACTGGAAGCAAAGACTTTAAGGTAGGACAGTTGAGGAACAGTGGACGACTTTCAAAGCAATTTTTCAAAGTGCTCAGCAAAATTATATACCAGTGAAATGTAGGGTCTGTAGGATAAAAAGAGTAATCAGCCATGGATGTCTAAGGAGATAAGGGATGCTACCAAATTGAAAGATAAGACATACAACATTGCAAAGACCACTGGGAAGCTAGAAGATTGGGAAAACTTTAAAGATAAACAGAAAGCCACAAAAAAAGCTATAAAGAAAAGTATGATAGATTATGAGTGTAAACTAGCTCAGAATATAAAAACAGATAGCAAAGGTTTCTACAAATATATAAAACAAAAAGAGTGGCTGAGGTGTACATTGGCTCTTTAGAGGATGAGAGGGGGAATTTAATAATGGGAAATGGGGAGATAGCTGAAGCATGAACAGGTATTTTGTGTCTGTGTTCACAGTGGAGAACATGAATAACATGCCAGTAACTGATGACAAGGAGACAAAGTAGGTGATGACCTAGAAACAATCATTTTCATGAAAGAGGCAGTGTTGGGGAAGCTAGTGGAGCTAAAGGTAGGCAAATCTCCTGGTCCTGATGGAATGCATCCAAGGGTGAGATGTTATTGGGATAACATCCCATTGATTTCTATATTCTCTATAAATTAATGCATTTTATCTGCTTACACAGAGGTATGCAGGCATTGCCTTAAAACTAAGATAACAAGCATGGGGCTGGATGAACACAGCAGGTCAAGCAGCATCATAGGAGCAGGAAAACTTGA
>JAHRHZ010000073.1:25225461-25279004 GCA_024137785.1 Ginglymostoma cirratum
AAACCCTTCTGATGAAGGGTTTAGGCCCGAAACATCAAGTTTTCCTGCTCCTATGATGCTGCTTGACCTGCTGTGTTCATCCAGCCCCATGCTTGTTATCTCGGATTCTCCAGCATCTGCAGTACCTTTTATCTCTGATTGCCTTAAAACTTCCTGCCCAACTAGAATTAGGTGTAAATCGTTATCTTCCTATACATAAGTAGAAAGGACACTGCCTTAAGCTTTCTGCCTGAATAAAATTAGGTATAAACTTTGTAAATCTTTATTTCCCTGCACGGGGGTATGTGGAAGCTGTCTCAAATAAGATTAGGTGGCAACGTTTGTAAAGGTGTGAGACTTCTGAAATCCTGTAAAGGATGTAACTTCTGTTTCTGCTAAAGGGGCCAGGACACTGACCTTTTTTCAAGCCAAACACTTCGGCAGCTTGAAATTACATTCTGTCACTTCAGCAACTTGAAATCGCCTCCTGCCGTTAGCAGTCACTTTGAGAATAATTGATACTGTATCCTGCTTTTTTTTATGTTTTCGATGTAGTAATTGTTTGTGTTATCATGTCATTGTCCGATGTAGTGATTGTTTCATGTAACATGCCGTTGTGAGATGTAAAATTGCTTTATGTATTATGCATTCAATAAGGTATAAAAAGCGGGCACTGTCCACTGCTCAGAGAGAATCGCTTACGAGACTCTGCACTCTGTGCCGGGTTGAGTACAGTGATCCGCCACAGCTTGTACTTGCTTTGTAATAAAGGATTTGTGTTTTTCTAAACAGATGAGTGTCTTGTTATTGCATCAAGTCCGTGAGGGTCTCCAAAAACGAACCTAACAAGGGTACTAAAAGAGATGGCAGGAGAAATAGTAAATGCGCTCGTGGTAATTTTCCAAAATTTGCTGGCCTCTGAGGCAGTTCCAGCAGATTGGAAAACAGCACATGTGATGCCACTGTTTAAAAAAGGAGGTAGACAAAAGATGGGGAATTATAGGCCAGTTAGTTTGACTTCTATAGTGGGGAATATGCTTGAATCTATTATCAAGGAAGAAGTAGCAAGACATCTAGATAGAAATTCTGTCATTGGGCAGATGCAGCATGGGTTCATTAAAGGCAGGTTCATTAAATAATCTACTGGAATTTTATGAAGATATTATGAGCCCGGTGGACAATGGGGACCTTGTAGATGTGGTGTATCTAGGTTTCCAAAAGTTATTCAACAAGTGCTGCACAAGAGGCTGCTGCATAAGATAAAGGTGCCCGATGTTATGGGCAATGTATTAGCATGGATAGTGGATCGGTTACCATGGATAGATGAAGCAAAGAGTGGGGATAAATGAATGCTTTTCTGGTTGCTGATCAGTGACTTGTGGTGTGCCTCAGGGATTAGTATTGGGACCGCAATTGTTTACAATTAACATAGATGATTTAGAGTTGGGGACCATGTGTAGTGTGTCAAAGTTTGTGGATGACATCACGTTGAGTGGTAGAATAAGCTGTGCAGAGGACTCTGAAAGTTTGCAGAAGGATATGGATTGTTTAAGTGAGTGGGCAAAGGTCTGGCTGATGGAGTACAATATTGATAAATGTGAAGTCATCCATTTTGGTAAGAATAACAGTTAAAAAGGACTATTACTTGAATGGTAAAATTTGCAGTATGCTGCTGTGCAGAGGGATCTGGGTGTATTTGTGCATGAATCTCAGAAGGTTGGTTTGCAAGTGCAACACGTAATTAAGAAGGCAAATGGAATTTTGTCCTTCATGTTAGAGGGATTTCTGGTTTAAACCCATGGGGATCCAGCAATGTATTTCTGTTGCTTCTCCAATAGTGGTTTAGAGATGAGTCCCACAGAAATTTTGAGCTTTTTATTTGTTTACTCTTGTAAAGCATTTGTAACTTTATCTTATCTTTTTATGCCTGAAATAAAATGTGAAGAATCATCTACCATCATCTATTATTTATCTACATCATCTATCCAGTGAAGTTACAGTCATGACCATTTCCTCAGAGTGGTACATGAACTGCAAATTTATCTGGCTCATTTGACAACACCCCTTCTAGTTTTCAAATGTTCCAACATTAAAATAAACACCAGGAAAGTTTTAGTCTCAAGAATTCCACAGGTTTATCACCTTCTGAGTGAAGAAATTTCTCCTCATTCCAGTTTGAAATGATCTAGTCTGTATCCTGAGTCTGTGACTTTTTGTTCTGAATCCCTGGCAAGGGAAATTTAGAGCCTGTATTGATTGGAACCAGGTTGATCTCATCGACTAAGAGGTCATTGATTGCGGTTGTTGACCTGACCCAATCAGGAAAGCCCTGGCTGACTAATATAACCATGAGATGAGAATCTCCTCAGCCCAGATGACTGACTCTGAGCTGGCTGGCCACAGCCAGAGTAGTGTGCACAAGTAAATAAAGGGTGATGACTTGCTGACGAGATAACAGCCTCTCTGCAGTTAATTCAGAGTCATAGAAATCTACAGCACAGAAAAAGGCCCTTCAGCCCATTACATCCGTATCAAACAAAAACAACAACCTAACTAGTCTTATTGCATTTTCCCACACTTGGTCCATAGATGTGTATGCCTTGGTATTGCAAGTGCACATGAAAATACTTCTTCCATGTTATGAAAGTTTCTGCCTCTACCATTGTACTGGTTGTGATTTCCAGATCCCCACCATCCCCTTACTTTAAATTCAGGTCTCTTGGTCATTAATCCCTCCAACAAGGGGGAAAGATTCTTCCTGTCTATCATGTCAATGTCCGTCATAATTTTACGTCTTAATCACGTCCCTTTCAATTTCCTCTGCTATAAGGAAAACAATTCTAATCTGCCCAATTGCTCTTCAAATCTCCTCTGCACTCTCTCCACTGCTATCACATTCTTCCTATAATGTGGATTCCACAAATGCATGCAATACTCTATCTGTAGCCTAACCAACATTTTACACAGCTCCAGCATAACATCCCTACTCTTAAACTCTATGCCTCAACTAATAAAGGTTTCTTAACCACTTTGTTCACCTGTCTTGATAGAAAAAGAACAGCACAGCACAGGAACAGGCCCTTTGGCCCATCAAGTCTGCACTGACACATGACACCTTTCTAATCTAAACTGAAATGTTTTGCCTCTTATGCAGTCCAAATTCCTCTGTTCCCTGCCGAATCATATGTCTGTCAGAATGCCTCTTAAATGCTGATATTGTACTTACTTCTACCACCTCGTGTGGCAGTACATTCCAGGCATTTGCCAACTTCTGTGTAAAAACCCTACCTCTCATACCTTCTTTAAACTTTTCCCTCCACACTGCAGAAAGTCAACCAAAGCTAAGAAGGAGTTGAACCCTATAAGCTCACAACAGGTACAAAAATGAACAGTGACAAAAGTTACAATCTGGAGGGAAAAACAATAGGGTGGAGTTATAAAGTCAAACCTCATACCCCTGTGTGAGTTTTTGATGGCCAGAGCTTGAGTAGTGAGATCCCAGAAAGTATTGTTCCTGGAGAAGAGACACACCATGTATAACCACTTTGTGTGGAATCCCGGGGACACTGTTTGAAGCTAAGAACAGAAAACTTTGACTGGAGCAGTAAAGGTCAAATTGGACAACCAATTTCAACAACAAGGAGCTATGTTGTGAGGGACTGATTGGTAGAATACCACAAAGAGATTGCCCAGAAGAAGGAATCAACCCAACTCAAGGAACTCTTTCAAAGGTTTAAGCTCTTTCATCACTAAACTGTCTTAGAGTTGTTCAGAGGGGTTTAGCATATTTAGAGGTCAGAACTGCTAGCCTGAGATTCAAATACTCTAAGTCCAGCCACATGGCTTACCACTGTTTTATCTTCCAATTTTTAGCCTAACATCTAACCTCCACTGCTAACCTTTTGTCTTGTCTGCTAGATTTAGGGGGATTTGATTTGGGGGAAAAGGGGCTTTTGGGGTAATAGCCGGTGTAGTTAATTAGTGGTTTCAAGAGTCTGTATGATTTATTAGAATTTTGTAAAGTACTTTGCGTTAGTAATAAATAGTTATTCAGGTTTTATGCAAAACAAACAGCATCTTTAGCCTTCATGATAGGTTTAGCTCAGGAGCAGTAAACTGAAGGGCAGGTCAGTTGGGAGGGGTTATTGTTATAACTTCTCAAAACTTTCATCACATTATGGACCTGTGGTTCTCCACTTTGTGTTTGTCCATGTGATTAATTCAGTGTCCATGACAGTTGATATAGATTGTGAATAACAATACTAAAATTTATCGCACAATGATTACTGAAAGTTACTAGGTTAAAAAAAAGTGATGCAATCATTAGCTTTTTAAAATAGCATCACTATAGTCCATTTCTAGTTACCCTTGAGAAGGTGGTAGTGAGCTGCCTTCTTGAATCAAATGCTATAGGTAGACCCACAATGCCATGAGGAAGGGAATTCCAGGACAGTGACAGTGAAAGAATAGCAATATATTTGCAAGTTAGAATAGTGAGTGGCTTGGAGGGGAATTTGTAGGCAGGTGGTGGTGTTCCCATGTATCTGCTGTCCTTGTTCTTCTAGTTGGAAGTAGTCTTGGGTTTGGAAAGCACTTTATAAAGAGCCTCGGTGAATTTCTGCACTGCATCTTGTATATTGTACATAATGCTGCTACTGAATGCCGGAGGTGGACAGAGTGGATGTTTATGGATGGGGAGGGGGTCGGGGTCTCGATCAATCAGACTCCTTTGTCCTGAATGATACCAAGCTCGTTGAATATGAACTCATCCAGGCAAATAGGGAGTATTGCATTACACTCCTGACTTGTGTCTTGCAGATGGTGGACAGGTTTTGAGGAGTCTGGAGACTAGTTACACACTACTGCATTTCTGACCTCTGACCTGCACTTGTGGTCACATATTTAGGTCAATAGTAACCCCTAGGATATTGATAACAGGGTAATTCTACGATAGTAATGCCACTGAATGTCAATGTGGTAGTTAGGTCATCTCTTGTTGGAGATGATCATTGCCTGGCATTTCATAGAATCATAGTACCCCTGCAGTTGGGAAGGAGGCCATTCGGCCCATCAAGTTTGCACCGACCCTCCGAACAGCATCTCACCCAGAGCCAGGCCATTATCATATCCCATAACCTCACATTTACCATGGCTAATTCACTTAGCCTACACATCCTTAACACTGCTGACAATTCCAACATTGCCAATCCACCTAACTAACACACCTTTGAACTGTGCGGGGAAACCGGAGCACCCAGAGGAAACCCACGCAGACATGGGGAGATTGTGCAAACTCCAGCAGGCAGTCACCCGAAGCTGGAATTGAACCAGGGTCTCTGGGGAGGCAGCAGTGCTAAGCACTGATCCACCATGCCACCCACCCCAAAATATATGTGGCATTTCTACAGCTAAAACACGTATGCAAACATTGAAGGTAGATGCTGATAGAAGACGCTTATAAAGATGAGAATAAGATTAGTTTTTATCATTACAGGTCTGTTACTTGCTTCAGGATTTCTCTTTCTGAGGTGAAGACTTTGAAACTTAAAGTCAGATTCAGCTGCTGTGATCGCTTCTATTATTGATAGTTGGAGGTTGCTCATAGATGCAGCTTCAACAGAACAAGTTCTGGGAGGGAGTGAAGGCTCTTTTATTTCACTTTTATGGGATTGGTTGTGGCCCTTTGTAGCCTGCTTCAGTACAGCAGTGTTTAGCTGGTTTGATGCATATTCCGTTTCCTGTTGAGAACCCTCTTTCTGATGCTCTGTCTCAGAGTTCTTCTAGGTATTTTGTTTTAAAATGGTGTCTCACCAACTCAAGATGGCTGCTATATTAGCTATTGATTAAGTTTACAACATATATTAATTTTCACAAGGGAAAAGGGATAATGTTGAAATTATACAAGATACTTGTTAAGACCTCTACTGGAGTATTGTGAGAGAGAGCAAAAGCAATTTCAAGAATGGTTTCAGGAATCAGAAACTTCAGTTATGAGGACAGAATGAAGAAGGTGAGACTGTTCTCCTTGAAAAGAAGCAGGCTGAGAGGAGATTTCATGGATGTTTGCAAGATTATGAGCATGCTGAATAGTGTAGATAGGCAGAAGCTGTTTCCAGTGATAAAAGGAACCAGAACGAGAGAACGTATATTTACAGTGATGCGCAAAAGGAGGAAGTATGATGTGCAAAAAGCATTTTCATGTAGTGAGTAGTTAAGGTATGGAATGAACTGCCCGGAAATGTGGTGGACTCAGTCACAAGTGAGGCATCAAGCGGGCATTGGATGATTATTTGGATAGAAATAGCATGCAAGGGTGTGGGGAAAAAGCAAAAGCTTAGCACTAGGTAATGATACTTGTTTGAAGAGCTGATGCGGGATGAAGGGCCTGAATGGCCTCTTTCTGCACCATAAAAATGCTGTGATTTGTAATGAAACTTTGTTCCACAAAGAAAAGTCAACTATGCCAGAATTCCTTGTGAGGATCCTTCCAATCTGTTGGTTTTCTCAGAAACTTTGTACTTTCACACCTTTAGGTTGACCAAGGTTTAAGCAAATTCTAAATGTCTTCTGTTTTGGTTAATGCTGAGATAGCACATCAGCCTGTCGGCTGACAGTCATGGGTCTTATTCAAACCATATTTTTAGACTCTTTCTCTCTATGTAAAGAGTGACTAGCTTTTATTTTGCAAAATATATTATAATCATACATTCATGACATTACCTGAAAGTTAATGCTGTGAACCAAGTACATTCCTAGTTAGCTGCTGTCCACTGGACCACTTCTGCAATCTTTAGATATATCTTGCTGTTTAAAGCCTGTATGCTAATCTCCAGCACCTCCAGAATAATACCCCCAATTTTTATGAAATATTCTTCAAAGAACATGTAAATTAAATGAATGAGAATTTTGACGGATTCTGCTCTGCAGATGGACTACAGATGCAACTCATAACACATTGTTAGAAATTTGGTGTAAAGTGCTGCAGTGAATTTCGAAGCTTGAATTGTCCATATCTGTTGGTCTTGAATTCAGTCTGATGGGTTAAAATGTTGCTTCACCTTTTTTTTTAAAGCTCTCTTATGTGTAGAAGTGCAAGGATACAGCAGAAAAATTCTGAGAAATTTGCGTTGGTAATTATAAGGAAGAGTTGAAGCAGAATTTGTCCTAATCAGTTCAATACATCAATGTACAGTAGGTACAAATGAGGGTCAATTTTACAGTTTTGTCTATTTCAGTCATGAGGTTTCCTACAGGTTAGATTGGAAAATTGTGGAGCGCTCCTGCTATTCTCTAAACTGCACTCTTGGCTGGCAAGAATGAGGGTTTGGAATACTTATCTGAATGTTTATTTTTCTAAGCAGTAACAAATGCATTCACTATTTTACATTGTATTTGCTTACATTTTTATTGTGCATTTGACATAGTAAACTTGTTTAATAAGTCCCTCTAAATTGAATAATTATCCAAATCTAAAAGTTAATCATCATTAAACAGTGGATTTAAAGGATTTCTATTTCAATAAATGATGAAAAATGTAATAACATTTTTGAAATTGGTCCAAAGTCCAAAATTTATATTTACTCACAGAACATACTGAAGTTTCTCAATTTAAACACTTTATACTGTAATCTGAACAACAAGTAAATAAATCTCATAACAAAATTGAAGCGCAAAATGTACAATGATGAATGCAATTCTGCCCATCAAATCAATTTTCTCAGTAATTCATATTGAAATTTCCAAATTTACTGAATCAACAGAAGGTAAATTTTCCATAAAAAGACCTGGAAGGTGTGCCTGGTTCTCAAAAGATATTCAATCAATATTACAATGTTGGACTTGGGACTCATACGTGGTAACATTTGCAACTCACAAGCGTCAGGTAATGACCAACTCTAACAAGGGAGAATCCAACTATGTCCTCTTGACATCCAATTGCACTAAGATTGTTGAGATCTTACTAGCAGCATCCTGAGGGTTACCATTGACCAGAAACTGAATTAGCCCAGTTACATAGCTCCAGGAGCGGGTTAGAGGCTTGGAATTCTGTGGTAAGTAACTCACCTCCAGATTCCTCAAAGTCTGTCCACCATTTACAAGCTGCAAAACAGGAGTGTAATGGAAGACTGTCCAGTTGCCTAGAAGGGTGTAGCTCCAACAAGATTCAAATAGATGCATTCCATCCAGGAAAAAGTAGCCCCCTTGATTGGCTTTGCTGCTGATAGGCACATTGGTGAGCAAATGTGAGAAAGAAATAGTCTGTAATTGGAGCACTGAGAAGTGCAATGCGACTGGGATGATTTATCCTGAGACGCTTCGAGCCATGAGGAGATCTAGATCTAGCATTGTGAGAGTTTTGGGGGGAAACTGGCTTGGAGAGGAGTGGAATGACAGTTATGCTGCTAGGGCCAGGGAAACTATGAAAATTGGGCCACAGTATGGGGCAGGGTGGGGCAAATTTGGAGCTGGGAGTGGTGCTATGGGATAAGAGTGAAGAATGAGAGCCAGGCCAGGAGTGGTATTTTGAGTGTGGTGTATGGCTAGGTGTGTGAATGGGTGGGTGAGTATATGGGTGGAAGCTGAGTGAATGAGTAAGTGGGAGAGTGTGTGTGAGTAAGTGAATGGGTGAGTGGGTGAGTGAATGGGTAGGTGTATGACTGAATGGTTGGGAGTGTGTGTGTGAGTAAGTGAATGGGTGAGAGAGTGATTGAGGGCTTAAGCGTTGAATGCATGGTGGATGGGTGAATGATTGTATGGATGGTGAATGTGTGGGTAGGTGAGTGAATGGCTGGGTGGATCAGTGAAAGGCTGGGTGGGGGACTGAGTGATTGAGTGAGTGAGGAATTCCGTGTGTGAGTGCGGGTATGTATGGTGGGTGAGTGAGTGATTGCGGTGAATGGGTGAGAGGGTTGGTGAGGCTGCATGCGCAAATGAAACTGAGCTAGATGTTCACCCAACCTTCTCCTCCTCCTCAATCCCCAATAATCTATTTAAAAAGAAGGCTGAGAGAGGACGAAATCACAAGCTGAAAGACAACATGTTTATGACTCTAACTTTCATGTGAATGCTGCTCAGACAATCTCAGAGCGTGCACCAGTTGAAATAAAACAACATTAGTGTTAGTGAAACCCAACTCGTTATCTTGGCGGTCATTCCACTTTCCTTCCGGGAAGTTGAAATTGGAGCTTGCCCTCTCTTTCCCTCTATAGCTCTGCTTCTTATCTGAAAAGATGTAAAGGAATTTTACTAGTTAGCCCTACTGTTTGGCCTTCTTAAATGGCTATTTTTGATTAATTATTCATTTAAATGATCAATTAATTGCATTGGAACTTTTACAAATTCATGCTTACTGCTTTGGCAAACATTCTAGTCATTGTGGACAGGCTGGCACTGACTTATTGTGTGCTCAGATGGGATGTAGCTACAGATAGGTAATGCGTGTGCCCTGGTAGTTAAGTAGCAAGCGGGATGAGAGAACTGGTTGTGTGTGCAAGGAAGAGTCAGCCATGCTGGCTCTGGGCAATGTGGTTTCATGGCTGTTATGTCATTATGTTGCCAGTGAGAGGCAACGCTGAATTGACAATGCACTACAGCCTTTTAAAGATGGCATGTGTGCAAGGAATGTTGATCTTTTGGTGGATGTTCGTTGAGTATTAAGTTGCTCTGGGATGGTGTGAGGTAAGATGAGGCTGGACTTTGATGTGACAAGCACAAAGGTGTGGGGTAGGTAAATAACGTGACAAGTTTGGCAAGATAAGGAATGAGAACCCATTGGGCCTTGTGGTGGAAAACCTTCCAAAAACTCAACACAAATCACGCTTAACCAAAAAAAAGTAAGATTCAGCTGTATCATTCTGAAATTTCTTCACCAGCCCACCAAGTAGTAGAAAGATGGAAATGTGATCTCCCATTTGAGAAGGTTGGACAACACTGACCTGTAGGATGTAAAGCAAAAACTCAGAAAGTCTCCATCAAAAGCATCTTCCTGAAACTCTGACCTCTACCAACTTGACAAGGAGAGTAAATTCATGGCAACACCTCCACCTCCAAATGCCACCCTGACTTTGAGCAATGTTATCATTCCTTCAATATTGTTGGATCAAATTCCTGGAACTCCCTTGTTCATAACACTCCATTTGCGCCTATACAATGTGAACTACAGCAGTTCAAGAAGACAGTCACCACGCTTTATCCAGGTCAGTTAGGGCTGAACAATAATTGCTGGTCTAGCCAGAATTCTCACATCTTTTAATTTTAGGGATGGGCAACAAAAGTTTGCCTAGACAGTGACAGACCACATCCTGAATATGAAAAAAATGTGAAACAGTCTGCACTATTGAACTGTGACTACCTCAATTCAATTGCTGACATTAGCATGGGGTCATATTGCCAATGTAATTTTTGTACAAAATGAAAGGCATGCATACAATTTTCATCCTATCTAAAAATGTAATAATTGACGCAATATTTAAATGTTTTCATGAAAGTTCACACATATATCTATAACATTGCATAGAAATTAGTCATAACTTCTCTCACAAGACTTGCTGAGGTTACACTTGTGAAGCAATTTATTATTAAGTTTTTTAGTTCAGTGTTAAAACACACCTTGGATATGATTAGACTGATGTTCTGCTGTACAGTATGCAGTTGGTGAAGGATGGTGCATTCATGTTATAATTATATACTATTTTAGATCTAAAATGTACTAATTCAAACAAGATTAATTGACTTGATGCTTGGTCATAAAGTTTGCTGTCTCTTAGGTAATTTGGTGAGGAGTTGATAACTGTGAGTAATATCAAAATTGACTTCTACAATAAGCTAAATGCAGTTCTGGTGTTTGATGAAACGCATGGTCTGTTTATTTAAGATGTGTCTAGTATGGGAAGCAACGACAGTGTCTTTTTGATGTGTAATGTCTATTCAGAAGGCAATTGATGACCTTATATATGAAATAAAGAGATGTAGTTTGAGAAACAATTGAATTGCAGGCCAAGTATCCCGATGATGTTTTAGATTGCTAAAAACAAGTAGATGCGAACATGACTAGCAAAAACTGGAAGTATCTTCTCTTTTTACAGGTATTCTGAATCTTGTGTTCATATAAAAATGTTAAAAAAGTAAAACTTGCATTTATATAGGAACTTTCATTACCACATGGTATTTCAAAATGTTTTACAGTCAATAAAATAGTAGCATAGTCACTGTTATAAGATAGGAACCAATATGAATTATAAGTGAAAATGGACTAGATTATTCATTTGTTTAAACCTTATAGAGATATGTTTGACCATTGCTTGTAGTGTAAAATGTGTGATGCTGCGGGCTGTTCATTTCATGTGCTGTCCAATTTCTAGTTTCCATTGAAACAAACGTGAGAGCTGATATCACAAATTTTCATCTATTACCAGACATTAACTTTCTCCTAGTGATAGGTAAATCATGAGAAAATCATGATTCAATGAAAAATATAAAAGGAATAAAAATGAACATTAAGTTCTCAACTTATACTTTGATTTGTGAATGTGTTACATGAGAACAGCTTTGACACAGATCAAAAATAAGTTGAGTTTCATGACAACAACATTGTTGCAATGGTCACTCCAGTCCATCAGTTGTTCAATGAAATCTGTAGCTGTGAATTTCAGACAGTAAAAGTCACCAAAGTCCCACTGTCTCATTACAGTAAGATTACTCATGGTTAGTTTAATCTGAGGGTCACCACACCTTAGGAAAGAGGCAAGATTAAGAAGACAGGACCATCCTGGTAACCTCAACTGACACAAGAATTGAACCTGCACTGTTGAGATACTTAACCAGTTGTCCAACCAACTGAGCTAACCGACGCACATGCAGATGCACTATTTGCCACACAATCTGGGATCACTTGAAGCATGACTGCCTATTGAAAGAATGCTACTCAATACTGTTCTGATGTAATCTAATAGTTTAACATTACCTAAGATGCTTGTGTGCCAATGAATAGAATGTTTATTCATTTTTTTATTCGTTCACAGGATGAGGGCATCACTGGCTAGGCCAGCATTTACTGCCCATCCCTAATTGCCCATAAGGCAGTTAGGAGTCGACTACATTGCTGTAGGTCTGGATTGACATGCAGGCCAGAAGAGGTAAGGATGGCAGATTTCCATTCCTAAAGGACGTTAGTGAACCAGATGAGTTTTCCCTGAAAATCGACAATGGATTCATGGTCACCACTAGACTCTTAAATTGAGACATTTATTGAATTCAAATTCCACCATCTGCTGTGGTTTGATTCAAACCCAGGTTCCCAAAACATTACCTGGCTCTTTGGATTAACGTCCAGCAACAATACCACTAGGCCATTGCCTCCCCTGTAATAGCAAGATGTAATAAAGTCTATTGAATTTTTCAATACCACAGTATCCATGCCCAATTTCTTATGTTTACAAGTATTACTGTTCAGGTAAAACATACTGAAGACAAAAATATATCTAGCATTGGTAACAATGGCAACATCTACAAAAGCCTCTAACATGTTTGTGGTAGATATTTGGAAAATAACTTGAAGACCAACCAGTCAGCAACTTTGAACAACAGGACATTTGGATAAGCTGGATAGTTTCTCACATTTCAGTACCACTCAGCTTCTGATTTTGGAGATGGCCGCACTGATCTGTACATTTTGCATTAATCACCAAGAAGACAGAACTAATTTATTTGTGATTAGGTTAAAAGTTCCTTCAAGATAAAAGACATTTCTGAGAGTGGCCTACTTAAAAAAATAACAAGGCTCCAATTGCAAATACATGAAAAATTAAAGGTTATAGATCTGTAGTGAAACATTATGAGTGTGCTACTTCTCTCTGTCTTTTAAAAGAAAAATGAGGGTCTGCTGATTTAATTTAATCAAAAAGACTGTTACATGCTCCTGAAAGAACAGCTCCAAAGAACTCATAAAAGAAAATTCAACTTAAAAACATATAAAATGTGGTAAAGTGATTTTCTACATTAGGAAGACTTACCTATGCTCAGACCTCAGTCAGTTCCATCAGTTTCTTTCTCCAAAATAAAGAAACGCGAATGTGATAGCATCACTTCCCCCTTATCACAAACACCATCTATATGCAGGAAGAATTGTTTGGGCGAGAAAAATGGCATTGATACATTACTTGATGGTGAATGTAGTGGCAGGCAAACAGGAATTGCATGCTTTAGCAGCAGACTATAGTATTGCTAGGGTCAGAAAGAGCACCAAACTATCAAACTCTGTAACAGATGCAGTTTGTTGCACAATCCTGAAAGCTATGCAGCTTTTCTTGATATCTGTAAAGCATGTGACATCAAGGGATATTGGGCATCAATGTGCAAGAAATCTGGTTCCAAAAACACCACAGCAAAACACAGGTGGCTGAAAAGATGATACGTTATGGCCAGGGATAGCAAGGCAAACAAACATCTTTACTATCACTGGATTCACAACACAGTGAAATGAAAATATTTAATTACTCTGAAAATTGCCCCTAAGCAGACTCTACAAATATCAGGTCTTGGACACCAAGCTTATAATTTAAACAGAAATTAACAATTTATTATTAATGCTGTAACTTTAGCAGGACAAAGCTAAACGACAAGGCAATCTAATAATATATTTGGTTTAAAACCAATCTTTTTTGATCATAATGCCACTCACCCACAGACAATCAGAATGATGGACACATTTAAGGGATAAATTTAAAGAAAAGTAAATGAATTATAATTTGTTCATTCAGTTATCAGTTTCAAACAATGGATGCCAAGCCTTCGTGCAGTTTTTAGATAATGGATTATTCACAGGCAAGTAACTGTATATCTAATTTCTAAGCCATCATTAAATACAAACATTTTCAGAAGTATTTTATTTCCTGCAGACTGACATTCTTTTCACAGAATATTCAACAATTCTTTAATTGTACAGAGAACTAGACAGCGTAAAAGCCAGCCATTCCCGAAGTTTCCAAAAATCACTTGGCACCTTGCAGAGCTAGGCAAGAACTGTTTTACTTCATCCTTTTTCTTTCTTAAATCAATATTCTCTGCAGTCAGCTGGTTAACATTGGCCCTCCCTTGATTGACTAACACAACATCCAACCAGCCACCAGCCTTAGAATGGCAACACATGGTGTCCACAGTGACCCTTAGATGAGTAAGTAAACTACTTTATCTTACAGACCAGTCATCAACTGTAACCGCTTGCATTTGTTTTCTCCTCTTTTTTAAAATACACAATTGTTTAAAGTTCAACTAACCTTAACCCTCAGAGTTCCATGAAAAAAAATGAGAAAAGCAAAAGAAAAATAGTGAGGGTCTCTACTGGTACAACATTATAACGCTGACAATTATCTATTTATCTACCAAAGATAGCAAGAACTGCAGATGCTGGAGTCAGAGTCAATACAGTGTGGAGCTAGAGGAACACAGCAAGTCAGGCAGCATTAGAGGAGCAGGAAAGTCAACATTTTGGGTTTACACCCTTCATCAGGACTGGGGAGTGTGAGAGAGAGCTTGGAGATAAATGGGGGAGGTTGGGACGGGGGGAAGGTATAGGTGATAGGTGATGGTGATAGGTGGATTCAGGTAGGGGGTAGTGGAGATTTCTCAGTGGGTAGGGTGGGGTGAATAGGTGGGGAAGGAGATGGACACGTGGTGCCAGATCAAGGAGGCAGGGATAAGAGGGAGGGTTGGACATGGGATAAGACCGGTGGGGGGAGGAATTTTGAAACTGGTGAATTCTATGTTCAGGCCATCGGGCTGTGAGCTCCTGATGCAGAATATGAAGTGTTGTTCCTCCAGTTTGTGTGTGGCATCATTGCAGGATGGACATGTCACCCAGGGAGTGGGAGGTGGAGTTAAAATGGTTGGCAACCAGAGGGTTTTGTTGATTACAGCGTACAGAGCACAGATGCTCCGTGAATTGGTCACCGAGTCTGTGCTTGGTCTCACTGACATAGAGGAACCCATATTGGGAACAACAAATGCAGAAGATCAGGTTGGAGGATGTACAGGTGAATCCCAGTCAGATTTGGGAAGATTGTCTGGGCCTTGAATGGAGATGACAGGGGAAGTGTAGGGGCAGGTGTAACACCTCCTCCGGTTGCAGGGCAAGGTGCCGGATGTGGTCGGGTTGGTGGGGAGTGTGGAGTGGACGAGGGAGTTGTGGAGTGAGCGGTTCCCATGAATGGCAGATAGGGGCAGGAGGGAAATATCTCTTTGATGGTGGATATGGATTGCAGGTGGCGAAAGTGGTGGAGGATGATGCACTGGATGGAGGTTGGTGGGCTGGTATGTGAGGACCAGGGGGACCTTGCCCTTGATTTTGTTAGGGGAGGGTGTTTGAGGGCAGAAGTGCGGGAAATGCAAGGGATGTGGTTGAGGGCATTATTTATTTATCTATTGTCTCGCGTATTTTATTACAGTAAAGTATTGTACAGCATCACCACTCTCTGTTGTCTTAAAACACAGAAAATGGAACCAAAACATAGAATACAAAGGTAGAAAAATAAAGAGACAAAGAAATAGTGTTTAACTTTACAGTCCTTCTTGTTAAGTACTCTGCCATAGGCCTGGTGACCAGCCATGAGTCCCCTTAGCTGAGCCACTGCCACTGGTACAAGAGTTGCCTCTCTTCGGCGCTATCTCACCTATACTGATGAACTCCCACCCCTTCACCACCACAACTATGAGCCCTCACTGGACCTCGCCAATGCAGCCGACACCAATGTTGCTGGGTACCACACCAGGCCAAACTTGATTCAGTGAGTCTGCTTGAGGCCCACTTCACCAATGCAGCCACTGCCGCTGGATCTCATACTGGGCCCAAACTTGCCTCCACGGCCATCTCCACAAATCTGCGCTGGATGCAGATGCCGCGGAGAACCCAAATGCATATCCACTACAGGGGGCATGAGTTGCTCTAGGACCACCTCATTGATGCAGAAGTGCTAGACAAGTGCGTTACGCCCATTCGCCGATGCCATTGTTGCCACCGTGCTCTTCAACAACAGGTAAGTGAAAGGAAAGAAAGGAATGAGAAAGGAGAGAAAAAAAAGAAGCAAAAAAAAAGCGGACCGGACAGATGAGCCCTGGGCTAAGGAACACTACTTTGTCACCATCTTAACAAGAAGACCAGTAAGAAGGTGCACAAATCCAAACAAGTCAATGAAGTTCAGAATCAACCAGGTGAAAGACAAATTTCAGAAGCTGACTAAATTTTATTGTTAACCTCACATAGCATGTCTGTATCACATTGTATGGATCTGTGTTGGTTGCATATTCTAGAAATGTTTGCTGATATCCAAATATTTATATTTCTAACTCACACTCTCTGCCCAGGGTTAAGCTTTAGTAAAATCAAGAACTGTGGATGCTGGATATCTAAAACTAAAATGTGGGACGTGGTTCATAGTGTCATACAACATAGAAACAGGCCCTCTGGACCACCAGGCCTATGCCAACAAACACCAAAATACTCGAATCCCATTTATCTGCACTCAATCCATAGCTTACCATGCCCCGGCACTTTAAGTGCTCATCCAGATGCTTCTTGAATGTTGTGAAAATACCTGCCTCCACCACCTCTCAGGCAGCATGCTTCATATAAATACTACCTTCTGAGTGAAAAGCTTTTTTTCTCAGATCTCCTCTAAAACACTTACTCCTCACCTTAAACTTATGCATTCTAGTCTTAGACATGCCTGCTACAGGGAAGAGATTCTCAAGACCTACTCTGTCTATGCCTCTCAAAAATTTGAATTCATCAATTAGATTAGCCCCTCACCCACATCCGCTCCAAAGAAAACAAAACCAGTCCATCCAATATCACCACATAATGGAAACTTTCCATGCAGGCAACATCTTGGTGAATCTCCTCTGCACGTTCTCCAATACAATTACATCCTTCTGATGGTGTGGTGACCAGAACACATTCTGTCAGTGGTTTAACCAATGCTCAATAATCTTCCAAAAAGATTTTTCTGCTCCTATATTCTTTGCCCTGGCAAATAAAGGCCAGTATCTCTTATGCCTTCTTCAACAACTTATCTACCTGTGCCGACACCTTCATACAGGGATCTATTGATTTGTACACCAAGGCCCCTTTGTTTCATCCTAGCAATCAAGTATTCATTGTGTATATCATTCCCTTATTAGACCTTCCAAAATGCATCACCTCACCTCTATCAGGACTAACTTCCATCTGCCATTGCTCTGACCAATTTACCAGCTGATCAATATCAAACTGTAGCCTGAGACCATTGTCATCACTATCAACAACACGAGCAAATTTTATGTCATCTGCAAACATATTAATTAAACCTTCTACATTCACATCTAAGATGTTAATATACATAATAAACAACAAAGGTCCCAGTACCTATCCCTGTGATACACTGCTGGTCAAAGGCAACCCTCTACACTTTGCCCCTTACTCGTAAGCCAATTTTGGATCCAGTCTTCCACTTGCCTTGAAGCCCGTGGGCTGTTACCTTTAGGACCATCCTTCCATGTGGGACCTTGTCAAAGGCCTCACATCAACTGCATTAGTTGCCTTTTCAAAACATTGAATTAAATTAGTCAGACAAGATATCCCTCTAACAAATCCTTGCTGACTAGCCTTGATCAATCCCTGTTTTTCCAAATGTTAGTTAATTCTGTCCCTCAAAATTATGTCCAATAATTTCCCTACCACTGATATCAGGATAACTGGTCTATGACTATCTGCCCTATCCCTGCTGCTTTTCTTGAACAAACAACCAAGTCAACTATCCTCCAGGCGTCTGGGACTTCATTTGCAGCTTATGATGTATTAATTATCTCCACCGGTGCTCCAGAAATCTCCTAAAAAGCTAAAAAGATGTGTCTGCCCCTGATGTCATCAGGATACAACACTATTTTTACAACTCGGTCTCTGATCCTCTGGGCAGGCTGTTTTCTGGTGGCTGAATTCATAGTGAGGAGCTGGAATACTCATGAGTGACTCAACCTCACATCATTTCAATCTCCATTCCACACTGTTTTCCCACTGACCAAGAAACAGTTAAAATCAGCTATACTGTGCCTAATGTGGAACAGGTCAGCCAGAGATCTGTGACTCATGTCAGTCACCAATCAGCATAGGAAGCAAAATTGGAACTAATTGCCAATTGCAATTAAAAGATCACTGAAATTTGAACCCACAAACAAGATTTGATTTCAGTGACAACAGAAATAATGGAAATTTTATTTTACCAATTTTTTTGTTTCACTTAAGATAGTTACGTAAAGTGCTGAATGAGCAACCCATAAATTAGAAATTCAAATTGAATTAAATGATAGGTTTATGGCCTAGATTCTGGATTTTAATTTAAAAAACAGTTCTTGCGTCCTTCAAGTGACATATTTCCAAACTGCCCAATTAAGTTAAATAAAAGAAGAAATTCAAGAAGGATTCATCTTCACAAGAAATGGCAATTAGAGTTTGATGTAGATAAGTGTGAGTTGTTGCATCTTGGAAAGTCAAATCAAGGTAGGAGTTTCATGGTGAATGGTAGGGCCATAAGCAGTGGAGTGGAACAAAGGAACCTTGGAGTTCAGGTGCACGATTCTCTGAAAATGGAGTCACGGATAGACTGGGCAGTGAAGAAGGCTTTTGGCACACTGGCCTTCATCAGTCAGAGCACTGAGTATAGAATTTGGGAAGTTATGTTGCAGCTGTATAGAACATTTGTGAGGCTGCATTTGGAGTATTGCGTCCAGTTTTGGTCACCTTGCTATAGGAAGGATGTTATTTATATGCCTCGGTTTGCTGGGGTGGTTGGCATCACTTCAGGTTCTGTTTTTCAGTGGTTTGTATAACGGGTCCAGTTCAATGTGTTTGATGATGGAGTTCCAGTTGGAATGCCAGGCCTCCAGAATTCCCTGGCATGTCTCTGTTTGGCTTGTGCTATTATGGATATGTTGTCCCAGTCGAATTCGTGTCCTTCTTTGTCTGAGTGTATTAAGGCCAGTGACCATTGGTTGTGTTTCTTTGTGGCTAGTTGGTGCTTGTGCACCCTTATTGTCAGTTTTCTTTCAGCTTGACCTAAGTAATGTTTCTCATAGTCCTTGCATGGTATTTTGTATATTATGTTAGTTTTATTGATTGTAGATATGCAATCCTTTACGTTCATCAGTAGCTGTCACAGGGTGGTTTTTGGTTTGTGGGAACTGAGGTGTCTAAGTAGTCTTGTGGTCATCTCTGATATGTCTCTGTACTGTAGGGTGACTAATGTGTCTGGCCGTGTTGTGTCTTCTTGTTGTAGCCTGTCGCGGAGGTAACAGCGGATTGTGCTTTTTGGGTATCCATTCCTTTTAAAAACTCTGTATAAGTGCTCCTGTTCCTGAGGCATTTAAATAACAAGCGGGACAGAACACCAATGCTTCACCGGAGATGTACTGACGATGTTACCTAGCAGGGTGATGAAACTTTTGTAATTGGCTTGGCGAGCAAGTCTACAACCTCATTCACAACCCGAGCTACAAATCTTCTCAAAAACTTTAGAAGACTTACAAGGTTTATAGTAGGGTCTTGGGGAGTGTTGCTAAACAAAGATATCTAGGGGTGAAAGTGTAGTCACAGGTAGACAGGTTGGTGAAGAAGGTATTTGGCATGCTTGTCTTTATTGGTCAATGCATTGAGTATAGGAGTTGGGACATCATGTTGCGGCTGTATAGGACATTGGTAAGGCTACTTTTAGAACACTGCATTTAATTATGCCGTCTGCTATATGGAGAATATTGTTAAACTTGAAAGGGTTCAGAGAAGATTTACAAAGATGTTGCCAGGATTGGAGAGTTTGAGCTATAGAGAGAGGTTGAATAGGCTGCGGTGTTTTTTCCTGGAGCGTCAGAGCTTGAGGGGTGACCTTATAGAGGTTATAAAAACATGAAGGTCATGGACAGTCCCAAACTAGAGGGCATAGGTTTAAGGTGAGAGAGGAAAGATTTAAAAGGGACCTGAGGAACAGTGCTTTCATGCAGAGGGTGGTGCATGTATGGAATGACCTGCCAGAGGGAGTGGTGGCGATGGGTACAATTACAATATTTAAAAGGCTTCCAGGTGGGTACATGAATAGGAAGGGTTTAGAGGGATATGGGCCAAATGCTGGCAAATGGGACTAGATTAGTTTAGGATATCTGTCAAGATGGACAGGTTGGACTGATGGGTCTGTTTCTGTGCTGTGTAACTCCATGACTCTATGTTTGTGAAAGTGCCCTATGGAGACAACATAGAATAAGCCAGCACGACACAATGGTGGACTGCTCCAACCTTCAATCCAGTTGTTCTCTGATGAAACTGCCTGCTGTTCCTGTATCTGTGCAATTGTACTAAGTCATTAATAGCCAAGACCATAGTATCACCTACTGCCTGTGGTTAGTCTCCTGCACTCCTCTGTGTGCCAATGACCTGGGATGTTTTTCCTTCCTTCAGCTGCGTAGACGTATCAGTGATATGCTCACCGGATTGTGCTCCTGATTCTTACCTAGATAAAGCACCCACTGAGGCGAAAGTCTCCGAGATGGTAGAGGGAGACAGGAAAATCTCACTGGTATATTATCTGAGTGTCATCGGTTTCCTGGGTCAGTGGAGAAGCAGCTGATATGCTCAAGAGTTAACCTTTTCAGGTTGGCAGTGATGTGGATGGCACTGGTATCTGCATAAAAGCAGAGAAGGCATTAATTATGTAATCAGGATAGGAGCTGGAGCATCTTAAGACTGAGCTAACATTTGGAGGTAACAGGACAGCAGCACAAGGCAACTCAATGAAGCTTACTGGGTTGGTGGATATGAAGTTTTCAGCGTCCCCACATAGCGGTCTCAGTCTTCTCCAGCCATCTCCAGTAACTTTATCATGGGAGCTGAGGAGCCGAATATTGCCAATCATCCACCTGTCTTTGCTGTCTTGACCTGGTTGGGTAACAGTTTCTCTTGAAATGAGACTAAAAGAGGAATTGAGTGAAATGGAAGTGGATGGAAGAGCTCTTAGTGTGATGGAGGAGTGGGAGAGATGGTGAGTTGCCCTGACTAAGGGAGTAGAACACACAGAGAGTAGAAAGGGTTAACTGTTTGGGGAGGAAGAGGTGGGTGAGAGCCACTGTGTAGAGATGTGACAAGCAACAGTGAAAGTAATGGACCTTCAGCTTCGGTGATCTTACTGTGCAGTGGCTGAGTTAGACTGAGTGTGAGGTAGCAGGGAGAGGATGGCAGCACTTAGCTTGGTGAATTGCAGATCACTGATAACCTTCTTATGTTGCTGGGCTATTCTTATGGTTGGAGAAACAGCACTCACAAAGAGCAGCTATCTGGGTCAGGCTGGCTGCATCTGGTAGCCTGGTCTTTTTTGCCCATCTGGAGGATTAAGGTGATCTTCCTCTCCACCGTCTCCAAGTCCTTGTTCAAGCAGGGTATGAGCATTCCCTTCTGGAACATGTCTGTAGTGGTAATGGTTGAGCACTGCAGTATGGCAATCAGTTCCTAGCTCGCAGCATTTAAAGTTGTGTGCAACTGGGTTTTAAACATACATCAGCGGTATGAACATCATGAAGTCCATGAATTGCTCTGAAAGCAACACTTTGTCAAAAAATAGGAAAGTTCAGTGACCATTCTGCTCAACTTCTCAAACAGCTTCACTCAATCTACACCTAAAATTTATGCCAAACATAAAAATGTAACTGGGAGAGAGGGGGAGACGGAGATAGGTGGAGAGGAGACAGACAAGTCAAAGAGGCGGGGATGAAGCCAGTAAAGGTGAGTGTAGGTGGGGAGGTAGGTAGGAGATAGGTCAGTCCAGGAGGACAGACAGGTCAAGGGGACAGGATGAGGTTAGTAGGTAGGAAATGGGGGTGTGGCTTGAGGTGGGAGGAGGGGATAGGTGAGTGGAAGAACAGGTTAGGGAGGCGGGGACAAGCTGGGCTGGTTTTGGGATGCTGTAGGGGGAGGGGAGATTTTGAAGCTTGTGAAATCCACATTGATAACATTGGGCTGCAGGGTTCCCAAGCTGCACTCCCCTCCAGCCCCACCACAGCCGGCACTTTTCCCTGCAACCGCAGGAAGTGCTACACCTGCCCCCACACCTCCCCCCTTACCCCCATCCCAGGCCCGAAGAAGACTTTCCACATCAAGCAGATGTTCACCTGCACATCTGCTAAAGTGGTATAATGCATTCACTGTACCCGTTGTGGCCTCCTCTACATCGGGGAAACCAGGCGGAGGCTTGGGGACTGCTTTGCAGAACACCTGCGCTCGGTTCACAATAAACAGCTGCACCTCCCAGTCGCGAACCATTTCAACTCCCCCTCCCATTCCTCAGGTGACAAGTCCATCCTGGGCCTCCTGCAGTGCCACAACGATGCCACCCAAAGGCTGCAGGAACAGCAACCCATATTCAGCTTGGGAACCCTGCAGCCCAATGGTATCAATGTGGATTTCACAAGCTTCAAAATCTCCCCTCCCCCAACTGCATCCCAAAACCAGCCCAGCTCGTCCCTGCCTCCCTAACCTGTTCTTCCACTCACCTATCCCCTCCTCCCACCTCAAGCCACACCCCCATTTCCTACCTACTAACCTCATCCCGCCCCCTCGACCTGTCCGTCCTCCCCGTACTGACCTATCTCCTCCCTAACTCCCCACCTACGCTCACCTTTACTGGCTCCATCCCCGCCTCTTTGACTTGTCTGTCTCCTCTCCAACTATCTTCTCCTCTATCCATCTTCTATCCGCCTCCCCCTCTCTCCCTATTTATTTCAGAACCCTCTTCCCCTTCCCCATTTCTGATGAAGGGTCTAGGCCCGAAACATCAAGCTCTCCTGGTCCTATGATGCTGCTTGGCTTGCTGTGTTCATCCAGCTCTACACCTTGTTATCTCGGATTCTCCAACATCTGCAGTTCCTATTATCTCTGATAAAAATGTAATCCGCTATTTTCAATTATCTATCTGATAACAATTCATTTATATTAATAAGTGTGGAGCTGGAGGAACACAGCAGGCCAGGCAGCATCAGAGGAACAGGAAAGCTGACATTTCAGGTCAGGACCCTTCTTTAGAAATCTGAATTGTGAAGAGGGGTCCCGACCCGAAATGTCAACGTTCGTGTTCCTTTGATGTTGCCTGGCCGGCTGTGTTCCTCCAGCCCCACACTTTGTTATCTCTGACTCCAGCATCTGCAGTTCTTGCTATCTCATTTATATTAATATTGATTTTCTTTGTGACAGATAAGAATTTGATGCAGCAGGTGGGTAGATTTGGGTTCATGGATAAATGCATGAAGTGGGTATTTGGATGAGTGAGTAGGTTTTTGGCTCATAGGTAAGAAGAATTTGTCAGATTGGGGAATGGTCAGCTTTGGTTGACAAAGGATCATCTTGTGTTAGGGATTAATCCAGTCTGGTTGGCTAGGCAGTCAGGTGCTAGGGCTGGTCAGACCAGATTGGTTTGGATTGGGCAGGGTGGTAATGTCGAGTTGGAGGGAATGGTGTCAGAGTAAGGTGTAGTCGGGGTGTCAGTGGGAGTAGGTTGGGGCTTGAGGGGAGATTGTGTTTCTCAGTGTAAGTGATTGGAGGCTGAATAATATTGTTACCCAGAAGACCTTAATCCTGCAGACTGGCAAGGAAGGCCATGCTACCAGACACAGCCTGACCCAGATAGCTGCCCTTTGTCGGTGCTGTTTCTCCAACCATGAGAAAAGCTCAGCAATGCAGGAAGGTCGTCAATGATCTGCGGTTCACAAAGTTCAGTGCTACCATCTTCTTCCTGCTACCTCACACTCAGTATTTCCTGTCTTACATTTCCTGTGTAAGTATCCAGGTAAGCACGTCAGAATTGTCCAAAATCACAGACTCAGAGTCAGAAACATTTTGGTAGTTCCTGGTGAAAGGGGAATTGTCATCAAAGTCCAAACTGCCTGGTAATTCCCATGGAATCACTTCATTGACACCCCCACTGCCTCGCATTGGGTCATAAGTACGGTTACCAAATTTCCAGAGACAAGAAGATCTGCGCCAGCTTTTCATTGTAAAACTGTTGAAACAAGGTTTCTTTCAAATGTTCGGTAAAGCCAAACAGGATGCAGGATCTGTGCTGTATGAATAAGCTTCACGATTAATACAATTGCTACTGCGGTTATTTCGTTTTTGTCATTTTTCCCTTCTTTTCATCCTGACGTGCTCTTACACACAACTGAACAGTTTTTCCCATCACCAGATGATCTGTGGTATTTTTCACCTATTAGCACCACTAGTAAATTACTTGCTCCTCTGATGCTGCTTGATCTGCTGTGTTCATCCAGCTCTACACCTTGTTATCTCTTATACTAGTAAATTACCCATATTTTCCAATCGATTAATTCATGTGCAGAGCCCATTAAGTGATGGAGAGGCAAGGACAGCGGGAAGGTGCTAAATGAAAATCGAATTGAGGGCAAATAAAGCTCTCTACCTCCTCCAGTGCCCACCTGACTCTAAAGGCATCAAGACTGTTGATGTACACCATGTGCTCCCTCTCCAAGGTCACCTAAGCACAAACAAAGCCACTGAGGAGAGATAGACAGTCAGCAATATGACTCCCTCCACAGCCCTCTGCCAGGACCTGTTAATAGCCAACTTGGCTATGCCTAGGAGCAGGTTCACAAGGACACTTGTTAAAGTAAAATGGAAGCAGCTGCAGTTTTCTCAGAGCTGATGATAAGATTGAAAATGTTGAATTGGAATTACAATAATGCCTCCTGAGACGCGCAAGGTCTGGATCGGTGTACAATTTGCCAAAATTGTGTTCTTTCATTCCACTTGAAAATGTAAGCAACAGGCAAGCAAAGAAAAATTAAAAACACAATTTCCATCGGTTCCTATCGAACTGAACTTCCTGAAGCCCTTGGATTTTTTTTCACTTGTTCTGAACACCATTTCCTTCCTCCCACAGCTGCGTTTCCTGATGTGGCTTTATCACAGGAGAAAATGATTTTGCATAGGCAGGAGTTGGGTATTGACCAGTCTAAATGCAGGTCTGTGACTCCATAGCCTGAGTGTGAAGTAAGGCTGAACTAGGAGATTTGTTGTGTTAATTTATATGTCATGTAGTTGAACTGTTATTCATTTTTGTGCACCTTCAAGGCACACATGATCTGAATGCGTTTTGTGACTGGTAGTAAAACAAAAGAAATGACAAGCATGACACTTTCTAGCACCCAGAAATCCCTACCTTCATGTCATAGAGTCATACAGCACCGATACAGACCCTTCAGCCCAATTTGTCCATGATGACAACTTTTCTCGTACTAAATTAGTCCTATTTGCCTGCTGAAAGAACAGCAGATGCTATAAACCAGGAACAAAAACAAAGTTGCTGGAAAAGCTCAGCAGGTCTGGTAGCATATGTGAAGGAAAAAACAGAGTTAACGTTTCGGGTCCGGTGACCCTTCCTCAGAACTGGAGCAGACTTGCTGACCTTGTCCAGCAACTTTGTTTTTGTTCCTATTTGCCTGCGCTTGGCCTGTATCTGTCTAAACTTTTCCTATTCATGTACCTGCCCTTCAGGTCCATTTCAAATCTTCCCTCTTTCACCTTAAACCTGTGCCCTCCAGTTTTGAACTCCCCTACCCTGTGAAAAAGACCTTGACTATTCACCTTATCTTTGTATCTCATGATTTAATAATTGTCTATAAGGTCACCCCTCAACCTCCAATGCTCCGGAGAAAACAGTCCCAGCCTATCCTTATAATTCAAACCCTCCAGTCCTGGTAATTTCCATGTAAATCTTTCTGTATCCTTCCCAAATTAATGACATCCTTCCTATATCAGGGTGACCAGAACTGTGGGGGCCATGCCAGTCTATATCAGGAATATATGGGCTCTGGTTGTGGTGATTTGAATCTTCGCTTTTATTAAAGAGACTTTGAGATAAAAGATAAAAGTTATCTCTACATGCAAATACGTTAGTTTTTAATTTGCAAAAGAAGTACTTCAAATTGGAGGAACTTGGTTTGTATTCACCTAACCCTAAGCACAGAGTTGTTACAGCACAGAAGGAAGACATTTGGCCATTGTGCCTGCACTGGTTCTATTATCTTGTGCCAATCGCCTGTCTTTTCCATACATCCTGTGCACCATTTCTATCCAAATAATGATCCATTGTTGCATTGAATACCTCAATTGAACCTGCCTCCACTATCCTCTAATTACTCGCTATGTGAAATGTTTTTTTTTCACACTTTGCCTTTGCTTCTTTTGGGTATAATTTTAAATTCTTGCCTTGTAATTCTTTTTTATTTTACAGGCAGGAACAGCTTCTACCTATCTACGCAATCTGGCCCGACTGTTATTTTGAAAATCTTTATCAATTCTCCTATCAGCCCTTTTCTCTCCAAGGAGAACAGTCTTAATTTTTCAATCTATCCCCATAATGGGATTAAAGCAAATTATTGTGGGTGCTGGAAATCTGAAACAAACGCAAAGAATGTTGAAGAAACTCAGCAGGTCTGGCAACTTCAGTGGAGACAGAAACAGAGGCCATTATGGCTCTTCCATTATGGCATATAACTGAGGTTTCTCATTCTTAGAAACAGTTGTGTAAAACAAACCTGCACTCTCTCCAATGCATTCATATCTTTCCTTTAATGTGGCACCCATAGCTTCACACAATACACCAGTAAGGTCTAACAAGTGTTAATGGGGGTGTGGCGGTGTCATACTGAGGTCACTGTAACTTATCACTCTGTTAACAATAGTGGCATTTAATGTGGGGTCCAGAACCACCTGTCTAAAGTGCCTGCCTGCTTTTGGGTTGTAGTTCCTCTATCATGGGGAGATTGAAATCCTGTGGCATAACTAGGAAAATGGCTATTTTAGATTGAAACCCTTATGTCCAAATCCAATGGGGACGGAGGAGAAGAAGCCAGCAATGGAGCCGGAATCTGTCAGCCAGGGTACCTGTTCTCTGTAATTTTGTATCAACAACTTTCAGTCACATCATTTCAGCTGCATTGAATTTGCTCCCTTGGTTGACCTCAAAAACTCCAAAATTAACCCCACTGAGCACCTATTCAAAACATTTAACTAAGCTGTTTCTGCTGTTCTGAGGAAGGGTCACCGGACCTGAAAAGTTAACTCTGTTTTTCCTTTCACAGATGCTGCCTGACCTGCTGAGCTTTTCCAGCAACTTTATTTTTGTTCCTGATTTACGGCATCCCCAGTTCTTTCGGTTTTAACTAAACTGTTTGTTTTTCAAGAAAAGTAACTCAATTTACAATCCAAAGAAAATGTCCCACATGTGTTACAATCATAGGATTAAAATTGGTTAAAAGTCAGAAAGTGCATCATGTTTTTATATTTATGTTGTTGGAAGGGCAACATGTTAACACTTTTAACCATCCGTTGAGATTGTGATGTTAAACCCTCCTTCCACGAAGTGAGGAGACATTCTGCCCACTAGGCAGTACAATGGTCAAATCAAACTGAAGGTGATACAGAGAATAGGCAGATTGCGGAATAGAGTTATGTAAGAATAAATACGAATTTCCACATTCCTGGATCTAATGCCACTGAATTCATTGCCTGTGCAATGAAACAACTTCAATATTAATTATGAAAGGAGCTAACAAAATGTGACCAATTCATACTTTAATTGAGATAACACAGTGTAGAGCTGTATGAACACAGCAGGCCAAGCAGCATCAGAGGAGCAGGTAGGCTGATGTTTCGGGCCTAGACATTTCTTCAGAAATGGGGGATGGTAAGGGGGTTCTGAAATAAATAGGGAGAGAGGGGGAGGCGGATAGAAGATGGATAGAGGAGAAGATAGGTGGAGAGGAGACTGACAGGTCAAAGAGGCAGGGATGGAGCCAGTAAAGGTGAGAGTAGGTGGGGAGTTAGGGAGGAGATAGGTCAGTCCAGGGAGGACAGACAGGTCAAAGGGGCGGGATGAGGTTACTAGGTAGGAGATGGGGTTGGGGCTTGAGGTGGGAGGAGGGGATAGGTGGGAGGAAGGACAGGTTAGGGAGGCGGGGACGAGCTGGACTGGTTTTGAGATGCGGTGGGGGAGGGGAGATTTTGAAGCTTGTGAAGACCACATTGATACCATTGAGCTGCAGAGTTCCCAAGCGGAATATGAGTTGCTGTTCCTGCAACCTTCGGGTGGCATCGTTGTGGCACTGCAGGAGGCCCAGGATGGACATGTCGTCTGAGGAATGGGAGGGGGAGTTGTTTAGTGCGAACCGAGCGTAGGTGTTCTGCAAAGCGATCCCCAAGCCTCCGCTTGGTTTTCCCGATGTAGAGGAGGCCACAACTTTAATTGATTGGTCTGCAGCAGGAGCTCGTCATTAGCCAGCAAAGCATGGTCAGGGAACATTTCTCACCTGTGTACTGCTTAACAAGGTGCTTACAGCAACGTCCCTTTCCTCCAGGAAGCTCACAGTACTGCCATGGGACTTCCAGTCACAGAATGCAGCCCAACATGGATGGCTTTACAATTCTGTTTGGCTGCCGGATGCATCCAATCATTGGCCCATCAGTGAAGGGGGCACTCAACAACAGCAAGTTTCCAGATTGACTTGGAACAAAAACACACGTTGCTGCAGGGTCTGCGGAAGGGTCACCAGACCTGAAATGTTAACTTTAATTTTTTTCTTCACAGACGCTGCCAGGCCTGCTGAGCTTTTCCAGCAACATCTGTTTTTGTTCCTGATTTACAACATCTGCAGTTCTTTCGGTTTTTATTCCAGATCGACTACCCAGAATGGAACGTTCTCTCTGAAATCCAGCTCATAATCCCAGGATAACAGAGATAACAAGGTGTGGAGCTGGATGAACACAGCAGGCCAAGCAGCATCATAGGAGGAGGAAAGCTTGACGTTTCGGGCCTAGATCCTTCTAGGCCTAGGCCTAGATCCTAGACCTAGATCCTAGAAGGATCTAGGCCCGAAACGTCAAGCTTTCCTCCTCCTATGATGCTGCTTGGCCTGCTGTGTTCATCCAGCTCCACACCTTGTTATCTTGGATTGTCCAGCATCTGCAATACCTATTATCTCATAATCCCAGGACTTGTTTGTTGCCAGGTTGTGCTAGTGTTAGATTCAGAATGCCATCTGCAGCTGCTTTTTTGAGGCCAGTAACAGCTAAAGGTCCTCTAAGGTTCGAAAGTGAAGGAAATATACAGTCAGCGCCTCAACTTGGCCATTCAGCCACCATCCAAGGTAGGCCGAAGTCTGCAGTGATGTTTAGAGATTAGTATAATAGAATCTCACATCAGTAAACTTTGACTGTGGCACCAGCATACTTAATTAATCACTTCAACTCCTTGGTTCTGTCAACCTAAATTGGTTATGTCAAGTTGGCATGAAAATGTGACAGATCTTCCCAATAACCTACCCTTCTTCAGATGGCCTATAGCTGACAGGGTTCCATTTAAGAAAGCCAACGGAAGAGGTGGTGGGTGGGAATGAAGGGCAGGGGTTGGAGGGAGGTGGATTTAGTGCTGGCAGACTTGGCAAGGCAAGCAACCATGTCCATCTCAGTTCTGGCAAATTTTTAGACAATTGCAGGCCAGAAGATTCAGGCTCTTTGTTTTACATCTTCATCATGTGAAGCACACAGTTGGAAGTCAAATACTGCAAAGGAATTCTTTATTTTATGTTATTGTTAATAACTACTAAATCCACAAAACAGCTTTGAATTCCCATCTGCTTCTAACTATTGTTATTGGGGAAGATGAAAGAATAAAAATTAGAACTGTTCTCAAAAAATAAACATTTCAATGAATCATAATGTTGAAGAGGTGAGTGAGTCAGGTTTGTTTTCAATGTGTCCAACTTATACTTTGCAATTTCTTCAGTTTTTAAGAATTCTTTCACCATTAAGATTTTTTGTGGCCAGTCACGACAGTTTAATGGTGTAGTGACATTTTATGATTGATGGTTTTATATATAATCCCTGTTTTGCACATGTATTGGCCATTAGTCATGTTGCGTTTATTCTGTGTTTGTGAGCGCCGTTATTTTCACAAGAGATATTTGAAACAGGGGCTGTCAAGATAGGGACTAAAGAAAGGTGATGGGGAGGAGAGGTGGTCTCAATTTTTTTTGACAATGACCTTCTGCTATGTCATTTCTTACACTAGGGAAACAGCCTTTGAAATTTTATGTCATCTTCTTTAACCACATTATTGTCAGCCAGAGTTGTTAAAAGGTGAATGTTCAGATATTTATAATGATATTTTCCATCATTAACATTTATTTTGAATCCACACCATACCCCTTACATGCTGATATCTAATGCAGATGAAAATATTCAACAAGAATGAACACCTCCAGTGGGAAATCTCTGTAGTGCCGGAACACTTACAGAGTCATTCTCCTGATTGTCTCCAATCATCAGTAACCTGCTGTTGCCCAAAACTGGGCAAAAAAATCCAGTTGCTGGATTTCAGATTTGAACCTGGATTTCATTGCCTGCGGCGTCACATGCACAATCTTGACCTTTCTCTCCAACAGCATCACATCACACCGGCTCAGGGTTGCACCAATCCGCAGTTCCACTTCATCCTCTGGCTCATTCATCGTGTTTACAAGAAACTTTTTCTTTTCCTTTCAGGCATCAAGGCCCACAAGATGCAACAACTCAGATACCCATGGCCCTCTGGAACCTTCCCCTCCTCCTCTTCCCCCTGACTCCATCCCCACCTCCTTTTGGGATTCACCGTCCTTCCTAACATTCCACTCTCCAATACTAACATTTTGTACTCAGCAAAGCTCTCAGCTTTATTCCTCTGCGTCCCCACCTTAACGAATTTTGGGCACGACATGACGCCAAACTCTTCTTCTGCCATCTTCGCCTCTGTGCTCATTTCTTTGGATGAGTCCTCTTCCCGTCCCACAGACCCCTTTGCCCAATTCCAACACTCTCCCTCCACCTGGATCCCTCCCTCCGGCCTTTAACCTGCGCTCGATCTTTTCATTGAGAACTGTCAAAGTGATATTAGTCGCCTCAATTTCTATGACCCCCTCACCAAATCCAACCTATCTCCCTCCGAACTGATTGCACTCTGTGCACTAAGATTTAACCCTGAATTTGTTATTAAGCCTGCCGAGTAAGGGTGGTGTTGTTGTAGTCTGGCGTACTGACCTCTACCTTGCAGAGGCTGAGCGCCAACTCTCTGATACCTCCTCCTACTTTCCTCTGTACCATGACCCCACCATGACACATCAAGCCTTTGTATCTACTACGGTAACTGATCTCATTTCATCCAGTGATCTCCCACCTCTGCTTCCAAGCTGAAAGTCCCCGAGCCCTGTACAGCTCGCTTTTACCTCCTCCCAAAAATCCACAAACAGGACTGTCCTGGCAGACCCTTTGTTTCAGCCTGCTCCTGCCCCACAGAACTTATCACTTCCTACCTTGACTCAATCTTCTCCAGCCGGTCCTATCCCTGGCCACGTACATCCATGACTCCTCTGACGCCTTATGCCGGTTTCAAAACTTCCAGTTTACCGGTTCTAGTCACCTGCTCTTTACCATGGATGTGCAATCCCTTTACACATCCATTCCTCATCAGGAGGGTCTTAGGGCTCTTCGTTTCTTCCTGGAGCAAAGACCTGAACCATTCCCACCCACAACCACCCTCCTCTGCTTGGCTGAACTCGTCCTCACCCTCAACAACTTCTCCTTCAACTCCTCTCATTTTCTTCAGGTAAAAGGGTTGGCCATGGCTACCTGCATGGGCCTTAGTTATGCCTATCTCTTCATGGGGTACATGGAACATTCCTTTTTCCAGTCCTATTCCGGCCCCCACCAACAACTTTCTCTCTGATACATCAATGATATCATAGGTGCTGCTTCCGTCTCTCCTCTGGAATTGGTAAACTTCATCAACTTCACCTCCAATTTCCACCCTGCCCTCACTTTCACCTGGTCTATCTCTGACTCCTCCTTTCCCTTCCTTGACATTTCTGTTTCCATTTCCGGGGATTGACTGGCCACTAATATCCACTACAAACCCACTGACTCTCCCAGCTGCCTGAACTGTACACCCTCACCCCCCAACTTCCTGTAAAGACTCCATCGCATTCTCTCAGTTCCTCCATCTGCATTGTATATGTTCAAATAGGGCCAACTTCAACAAGGGAGCGTCTGAAATGTCCACCTTCTTCTTCAACCGAGGATTCCCTAGATCCGTTATTGACAGGACCCCCAATCGGGTCCGACCCATCTCCCACACTTCAACCCTCACCCCTTCTCTTCCCTCCTGCGACAGTGATAGGGTTCCCCTTGTCCTTACCTACCGCCCCATCAGCGTCCACATCCAGAAGATCATCAGAGGCCATTTCCACCATCTCCAGCAAGATGCCACCACCGGACACATATTCCCCTCCCCTCCCTTGTCCGCCTTCTGCAGGGACTGTTCCCTCCAGGACACCCTGGTCCACACTTCCTTCACCCCCAACACCCACATGCCCCACCCCCACAGCCGTACGGCACCTTCCCCTGTAAACAACGAAGGTGCAACACCTGCCCATTTATCTCCTCCTTCCCACTATCCAAGGGCCCAAACAAGAAGCAACACTTCACCTACGCTTCCCAGTATCTAATCTACTGCATTTGCAGCTCACAATGTGGTCTCTTCTGCACTGGGAAAATGAAGTGTAGACTGGGTGACCGCTTCGCAGAGCATCTACGTTCTACTGGCAAAAAAGACCCTGAACCACCTGTTGCCTGCCACTTTAACGCACCAACTTATTCCCTGACCAACATCTCTGTCTCTGGCTTGCTGTAGTGTTCCAATGACCCTCGGCGTAAGCTGGAAGAACAGCACCTCATTTTCCACTTGGGGATCCTGAGGCCCTCCAGACTCTATATCGAGTTCAATAATTTTAGGGCCTAAACTCTCCCATGTCCCAGCCCCCTACCCCACATACCAGGCCTTGTTACCACACAGCCTGCCATCACACACCACCTATTGTTAGTCACTAATAGTCCCATTAACAACTATTCACCCTCCCAGCCTGATAGTTATCAACTCTTTGTCTATCCAACTGCTCTTATCTCTCTTTAGACTCTATTCTATCATTTACTCCCTACCCCATCCTCCTCCCTTTTTCCTGCATAAAAAATGATGCGTTTCCAGCTACCATCAGTTCTGAGGAAGGGTCATCGGACCCGAAACATTAACTCTGTTTTATCCTCCACAGATGCTGCCGGACCTGCTGAGCTTTTCGAGCAACTTTGTTTTTGTCATTGTTAAGTGTTACTAAGACCACATCTGCTCAAACCTTTGATTTTCCCTAGTAATTTCTTTGAACCAGAAGGTTGTGGATGAAGTTATGATATCTGCTCTATACTTTACAAAAACTGAGAAAATGGCAGGTAGAGTTGCCTGTTAGACCTAGAAGAAAAAACCAGTAAAATCCATGAATGATAGTTGCTGGACCAGCTCATTTTGAAAATGGAGGTCAGATACAACCAGATGGTCTTTATTGTGTCTAGAGGATACTTCTTGTGTGTGATCTAGTAGGGTTGGTGGACCAAAATTTGCATCTGTGTCATACTTTCCTGCTGCACTGGTTACACAATTGGCGTGCAAATTGTAAAAATAAAATGAAGCCTCAGTGTTCCCTTTAGATGATAGCCACTTCCAGAGTACACTAGGAGAAGAGTAGAGAGTGGAGGCCATTGCTGACCAACAGTGAGAGATTTCCAGGAGTGGGAGGCTATTTAGGAAAGTGGGTCATCCTTAAGGGATGCAGAGGAGCATTGGCATCTGTTGGTAGGATAGTATTATAGTGATAGTACCAGGGGAGAATGCCTTCAAAGACCATGCATGAAATAGGAGTAATCAAGTGGCATGGAGGAGGAGTGAAAAGAGAGGGCGGGCACTTGCATATCAAAAGCAGGAACTGCAAGAGGGTTAATGTTCTGGTGGACTGCAAGAAGGTTAATGTTTAGGTTGACTTACAAGAGAAGTGTGTAAAAGGGAATAGCAACAGGCTGCCAGTGGAAGAAAATCCTATTTATCATTTTAATGATGCTGTAATAATCAATTGCTCATCAGGGATTAGGTCTTTTCATTCGATTGATGTTACAGAACTTTTAGTTCACCCTGCTCCCTTTCTTTCTCTTTCAGCTCTTCATTCATCTTTGTGAGCTAAGCAAAGATATTCCCTAAAGGCTTCAACATCTCGGAGATGGTATTCTCAAGTTTGAATTTATCCTGTGCTCATTGTTCAAACTTTTCTTCCCGAATTTACATTTTTCACTCTCCACAGGAGGAAGCTGAGACTTTATCTCCACTAATTCAGAAGAAAATGGCGTGTCCATACATCTTTCACATTCAGTTCTACCTGTGCTGTAGTTGCTGTTGTGTCTCTGATGTCTGACTGATTCCATGGATTGTGACTAGTGGGTGAGTTCATGGCATGCTGATATATCTGCAATTGCTAGTCCCACATTATCTACTATGTAGAATATCTGTGACATCTAGGTGGATTGATTATACTTGCATTCCAGCACTATTGATCTTACACATGGAATTGCTGAACCATTGTATACTGAAAGTTTTGTATCTATAGGTTCACCATGGTTTCCATGTATCTGGGGACGTGTTTATTTAGAATTCACAGGCGTACTATATCAGTACTTGCTATTGGGCAATGACAAATAGTCGCCAGTTTTCTGAGGACAGATAATTTGAATTTATGTGCTTGCTTTTTGTAACTTATGCACAAAGGCTCTAAATGCCCTCTGTGTTGTAGCTTTCTGTGATCCTTTCCATTTAACTAACATTCAGTTTCTCTACTCATCCTGCCAAAGTGCATAACCTCACATAAGGCCAGAAGACCATACCATATAGCAGCAAAATTTCACAATTTGGACCATTGAGTCTGCTCCACTATTTGATCATCGCTGATATGTTTCTCAACCTTGTTCTCCCCATAACCCTTTCTAATCATAGAATCTGTACAGCTTTGAAACAGGCCCTTTGGCCGAATGAGCCCATGCTGACCCTCAGAGCATCCCACCCAGAACCATCCTGCATAACCCACTTAATCTACACATCAATAAAAACCAAAAGAACTGCGGAATAAAAAAGGAAAAAAAACAAAGTTGCTGGAAAAGCTCAGCAGGTCTGGCAGCATCTTTGGAGGAGAAAACAGAGTTAACGTTTCGGGTCCAGCGACCCTTCCTCACTGGACCCGAAACGTTAACTCTGTTTTCTCCTCCAAAGATGCTGCCAGACCTGCTGAGCTTTTCCAGCAACTTTGTTTTTGTTCTTAATCTACACAGCCCTGGACACAATAGGCAATTTAGCATGGCCAATCTACCTAGCCTGCACATCTTTGGACTGTGGGAGGAAACACACACAAACATGAGGAGAATGTGCAAACTCCACACAGACAGTCACCCAAGGGTGGAATCAAGCTCGGGTCCCTGGCGCTCTGAGGCACTAGTGCTAACCACTGGGCCACCATGCCGTGAAGGCATCTATCTCTGTCTTAAATGAACTCAATGACTTGACCTCCATAACCTTCTATAGCAGTGATTTCCACAAATTTACCACCCTCTGGCTGAAGAAATTCCTCCTCATTTCAGTTCTAAAGAGCTGTCTCTTCACTCTGAGACTCTTGAGTCCTAATCTCTTCTACTATTAGAAACATCTGCTCTACTTCCATTTTATCTAGGCCTCTCAGTAGTCTGTTTCAATTAGATCCCCCCCTCATCTTTCTAAACTCTACTGAGGGTGGCACAGTGACTTAATGGTTAGCACTGCTGCTTCACAACACCAGGGACCTGGGTTCAATTCCACCCTTGGGTGACTGTCTGTATGGAGTTTGCACATTCTTGTGGGTTTCCTTCAGGTGCTCTGGTTTACTCCTGCAGTCCAAAGATGTGCAGGTGAGGTGGATCGACCATGCTAAATTGCCCATAGTGTCTGGGGATCTGTGGATTAGAAATGGGAAATGCAGTGTTACAGGGATGGTGGGGAGTAGGTCTGGGTGAGATGCTTTTCAGAGGGTCAGGGTGGACTTGATGGGCTAAATTGCCTGCACCCACACTGTAGGGATTCTATAATTTTATCAGTTCTAACTCAGAGTCATCAACCACTCCTCATAAGACAAGCCCTTCATCCTTGGGATTATTCTTGGAAACCTCCCCTGGACCCCCAGCAAAGTCAGCATATCCTTCCTCAGCTAAGGACCCAAAATTGCTCAAAATATTCCAAATCCAGTGTGGCCAGAGCCTTACACAGTCTCAGCAGAACACACCTATTTTTGTATTCTAGCCTTCTTCAAATGAATGCTAACATTGAATTTGCCTTCCTAACTGCCAATTGACCCTATAGGTTAACCTTAAGAGAATCCTGAACTAGGACTTCTTTGTACTTCAGCCCTTTCCCATTTACAAAACAGTCTACATCTCTATTCTACCCACCAAAGTGCATAACCTCACACTTGCCCACTTTCTATTCTATTTTCTGCTTCTTTTCCCAATATCCTAGCCTGTCCAAGTCCTTCTGCAGCCTCCCCCACCTCCTCAACACTAACTGCTCCTCCACCTATCTTTGTGTCACCTGCAAATGAAGCAGCAATGTCCTCAGTTTCATTGTCCAGTTCGTTAGAGTATAATATTAACAAATGTGGGCCCAACACTGTCCCCTGCAGAACTCCACTATTTATGGCTCCCATCCTGAAAAAGACCCCTTTATTCCTATTCTCTACCTTCTGCCAGTCAGCTAGTCCTCTATCCATATCAATACCTTGCCCCTATTTAGCAGATCCCTTGCTGGTTCTCCTTTCTCTAACTTGCTTGTTGCCTCCCAAAGAACTCTAACAGATTTGTCAGCCATGATCACCCCTTGATGAAACAATGCTAGCTCAGCCCTATTTTACCATGCACTTGCAAGTCGTCCACAATTTCATCCTTAATGAACTCTAAAATGTTGCCAACAACCAAGGCCAAGCTAACTGGCCTATACTTTCCAGTCTTCTACCTCCTTTCCTTCTTAAACAGGGGTGTTACATTCACAATTTTCTAGTCCTCTGGGACCTTCCCCGACTCCTGAAAGATCACCACCAATGCCTTTACAATCTCCTCAGCTATCTCCTTCAGAACTCTAGAGTGTGATCCATCTGGTCTGGGTGATTTATCTACCTTCAGACTTTTCAGCTTCCCCAGCACCTTCTCCTTAATGGTAGCCACTACACTCACTTCTGCCCCTGACTCTCTCGAATTTCTGGTATGCTGCTGGTGTCTTCCACTGTGAAAACTGATGCAAAATACCTCTCCTGCTCCCCCACCCTTTTGCTAGCATATATACCAACATATTCCCCATAACAATTAGTTCTAAAGAAGGGTAACTGGACCTGAAATGTAAACTCTGATTTCCCTCCAGATAATGCCTGACCTGCTGAGTGTTCCTTGCAATTTCTGATTTTTGTTTGTCATTGTTAGATATCAATCCCACCACAGTGGTGTTGGCAGCCAACTAGCCTAGTATGCTACATGACAAGCTGCTCCAAAAAAGCATCTCATAGACATTCCATGAATTCCTTGACTTGGGTTCTACTACCAACTCATTTTCCCACATTAGATTCCATCTGCCAAGTTTTTGCTTGCTTGTTTAAACTGTCTATATCCCTGTACAGACTCTTTGTGTCATCCTCACCACTTGCCTTCCCTCCTATTGCCACAAACTCAGCAAAGATGTATGCACTTCCCTCATCCAAATCATCAATATATAATTGCAAATAATAGATCACGTCTACTGGCTCTCCTTAGTCTAATTTGCTTGTTACCTCCTCAAAGCATTTCAACAGATTTGTTAGCTATGATCTCCCTTTGATGAAGCTGTGCTGACTCAGCCCTATTTTACAACACATTTCCAAGTACTCTCCAGTTTCAACCTTAGTAGTGGACTCTAAAATCTTGCCTCAACTCTCAATGAATTTACAGCTTTCTTCAATGTAAAAGAGTTGCACAAAAAATGTGTGCCCCCAGCTACAATGCTGATTCTCTGGTTACCAAACTGAAAATGCCCAACCTTCTGCCTTCTATCAACTAAAGTGGAGGGGTATACTCTAGAAGCAAAGACTTATTAGGGGTGTAGGCTTCAATGATTATAAATTATAAGGTTGGACTGAATTTGACAGTCATTTAAACATTACATCAGCACCTACCTCTGCTTTTGATGATGATGAGTTTGGTGCCTGCTTGCCATTGAGGATAAGGCATGACGGTAGAGTTGAGGATTATCAGAGCAACCATGATCTCATTGAATGTCAGAACACACTCAGTGGACCCCATGTAAGAGATTAACATGTAAAATTAAAGTTCATGGGATTAGACAGGGATAGAGAACCAGTTGGCAGACAGGAAACAAAGAGTCGGAAAAAAACGAGTCTTTACCTGAGTGACAGCCTTTGACTAGTGGAGTACGGCACAGACTAATGCTTGGACCCTAGCTATGAACAATAATATATAAATGATTTCGAAAACTAAATATAATATCTCCAAATTTGGAGATGACACAAAGCTGGATGAGAGAGTGAACTGCGAGGACAATGCAGAGGTGCTTCAGTTGCAGGTGCGGCAGGTGATGAAGAAGGCAAATAGTACTTTGGCCTTCATGTTGAGAAGATTTGAGTACAGGAGCAGGAATGCCTTGCTGCAATTGTACATGGCCTTAATGAGGCCACACCTGGAATATTGTGTACAATCTTGATCTCTTTATTTGAGGAAGGATGCTTTGGCTAAGGAAAGCATGCAATGGAGGTTTACCAGACTGATTCCTGGGATGGCTGGATTGGTTGGAAAAATATAGGCTAGTGTTTAGAGTGAGGGAGATCTCATGGACGCCTGTAAAATTCTAACAGAGTAAACGAGGAGGGATGTTCCCAAAGATTGCAGAGACAAAATCCTGATTCACATTCTAAGGGAGAGAGAGCAGTTGAACATATGGCTACAGGGATGGTGCAGGAGGGAGGGATTCAGATACCTGGATGTTTAGGGCTCATTCTGGGGTAGGTGGGACCTCTACAAACGGGATGGTCTACACCTGAACCAGAGGGGTACCAATATCCTGGGGGGAAATTTGCTAATGCTCTTCGGGAGGGTTTAAACTAATTCAGCAGAGGGGTGGGAACCTGAATTGTAGCTCCAGTGAACAGGAAGTTGAGAGTAGTGAGGTCATGAATAAGGTTTCAAGGTCGCAGGAGAGCACCGGCAGGCAGGAAGGTGGTTTGAAGTGTGTCTACTTCAATGCCAGGAGCATCCAGAATAAGGTGGGTGAACTTGCAGCATGGGTTGGTACCTGGGACTTCGATGTTGTGGTCATTTTGGAGACATGGATAGAGCAGGGACAGGAATGGTTGTTGCAGGTTCCGGGTTTTAGTTGTTTCAGTAAGATCAGGGAAGGTGGTAAAAGAGGGAGAGGTGTGGCATTGTTAGTCAAGGTCAGTATTACGGTGGCAGAAAGGACGTTTGATGAGGACTCGTCTACTGATGTAGTATGGGCTGAGTTTAGAAACAGGAAAGGAGAGGTCACCCTGTTGGGAGTTTTCTACAGGCCTTCAAAAAGTTCCAGAGATGTAGAGGAAAGGATTGCAAAGGTGATTCTGGACAGGAGCAAAGGTAACAGGGTAGTTGTTATGGGGGACGTTAACTTTCCTAATATTGACTGGAAACGCTATAGTTTGAGTACTTTAGATGGGTCAGTTTTTGTCCAATGTGTGCAGGAGGGTTTCCTGACACAAGATTTAGATACGCCAACAAGAGGCGAGGCAACATTGGATTTGGTACTGGGTAATGAACCAGGCCAGGTGTTAGAATTGGAGGTAGGTGAGCACTTCGGTGATAGTGACCGCTGAATTACTTTAGCGATGGAAAGGGATAGGTATACACCGCAGGGCAAGAGTTATAGCTGGGCAAAGGCAATTATGAGGTGATTAGGCAAGATTTAGGATGCATAGGATGGGGAAGGAAACTGCAGGGGCTGGGCACAATTCAAATGTGGATCTTGTTCAAGGAACAGCTACTGCGTGTCCTTGATAAGTATGTACCTGTCAGGCAGGGAGGAAGTGGTCGAGCGAGGGAACCGTGGTTTACTAAAGAAGTTGAATCTCTTGTCAAGAGGAAGAAGGAGGCTTATGTAAAGATGAGGCGTAAATATTCAGTTAGGGCGCTTGAGAGTTACAAGTTAGCCAGGAAGGACCTAAAGAGAGAGCTAAGAAGAGCCAGGAGGGGACATGAGAAGTCTTTGGCAGGTAGGATCAAGGAAAACCCTAAAGCTTTCTATAGGTATGTCAGGAATAAAAGAATGACTAGAGTAAGATTAGGGCCAGTCAAGGACAGTAGTGGGAAGTTGTGCGTGGACTCCGAAGAGATAGGAGAGGTGCTAAATGAATATTTTTCGTCAGTATTCACACACGAAAAAGACAATGCTGTTGAGGAGAATACTGAGATACAGGCTATTAGACTAGACGGGATTGAGGCTCACAAGGAGGAGGTGTTAGCAATTCTGGAAAGTCTGAAAATAGATAAGCCCCCTGGGCGAGATGGGATTTATCCTAGGGTTCTCTGGGAAGCCAGGGATGAGATTGCAGAGCCTTTGGCTTTGATCTTTATGTCGTCATTGTCTACAGGAATAGTGCCAGAAGACTGGAGGATAGCAAATGTTGTCCCCTTGTTCAAGAAGGGGAGTAGAGACAACCCTGGTAATTATAGACCAGTGAGCCTTACTTCGGTTGTGTGTAAAGTGTTGGAAAGGATTATGAGAGATAGGATTTATAATCATCTAGAAAGGAATAATTTGATTAGGGATAGTCAACACGGTTTTGTGAAGGGTAGGTCGTGCCTCACAAACCTTATTGAGTTCTTTGAGAAGGTGACCAAACAGGTGGATGAAGGTAAAGGAGCTGATGTGGTGTATATGGATTTCAGTAAAGCATTTGATAAGGTTCCCCATGGTAGGCTATTGCAGAAAATACGGAGGCATGGGATTGAAGGTGATTTAGCGGTTTGGATCAGAAATTGACTAGCTATAAGAAGACAGAGGGTGGTGGTTGATGGGAAATGTTCATCCTGGAGTTCAGATACTAGTGGTGTACCGCAAGGATCTGTTTTGGGGCCACTGCTGTTTGTCATTTTTATAAATGAATTGGATGAAGGCGTAGAAGGATGAGTTAGTAAATTTGCAGATGACGCTAAAGTTGGTGGAGTTGTGGATAGTGCAGGAGAATTTTGCAGGTTACAGAGGGACATAGATAAGCTGCAGAGCTGGGCTGAGAGGTGGAAAATGGAGTTTAATGCGGAGAAGTGTGAGGTGATTCACTTTGGAAGGAGTAATAGGAATACAGAGTACAGGGCTAATGGTAAAATTCTTGGTAGTGTGGATGAGCAGAGAGATCTCGGTGTCCATGTGCATAGATCCCTGAAAGTTGCCACCCAGGTTGATAGGGTAGTTAGGAAGGCGTATGGTGTGTTAGGTTTTATTGGTAGAGGGATTGAATTTCAGAGCCATCAGGTCATGTTGCAGCTGTACAAAACTCTGGTGCAGCCGTACTTGGAATATTGCGTATAGTTCTGGTTGCAGCATTATAGAAAGGATGTGGAAGCATTGGAAAGGGTGCAGAGGAGATTTACCAGGATGTTGCCTGGTATGGAGGGAAGGTCTTATGAGGAAAGGCTGAGGGACTTGAGGTTGTTTTCGTTAGAGAGAAGAAGGTTAAGAGGTGACTTAATAGAGACCTAAAAGATGATCAGAGGATTAGATAGGGTGGACAGTGAGAGCTTTTTTCCTCGGATGGCGACGGCTAGCATGAGGGGACATAGCTTTAAACTGAGAGGTGATAGATATAGGACAGATGTCAGAGGTAGGTTCTTTACCCAGAGAGTAGTAAAGGCGTGGAATGCCCTGCCTGCAACAGTAGTAGACTTGCCAACTTTAAGGGCATTCAAATGATCATTGGATAAACATACGGATGATAATGGAATAGTATAGGTTAGATGGGCTTCAGATTGGTTTCACAGGTTGGAGCAACATCGAGGGCCGAAGAGCCTGTACTGCGCTGTAATGTTCTATGTTCTATGTTCTATGTTCTTTACTGGGTAGACTATTTACGACTGAGATGAGGGGAAATTTCTTCACCCAGAGAACGGTGAGCCTGTGGAATTCTCTGCCACAGAAAGCAGTTGAGGCCAAAACATTGAATGTTTTCAAAAAGAAATTAGATAGTTATTAGGGATAAAGGAATCAAAGGGTATGGAGATAAGTTGGAAACAGGGTACTGGATGATCAATCATAATCAATTGAAAGGTAGAGCAGGTTAAAAGGGCCAAATGGCCTATGTCTGCACCTACATCTTGTGATCGTGCAGAAGCCAAAGGTATTATTTGAAAGTAAGAAACACTATCTGGCTTAGATCTCTGCATCCATAGCACCCAGCCCAATAAGAAACTTAAGGGGCAGCAGAGGAGCACCTTGATCTGGAGGCGTCAATATCTTCAGTTATCATTATTTAAAAAGGATATGATAACCAGATCAGCCATAATGAATGAATGTTTGATAAAGACCATTGCTTTTGCACAATACTTATCTAACTCAGGAAGCAGGGGTCCTTTTGGGGTAGGACTTTCAGCTATTCAACAAGTAGGGTATGAAGAGATGGCCATTTGTGCTCATTGTTTTACCATGTACATTTAGTTATCATTACAATTTCTCTTTATATTGCTAGTTAGAACTCTTTAACAAATATACCCTCCCCAAACTTTGCAATCGTCAGCATCTTATGGTACAGCTCAAGTTCCCCAGGAAACCCTTTGTTGTGTTTTTTGTAAACTCAAACTGAGGGTGGAATTTATATAACATAACTGTGTCATTCACCCTCCACATCACAGGGATGTGCACAAATTTTTCAAAAATGCAAAATCCCCTCTCATAATATTCATTGACATTGAAACGGATAAAAAGACCCCTTGCTCTTTAGCTTGGATCAATATAAATTAATGACCACAAAGAAATAAGAAAGATTGTATATAACTATGGGTTTAGTTGCATTATAAAACACATTATATATAATGAGGAAAAGTATTAGTGATAGACAATTTATTAGGTGTGGAATTGCAGTTTGTTGAGGAGATTATTTAGCTTCCGCCCAACACACCAATTTCCTTTGGGCTGTTGCATGACTACTGATGGCTCATTCCTAAATGAAACCGTAATGTAAAGGCAAATTGCCAGGAATTGGTAGGTGGCCTCATTTTCTATTCTAAAAATTGATGTGGCAATACAACCTCAATCAAGCCCCTAGAATCAATCTACCAGGAAATAAACAAAAAGGTATCATTTAAAAGTCTGTTATCTTTTTGCTAGTACTACAGGTCTCCAGCTGTGTGATTCTGAGGGCATATTCTGTCTCAAAGTTTCTTCAGTCTGTAAATGATGTAACACACTTTCAAGACTTTAATAAGGCATTTCAGCTCCCCTCCTGGTTCTGGGAGCTCACTCACAGAGGAACTGAGCTATATAGACCTGGAAAGTCCCAGATTTTATTCCTGTCTGTGCTGAGTCACTGACTGATCTCAATCTGGCTTTAAGCATATAAGCTAGCCATGTAGGCGTAGGGAGGTGCAACTCTGTCAGGATTTGTGTTCATAATCATTACATATTACAATGCTTGCTGCAAGTCTTCTTGTACAAATATCTGACAAGGGTAGAATTAGGTATGGTTTTGATATCTTCTGGAGACAAATAGTTAACAGACACTAATTGGTAAGATTTATAGATGAGTTATAGCCACTGGAGCAAAGTGCTAAAGAGTGATATACACTGGTGTAATTATATTTCAAAAAACAGTCATTGTGCTCAGGAGAGAAGGAAAAACCTAATGAAAAGACTCTTTTAAAATCAAAGCGGTCCACTCAAAATGTGAAATAATCTAAGATTAAAAGGGAAAACATGGAGTCCATGTGGTATGTCCAACAGGCTGAAATGATTCATCTAGCGTAAGGATGAAGACATTGGGCATGCTTTCTTTTTTACCTGGGTGAGTTTGCTTGTCATTTCTAGCCTATATCACTGGCAGTCAGCAGATTGTTGACAAGTCCTCAGCTACACCTGTTCTTGGAACACATGGGACCTGGATCCTTTGCAGTTTTAGGCTAAAGATTCAGAGGAACTTGCAGTAGGTTTGACCCTCGGACATGCAGTAGGCAGACCAACTGGCATGTGGCATTCCCTGGCATATGAACCACACTCGCACGTGTGGCCAAATAACTCCACTGCCTTGTGAATAACTGAGGAGAATTGAAAGCTAAGAGGATAAACTCTGGATTGAAGCCCAAAGCAAATTGATGTCTAAATATATCTTGTTTCCTACGTATCCTGAATCTAAGGCAATGCCAGCCATGGTGCTTTAGATGTCATTTGGACTCAGCTGGGAAGGTTGCGATAGAAACCTGATGGCAAGATAACCCAGGGTCTCCAAAAATTCTGACTGAGTTTGTGACCTGAAGAGAACATGCCACCTCATTGTATGACAGCAATTATAAATGTTAAGCCAACCTTTTACAGAACACTTGTTGAAGTTGAATTTGTAAAACAGTTGCTGCTTAAGAAGAGAGATTGTTTAAAACTGTTAAGAAATAGATTACCTCAGTATAGGGAGTTTTATTTTAAAGTTTCAGTGCAAAATTATTTGGTTATAACCCTGAAGGGATTATTTGAAGCTGAAAAATTCTACACTCGGTTGTATGAAGACTCGAGGAAAGAATAACAGATTCACAGCACCAGGAATTGAAGCATCTGTTAAATGAGAAGAGCAGTCTCTGTCTATGTAAGTACTGATAATGGAGGGCTTTTGGGAATTTATGGGATTGTATTTTACTCTGTGTTCTATCAAAACAAATTTCCATTTGGGATCTGACTTGTCCATAATAACATCAGCTAGGATAACAGCACAATGAACATTGTCACAGGCTCACCAACAGAGGATCACGGATTCATCTAGAATTAAATCTCTACAGAGGGAAAGAGGTCATTCAGCCCATCAAGTCCTTACCAGCTCCCTCACAACTGTACAGGTCAGATCCCAAATGGAAATTTGATTTGATAGAAAATGTGTTTTTTGTTAATGAGGTGGTCTTTCATTGAAACAGTCCCCCAAAGAGCATCCAAATCAGACCTACCCCACCCCACCCTATCCCCACATTCATCATGGCTAATCCACCTTACCACTTACCTTTGGACACTACGGGTAATTTAGCATGGCCAATCTGCATAATCTGCAGAGACAGTAGGAACTGCAGATGCTGGACAATCTGAGATAACAAGGTGAAGAGCTGAATGAACATAACAGGCCAAGCAGCATCAGAGGAGCAGGAAAGTTGACGTTTCGGGCCTAGATCTTTCTTCAGAAATGGGGGAGGGGAAGGGGATTCTGAAATAAATAGGGAGAGAGGGGGAGGCAGATAGAAGATGGATAGAGGAAATGATAGGTGGAGAGGAGACAGACAGGTCAAAGAGGCGGGGATGGAGCCAGTAATGGTGAGTGTAGGTGGGGAGTTAGGGAGGAGATTGGTCAGTCCAGGGAGGATGGACAGGTCAAAGGAGCGGAATGAGGTTAGTAGGTAGGAGATGGGGGTGAGGCTTGAGGTTGGACAAGGGGATAGGTGGGAGGAAGGACAGGTTAGTGGTCGAAAACGCCCTCGACCGTGTCTCCCACATTTCCCGCAACTCATCCCTCACACCCCCTCCCTACAATAACAACCAAAACAGAATCCACCTCGTCCTCACTTACCACCCCACCGACCTCGGATCCAACGCATCATCCTCCGACATTTCCGCCATCTGCAATCCGACTCCACCACCAAAGACATTTTTCCCTCCTCACCCTTATCTGCTTTCCGGAGGGACCACTCTCTCTGGGAGTCCCTTGTCTGCTCCACACTCCCCTCCAGCCCCACCACAGCCGGCACTTTTCCCTGCAACCGCAGGAAGTGCTACACCTGCCCCTACACCTCCCCCCTCACCCCCATCCCAGGCCCCAAGAAGACCTTCCTCATCAAACAGATGTTCACCTGCACATCTGCTAATGTGGTATACTGTATTCACTCTTCCCGTTGTGGCCTCCTGTACATCGGGGAAACCAAATGGAGGCTTGGGGACCGCTTTGCAGAATACCTATGCTCGGTTCGCATTAAACAACTGCATATTCCAGTCGCAAACCATTTCAACTCCCCCTCCCATTCCTCAGACGTCATGTCCATCCTGGGCCTCCTGCAGTGCCACAACGATGCCACCCGAAGGTTGCAGGAACAGCACCTCATATTCTGCTTGGGAATCCTGCAGCCCAATAGTATCAATGTGGTCTTCACAAGCTTCAAAATCTCCTCTCCCCCTACTGCATCCCAAAACCAGCCCAGCTTGTACCCGCCTCCCTAACCTGTCCTTTCTCCCATCTATCCCCTCCTCCCACCTCAAGCCCCACTCCCATCTCCTACCTACTAGCCTCATCCCGCCCCCTTGACCTGTCCGTCCTCCCTGGACGGACCTATCTCCTCCCTAAATCCCCACCTTTACTCACCTTTACTGGCTCCATCCCCGCCTCTTTGACCTGTGTGTCTCCTCCCCACCTATCTTCTCCTCTATGCATGTTCTATCTGCCTCCCCCTCTCTCCCTATTTATTTCAGAATCCCCTTCCCCTCCCCCATTTCTGAAGAAGGGTCTAGGCCCGAAACATCAGCCTTCCTGTTCCTATGATGCTGCTTGGCCTGTTGAGTTCATCCAGCTCTACACCCTGCATAATCTGCATGTCTTTTTACTGTGGGAAGAAACCTATGCAGACACAGGGAAAATGTGCAAACTCCACACAGAGTTGCCCAAGGCGGGAATCAAATTTGGGTCCCCGGTGTGGTGAGGCAGCAGTGCCAAACACTGTTTATCCACAGTAGGGAATAATTCAGAGGAAACCAATGATCATTTCTAGTGTTTACTGTAAGTAACTCACTACTCTTGATGTTTTAACCTCCCAAAAATGCATTCATGCCATCCGCCTCTCAACTCAAACATGGTCAGTTCACCTCATGATTATCTATGCTGCAACACTGTACCCTACTACAGAGGTGAATTACAAATTTTATGTGCAACTTAACAGATATCTGAATCAGAGATCCTCTTTACCTATCATTGATATGGATTGGTACCAATGATATGGGAAAAGTGAGGAATGAGGTCTTGCATCGAGAATTCAGGGAACCAGGCAGTAGATTGAAAAGCAGGACCTCAATGGTTCTTATCTCTGGATTATTCCTGGTGCCATGTGCTAGCGAGATTAGAAATGTGAAAATAGGACTGATGAATGCACAGCTGAAGGGTTCGTGCAAGAGGGAGGGCTTTAGATTCCTGGATCACTGGGACCATTTTTGGAGAAGGTGGGACATAGACAAATGGGACAGTCTGCAACTGGACCATATTGGGACTAACATCCTTGTAGGTAGGTTTGCTAATGCTGTTGGAAGGAGTTTAAACTAGTCTAGCAGGGGAGGGGATACAGAATATCAATGAAACAGAGACATATCATGCCATAGCAAAGAACGAAAGTCACAGTGAGTTCAGCTATGTTGAGTCTCAAGACAGAATGGCAAGACTGGATGGTCTTTATTTTAATGCTAGGAATGTAATAGGTAGGATTGATGAGTTAATGATGTGGATTGACACATGGAAGTGTGATATTGTTGTCATCACAGAAACATGGCTGAGGGAATGGACTGGCAGCTCAATATTCTAGAGTATAGGATCTTTTTGTGAGAAAGAGGAGGATGTAAAAAGGGTGGTAGTGTAGCACTATTAGTTAAAGAGTCAATTACTGCAATAAGGAGAAATGATATCTTGGAAGGGTCCTCAAATGAGGCTTTGTGGGTAGAACTTATGAATGTTGAGGGGGCAGCTACTTGACTGGGAGTGTATTGTAGGACCCAAACAACCAGCGGGAAATAGAGGAGCAAATATATATACGTTCAGAGGTATGTGAGAGTAATTATCAGGTAATTATGTTAAGGAATTTGAACTTTCCCAACATACATTGGGATACAGGTATTTCTGCTATAAAATGTGTATCGTTAAGGTGAATTGGCTGTAACGCGATTGATGAATTGCGGATGCTGTTTGGAAAATGTGAACTTTTTATTGTACAGTATAACGATTTTGCTATGGTGATTTTCTATGGCGCGATTTTCAATAGCGTGAGGTCATACAAGAATGCAACTATCACATTATAGGAGAAATACCTGTAGTCATATTATTATGGTTCAGAGGGGTTGGATTTCTCAACATGTATCCGGGGAGTTTTTTTTTCTATCAATGCATAGAAAGCCCAACTAGGGACAGTGCAGTGCTGGATCTAGTTCTGGGGATGTTTGATGCGGTTGGGAGGAACATTTAGGCATTAACGACTACAACATGGTACGGTTAAAATTTGTTCTGGATCAGGAGAAAGATAGCCTGCAAAAGATGGCTTTGGACTAGGGGATTGCAGATTTAATTACAATCAAGCAGATGTGCCACAAGGATTGGTGCTGGGTCTACTGCTTTTTGTCATTTATGTAAATTACTTGGATGTGAACATCAGAGGTAAGGTTAGTAAGTTTGCAGATGACACCAAAATTGGAAGTGTAGTGGATAGCAAAGAAAGTTACCTCAGAGTACAATGGGACCTTGATCAGATGGGCCATTGGACTGAGGAGTGGCAGATGGAGTTTAATTAGATAAATGTGAGGTGCTGCATTTTGGAAACGCAAATCAGGGCAGGTCTTATAGACTTATGGTAAGGTCCTGGGGAATGTTGCTGAACAAAGAGACCTTGGAGTGCAGGTTCATGGTTCCTTGAAAGTGGAGTCCCAGGTGGATAGGATAGTGAAGATGATATTTGGTATGCTTGTGTTTATTGGTCAGTGCATTGAGTATACGAGTTGGAAGGTCTCATTGTGGCTGTACAGGACATTGGTTAGGCCACTTTTGGAATACAGATATATTTCCTATAACGCGATAGCTGCATTATTGTGTGGCCTCGCGTTATAGAAATTTGCCATAGAAAATCGCGATATAAGGAAATTGCTATAAAAAATTGCCAAACTTTACAGTAGAAAGTTCATATTATCCAGACAGCGTCCACTATTCATCAATCACGTTACAGCCAATTTGTGTTAACGAAACACACAGTACAGCAGAAATACCTGTACTGTGTGCCATTCTGGTCTCCCTGCTAAAGGAAGGATGCTGTGAAATTTGAAAGAGTTCAGGAAAGTTTTACATGGATGTTGCCAGTGTTAGAGGGTTTGAGCAAAGGGAGAGGCTAAATAGGCTGGGACTATGTTTCCTGGAGTGTTAGAGGCTGAGGTGTGACCTTACAGAGGTTTGTAAAATCATGAAGGACATGGATAGGGTGAATAGCCAGGGTCTTCACCCTGAGATGGTGGAGGCCAAAACTAGGGGATATAGGTTTAAGGTGCAAGGCAAAAAAATTTAAAAGGGGCCTAGGGACACTTTTGCATGCAGAGGATGATGCGTGCATGGAACGAGATGCCAGAGGAAATGGTGGAGGATGGTACAATTACAACATTTAAAAGGCATCTGGATGGGTATTTAATAGGAAGGGTTTAGAGGAATATGGGCCAAATGCTGGAAAATGGGACTAGATTAATTTACAATATCTGGTTGGTGTGAATGAATTGGACCAAAGGGAATGTTTCTGTGCTATACAACTCTATGACTCTATGACTGAATCTGGCAAGAGTAGACTGGGAATAGCTCCGTGTAGGTAAGTCTACCACAGAGCAATAGGGGACATTCAAAAAGGAGCTGGGGAGAGCACAGGTCCAACATGTACCCTTTTGAGAGAAACGTAGGATCAGTGAGTTCAGAGAACCCTGGATGTCTAAGACAGTTCAGGATTGGGTAAAGAGAAGGGCTTTAAGTAAGTCCAAAGGGAGCAGCAATTCAGCTGTGACCCTAGAAGAATACAGTAAGTGCAGGAGGGAAATTAAGAAAGCAATTCGAAGAGCAAAAGGGGTCATTAAAAAGGACTTGCAAACAGAATTAAGGATAATCCTAAAATATCTAATAAATACATCAAAGGGAAGCAGTTAACCAGGTAAAGATGAGGGCCTATTAGGGATTAAAGAGGCAACCCATGTGTAAAGATGCAGAATATTGGAAGGGTGTTGACTGAATGCTTCTCTTTGGTCTTCACTCTGGAAGAGAAAAACATAGGCATAGAATTCAGGAAAAGGGACTGTGAGGAACTTCTACAGTTTGACATAGGAAGTGGGGAAGTATTGGAGGCTTCCAATGTTCACCTTCTTTCTCAGCTGAGGATTCCCCAGCTGCATTGTCGACAGGGCCTTCAACCAGGTTGGACACATCTCCCTCATCCTTACCTGCCAACCCACCAGTATCCACATCCAGAAGATCATTAGACACCATTTCTGCCACCTCCAGCAAGATGCCACCACCAGACACATATTCCCCTCCCCTCCCTTGTCTGCCTTCCTCAGGAACCATTCCCTCCATGACACCCTGGTCCACACTTCCTTCATCCCCAGCACCCCTCGACCCTCTAACCCACAGCCCTATGGCACCGACCCCTGTAACCAGCGAAGGTGCAACACCTGCCCACTTACCTCCTCCTTCCCCACTATCCAAGGACCGAAACATATCTTGCAGGTGAAGCAATACTTCACTTGCACTTCCCAGAATCTAGTCTACTGTATTTGCTGCTCACAAAGTGGGCTCCTCTACACTGGGAAACGAAGTGTAGGCTGGGTGACCACTTTGCAGAACATCTATCAGAGATAAAAGGTACTGCAGATGCTGGAGAATCCGAGATAACAAGCATGGGGCTGGATGAACACAGCAGGTCAAGCAGCATCATAGGAGCAGGAAAACTTGACGTTTCGGGCCTAAACCCTTCATCAGAAATGGGGGAGGGGAAGAGGGTTCTGAAATAAATAGAGAGAGAGGGGGAGGCGGATAGAGGATGGATAGAGGAGAGGATGGGTGGAGAGGAGGCAGACAAGTCGAAGAGGCGGGGATGGAGCCAGTAAAGGTGAGTGTAGGTAGGGGGGTGGGAAGGAGATAGGTCAGTCCAGGGAGGATGGACAGGTCAAGGGGGCGGGATGATGTTAGTAGATAGGAGATGGGGGTGTGGCTTGAGGTGAGAGGAAAAACAGGTTAGGGAGGTGGAGATGAGCTGGGCTGGTTTTGGGATGCGGTTGGGGGAGGGGAGATTTTGAAGCTTGTGGAATCCACATTGATGCCATTGGGCTGCAGGGTTCCCAGGCTGAATATGATTTGCTGTTCCTGCAGCCTTCGAGTGGCATCACTGTGGCATTGTAGGAGGCCCAGGATGGACATGTCATCTGAGGAATGGGAGGGGGAGTTGAAATGGTTCGCGACTGGGAGGCGCAGTTGTTTGTTGCGAACTGAGCGCAGGTGTTCTGCAAAGCGGTCCCCAAGCCTCCGCTTGGTTTCCCCGATGTAGAGGAAGCCACAACGGGTACAGCGGATGCAGTATACCACATTGGCAGATGTGCAGGTGAACATCTGCCTGATGTGGAAAGTCTTCTTGGGGCCTGGGATTGGGGTAAGGGAGGAGGTGTGGGGGCAGGTGTAGCACTTCCTGCGGTTACAAGGAAAAGTGCCGGGTGTGGTGGGGCTGGAGGGGAGTGTGGATCGGACAAGGGAGTCACGGAGGGAGTGGTCCCTCCGGAAGACAGATAAGGGCGGGGAGGGAAAAACGTCTTTGGTGGTGGGGTCTGATTGCAGATGGCGGAAGTGTCGGAGGATGATGCGTTGGATCCGGAGGTTGGTGGGGTGGTATGTGAGGACGAGGGGGATTCTTTTTTGGTTATTATTGCGGGGACGGGGCGTGAGGGATGTGTTCCGGGAAATGCGGGAGACACGGTCGAGGGCGTTCTCGACCACTGTTGGGGGGGAAGATGCGGTCCTTGAAGAATGAGGACATTTGAGATGTACGGGAGTGGAATGTCTCATCCTGGGAGCAGGTGCGGCAGAGGCGAAGGAATTGGGAATAGGGGATGGCATTTTTGCAGGAGGGTGGGTGGGAGGAGATGTATTCCAGGTAGCTGTGGGAGTCAGTGGGCTTGAAATGGACATCTGTTTCTAGGTGGTTGCCCGAGATAGAGACAGAGAGGTCCAGGAAGGAGAGAGAAGTGTTGGAGATGGTCCAGGTGAACTTCAGGTTGGGGTGGAAGGTGTTGGTGAAGTGGATGAACTGTTCGAGCTCCTCGTGGGAGCACGAGGCGGCGCCGATGCAGTCATCAATGTAACGGAGGAAGAGGTGGGGTTTAGGGCCAGTGTAGGTATGGAAGAGGGATTGTTCCACGTAACCTACAAAGAGGCAGGCATAGCTTGGCCCATGCGGGTACCCATGGCCACCCCCTTTGTCCGTAGGAAGTGGGAGGAATTGAAAGAAAAGTTGTTGAGAGTGAGGACGAGTTCGGCTAAGCGGATGAGGGTGTCGGTGGAGGGGGTTGGTCAGTTCTGCGGGACAGGAAGAAGCGGAGGGCCTTTAGGCCATCAGCATGGGGAATACAGGTGTATAGGGACTGGACGTCCATAGTAAAAATGCGGTGTCGGGGACCGGGGAATTGGAAGTTCTGGAGAAGGTGGAGGGCGTTGGTGGTGTCATGGACGTAGGTAGGGAGTTCCTGGACCAAGGGGGTGAAAATGGAGTCTCGGTAGGTGGAGATGAGTTCGGTGGGGCAGGAGCAGGCGGAGACAATGGGTCGACCAGGGCATTCAGGTTTGTGGATTTTGGGGAGGAGATGGAAGCGGGCGGTGCGGGGTTGGGGAACGATGAGGTTGGAGGTGGTGGGTGGGAGGTCACCTGAGGTGATGAGGTTGTGGATGGTTTGGGAGATGATGGTTTGGTTCCCCCCCCCACCCTTATCTGCCTTCCGGAGGGACCACTCCCTCCGCGACTCCCTTGTCCGATCCACACTCCCCTCCAGCCCCACCACACCCGGCACTTTTCCTTGTAACCGCAGGAAGTGCTACACTTGCCCCCACACCTCCTCCCTCACCCCAATCCCAGGCCCCAAGAAGACTTTCCACATCAGGCAGATGTTCACCTGCACATCTGCCAATGTGGTATACTTCATCCGCTGTACCCGTTGTGGCTTCCTCTACATCGGGGAAACCAAGTGGAGGCTTGGGGACCGCTTTGCAGAACACCTGCGCTCAGTTCGCAACAAACAACTGCACCTCCCAGTCGCGAACCATTTCAACTCCCCCTCCCATTCCTCAGATGACATGTCCATCCTGGGCCTCCGACAATGCCACAGTGATGCCACCCGAAGGCTGCAGGAACAGCAAATCATATTCAGCCTGGGAACCCTGCAGCCCAATGGTATCAATGTGGATTTCACAAGCTTCAAAATCTCCCCTCCCCCAACTGCATCCCAAAACCAGCCCAGCTCATCTCCACCTCCCTAACCTGTTTTTCCTCTCACCCCAAGCCACACCCCCATCTC